>JAQHUG010000183.1:2936004-3017553 GCA_028555095.1 Dicrostonyx torquatus
TGGGTGGGTGTCTGTGGGAGAGTCTTGAAGTAAAAATCCTGGGTGGGTGTCTGTGGGAGAGTCTTGAAGTAAAAATCCTGGGTGGGTGTCTGTGGCAGAGTCTTGAAGTCTGACTTGTGTTGTGCATGCTTTTGTGTGTGTGATGTGTGCCACCTTCTCCAGGAGGCGTCTCTCTGTGTTTACAGAGAAGATGTGCTTTTGTCTACATTTATTTTGTATGGTGTTCTGCCTGCATGTATCCCTGCAGGCCAGAAGAGGGCACCAGATCTCATTTTAGATGTGAGCCTCATGTGGTTGCTGGAATTGAATTCAGGACCTCTGGAAGAGCTACCAGTGATCTTAACCTCTGAGCCACCTCTCCAGCCCTGTCTGGATCTTTCTTCAAGCTCCTCACTTATATCAGTGTCACTTAGGAAATTCCAGTCACAGTGACAGCTTAAACTTACTAATTGCACTTGGGAGAAACTGAAGTCAGAGGCTTTGTTCACTGTGGCGCCCCTGGAGAAAGAGAACTGAGCAGCCCACATTTATTTGTTGCTCCCTTGTGGATGTGACCAACTGATAATATGTTGATTTTATGAGAATAACAGGGAAGATTTGCTTTTTTTGTGTGTTGGTGTCAGTCACATGGTCCCTGCAGGCTCACGTGCTCCAGTATTAAAGTTGTCACTTGAAGGCAGTGATTTCCAGGTAGGAATTAGAGGAGCAGAGACATACATTGGTGGCAGGAAGCACTCTTCATAAAGTGAGAGGTCCTCAGGTCTCATCTGTTCGGTCCAGTAAAGAGTATATGGCCTTGTGTTTGCTGAGCAAAAGACTAAAGACAAAATACTATGTCTTGCATGCTTCCTCTAGATCAGTGGTTCTCAGCCTTCTTAATGCTTTGCCCCTCTAATACAGTTCCCAACCATAAATTTATCTTCATTGCTACTTCATAACTGTAATTTTGCTACTGTTATAAATCATAATGTACATATCTGATATGTGACCCCTGTGAAAGGGATATTCAAGACCTGGTGCTCTAAATCTCTTCAGACCTTGTTTCTCTGATCTGAATCTGGTGCGGAATTGAAAATAAAATAATAATTTTGACAAGTGTTCGTCAAGTTTCTACAATTCATGTTTCAGTAGAAACTGTCAGTAAATATTTTTAGTACTAATGGTTTTCTTTCCTGCAGTTACAATTAGTCACAGAAACCTTTTCTATTTAAGTTTCATTATAGAAACTGTTAGTGAAATATCTATCCCCTGTGCTGAGCATATACCTTTGCTTACTTTGAAAGCAAGCACTCAGCTTTAGATATTTCTAGATCAAGGGACGGGGTGGAGAGTGGTATCATTTTTTTTTTTATATTTGATTTCTCCTTTGTGGAGATTGTCATCAAGCTATTTCTGCCCAGGTCTTGTCTGCCTCCTGCCTCTCCCAAATTAGAATCCAGCGTGAACATAAGTTAGCTTAATGACTCCTGAAGCTGAATGCGGGTGTTAACAGCTCTTCTAGTTCACAGAATTGTAGGGGCTTTGAACAGGCAGGTCCCCTGGAGACTGGTGACTGGAGGTCTAGTTCCCATGGTGATGGCTTGCTGCAGGCTTGCTGCATCACTTCAGTGCCTGAGGCTTTGTCCTCTCTTTCATAGTCAGGAAGGGAAAGCGATTCCTAAATCCACATGTACCCCAGTGTTAGAGATGACATAGACTGAGCAGTGCTGCTTTCACTCTGCCTGTTGTCTGAGATTGCAGTTTTACGTGATGGTAGTTAAATTCAGTTTACAGCTTTATACTCTGACTTAATTTATTCATTATTTAAACACATCTGTGACTTTGTTTATTGGTATGAAAGTATTTTTAAACTTTCAGTTTATTGGCAGGCTTTGAAATAAGCTGTCATTTGAAGGTTTCTCTCACTTAAGAGAAAACAAACAAACATGTAATCATCTGAACAAGGAAAACAAGCCTGGAGAGTCATTAAGTGTATCGAGGGCTGGAGTAGTGGGGAAGATGATCTGGGCATCCTTTTGGCATCCATATCACTGGAGTGGGTATGGCAGAGAAGTCTCTGAGGAACCTGCCATGTGGACCTAGTTGCCAGAGAGCTACAGTGCACTATAGAAGCAGTTCCTGGGAGCCCTATGCAGTGTGCGTGCAGGAACCTGCCTTGGAGCACCCAGCTGGGAGGTAAACTTGTCTATTTCTCTCCAGCACCCTCTGCCAGAGAAGCTGGACATGGTGAAAAGAAAAGTAGTTAAATGTCAGAGATCCATTTCACAGAGCCGGCAAGAGGCAGAAGTTGGCACTGGGGGCAATAAATGAATAACCAGTCAGTTCCCCACCTCCAAACACCTCAGCAGCTGGAAGTGCTGATCATGAGTATATAGTATGTGTTGTCAGATTTCCCAGCAAGCCGTGAGAACTTGGTAGTAACTAACCACTGTAGCATGAACAGCAGGATGAGCCAGCAGAGGCAGTAGTACTGCCTCTCAAAAATGAGTTGCAAATTTCCTTTCTATTATTTTTAAACCATACTTGAAATATATATGTGAAAATGGAGTGCTGTTAAAATTATACTGTGATTTTAAAGTTTGAGACTAGAGGCCAGGTGTAGTGTAGTACACACAGTTAATCCCAACACTAAGGAGGCAGAGGCAGGCAGCTGTCTGTAAGTTCAAAGCTGACATAGTCTTCATAGTGAGTTCTAGGACAGCCAGAGCTACATAGTGCCTCAGAATTCAAGAAACAAATAAAAAGTGAGACTTTCTTGAACTTAATTGTGATATGAAAAACATTCACATAAAGCCAGGCATGGTGACAGGATGATCAGGGGTTTGAGTCCAGCCTGGGCTACAGGAGAATCTATCCCCCCCCAAACACAGAACAAAAATAAATGTCCCCCAGCCTGGTAGATGACTGTCAGGAAAGTGCCACCCCTAAAAGAGTAGGGCCTGAGTTAGCTCCCCAGCACCCACAGAACAGCACGGCATAGTGCATGCACTATGTGAGGAGAGGCAGGTAGGTCCTTGGAGCTTGTTGACTAGTTATTTTAGGCAGTGAGCTCCAAATTTAGTGAGGGACCCTATCTCAAAAAAAGAAACAAGGGCCGGGCCGTGGTGGCGCACGCCTTTAATCCCAGCACTGGGGAGGCAGAGGCAGGTGGATATTTGTGGATATTTGTGAGTTCGAGACCAGCCTGGTCTACAAGAGCTAGTTCCAGCTCAGGTTCCAAAGCCACAGAGAAACCCTGTCTCGAAAAACCAAAAGAAAAGAAAGAAAGAAAAGAAACAAATGAAAACAAGGTAGAAAATGATAGAAAAAGACAACTCTGGCCTTCACACATGTACGCACGGAGTTGGGCTTGTTAATAGAGTAATGCCAAGGTTTTTAGTGATCCAAATGTTTACTGAATGAGATTGATTTTAAGGCAAATTGTAGTTAATGATGCTGCATCTGGTTAGTACTTAGTCTTTCTGGGCAAGCCTAGATTATATAAATATAGATAAATATATGGACTTTTGATAACACTGGTTTTAGGATTCTTAAGTTACATGCGATAGAAAATAAGTTATTTAGGGGAGAACAAAAATGAACTTTGGTCAGGTAGAGGTAGCTGCAAGAACTGTCCAGACAAAAAACTAGCAGCCACCAGAGACTTGAGCACCTGCCCCTGGTGGATAAGGGACTGCCAGCAGTGCAAATATGCTCCCAGCCAAGTGCTGCCTCCCTACCATCTTAACTGCCTGGTGTAGCTCAAGCTCTTCCCTGGCTTAGAGGGCTCTGTGCCACTGGGCTCAAGAATGTGTTCTGACTTAGGCCATGCCCATACAGGCTGAATTCAGCTTTCTATTTTTTGGCTTCTCTTTTTCAGTGTTTGTGGAAGTTTATTTGAGACACACAGTTTACTAGGGGCAAAATACAGGTTACTGTACCACCAAACAGAGCTCCTCCGAAGAAGCAGGCAGGTTGGAGATCTGCAGAGAGAGCGCTTTCCACGTGGGCCTATCTTTTTATACCTCTTGGGACCTGATGGTCCAGCCCCATTAATTAATTAACAGCTGATTAGGGGGGCGGAATAATTAGCTAATGGCGGGGCGGGGCTATAAGCCGAAATGTCCAAGACCACTCCCCTTCAAGTGTTGCCGTCATTTTGGGATCTCTGGCTGAGAGAAGCCTACTGCAGCTTCTAGCCTGTAGTTCTGGATATTCCTTGTGTTAAACCATCCCTGAGTCCAAGCACTGTGCCCACTTTGTGCTGCCTGCTGATTAGTTACGTACCCAGTGCTTCCCTGAAGCTACTGCCCCTCAAGGATCTTGGATTGAAGTAACTCTGTGCAGGAAATTGAGGTGCAGTTACCAGTGCAGAAGGAAAGGGTGTTGATATGTGTAGGTGATCACTATTTGACAGGAAAGCCAGCAAAACTGTTGGACCAGTTTAATTGGTGGCCAGGAGACAAGCTTCAGAGAGATGTGTGTCTAAGGTGGGCATCAGGGGGCATTGTTTCTTACGTGGTATAAATTGAGGGTTGCTGCTGGGATCTATCTTTCTTTGTTGAGGCCATGGTAATAAATCTTTTTTTAAAAATTTAATTTATATACTCTGGTTTCTTTTCAAATTGTATAAGTCTTTCACCTTTTAATTTAATTTACTTTGCATCCTGATTACAGCCTCCTTTCCCACCCCTCCCCCATTTTCTCTCAGAAAGGGGCAAGCCTCCCATGGGCATCAACAAAAGCATATCGAATGCTGTGAGGGAAGCCCTTCCCCCCTGAGTTTAAGCTGGGCAAGGCAATCCAGAATGAGGAATAGGTTCTAAAAGACAGCCAAAGACACCTGGGACAGCACTGCTTCTGTTGCCCGGGGTCCCACAGATAGACCAACTTACACAACTGTCATTTACATGCAGAGGGCCTAGGTTGTTGGTTCAGACTCTGTGAGTACCCATGAGCCAGGCTAGCTATTTCTGTAGGTTTTCCTCGGATATTCCTGACACCCTCCTCCCCCAGCTCTTACAATCCTTCCTCCCTCTCCTCAGCAATACTCCCTCAGTTCAACCCAGTGTTTGGCCATGGATCTCTGAATCTGCCTCCATCAGTCACTGGATAAAGGCTCTCTGATGACAACCAGGGTAGTCACCAATCTGATCATAGGGGATGACCAGTTCAGATTATGCATTCATTGCTGCCAAGAGTCTTTCTTAACTGGGGCTACCCTTGTAGACTTGTAGATGGTTCCCTTGCATCACACTTCTACCCAACTCCATAAAGCCCCCTTTCCAGCCATCTCACTCAGCATTCTTTCTGCCCCTCTGTCCCCAACCTGATCCCTTAAGTTCCTATGCCCACCCGCCCCCAGTCCACCTAAGAGAGATCTCTTCTATTTCCCCATCCCAAACAGATCCATGTGCTGCCCCCCCCTTGTTACCTAGCCTCTCTGGGTCTGTGAACTGTAGCGTGTCTATTCTTTACAGTTAATATCCACTTGTGAGAACATACCATGTTTATCTTTCTGGGCCTGGGTTACCTCATTCAGGATGATTTTTTTCTAGTTCCATTCATTTGCCTTCGAATTTATTGATGCTATTGTTTTTAACAGCAGAGTAATACTCCATTGTGTAAATGTGCCACATTTTCTTTCTCCATACTTTGGTTGAGGGCCATCTAGGTTGTTTTCAGGTTCTGGCTATTACAAATAAAGCTGCTGTGAACATAGTTGAGCAAGTGTCCCATAGTAGTAAATCTTAACAACTGAATCTTGGAGCTGAAGCCCATCTTAGCACGAAATGCAATAATCCAGGGTTCCTTTGGAAAAAGCTGAAGGCCACTGCTCAGATCTCTGACTGTTCTCCACATTCCAAAGTAAAGGTCACAGTTGGGTTCAGACCATAGTTGGCATTACACTCTGTGGGCACAGACTCCAGGCCTCCATTCACTCACTACCTGGGGCACTGGGGAGTGGGTGTGAGATTGAGAGGGTGTTGACCTTGCACTGCATTTGTCACAGCCTGATTGTGCTGTCTGTGTCCACTGTGACAGTGGAGCCAGCAGTAAACCCAGGCTGTGACAGCTAGTACCAGGAAGTGGAGAATCCCTTTCCTAGCTGACTCCTCCCTGGCATTACTCTATCCCAGCTAGCTCCCTTCTTTCTTCTCTTCTGCTGAGGAAACGGGTGGAGGGGCTTGGGGGCTCTGTCCACTTGAGCTGCCTGGGCCACCCCTACCACAGCACAACTCTGAGGCAACCTGTACCCTGGTGAGAATGTGAGAGAAGAGAGATGAGAAAGTTACCTCCAGCCAGGTTGAGTTCCTAAATTTCAGCTCCTCTTTGGGGAGTCCACATAGTTGTGCTTGCTCCTTTCTGTTTGTGTTTTGCATTTTCTTAACTTTGTCTGGTAAATCATCAAAAAAGAAAGTCTGTAGTGGGCTTGCTTTCTTACTTGGTCAGCCTCAGATGTTCTTACTCATTGTATTACTTTCTTATGCTGGCTAACAAGTTTATGAACGTGGTGGCTTACAGCAATACCCTTCAGTGTTTCACAGCTTCTGAGGGTTAGAGGTAGTCTAGGCAGGGCTGGATTTCCCCTGAAGTCTCCTGTGAGGAAGGGTCACCCCTCAGTCTTCCTCAGGCCAGAGTTAGCAAAAGTCAACTCCTTGCATCAGTGAGATTAACAGTGAGTTGTGTCTTCAAAGCTCCAGTCAAGAGGGAGACTTCAGACAGTCTGCTAGAACCAGGTTTCTGTCAATAGGGAGGGAGGGAAGTAGACCTTTGCTGTACTGTGGTGGTTAGAAGCGAGTCACAGGTTGTTCCTCTCACACTCAAGAGGAACAGAGTCTGTGAGCTTGTTACCCTTTGAACCTTAGAGGTGATGCCTCCTTGTCTTCTGGTCCTGTCCTTCAGAATCATTTAGTGCATGGGTCCACACCCTACTTCTAAGGTTTGCTGCCAAGTAACCCAAGAGTTCTAAGCACTGTGTTCATACTCTGTGTTAGTGACTGTACATTTCCGTGGAACCCAATCCTATGGCTCTCTCTCCCAGGACTATGGAAAGTCTATCAAGTACTCAATGTTCCTCAGGCCCCGCTGGGCCTTTCCAGTCAGATTTTCCCTCTTGAGATCTTTGACTGTCTTGACTCATTCTCTTATACAGCCCTTAGAGTCTAGCACGGGCTTCCTGAGCACAGCAGGTAACAGAAGTTGAATTTAGTCTGGACAAGATGCCATTTCCTCCCCCCCCCTTCTCTTTTTAGTTTGTTTGATAACATATACCAGCCCCTTCTAACCTAAACACTGCAAGGAAATTTTTCCTGAATTGGCCAGATTTCTTTTTTTCTTTTTTAATTTTTGGTTTTAAAGACAGAGTTTCTCTGTGTAACCCTGGTGGCTGTCTTGGAATTCCCTTTATAGACCAGACTGGCCTCAAACTCAGAGGTCTACCTGTCATCTGTATCCCATCCCATCTCCCCACCATCCCCTGGATTAAAGGCATACACTACCACTACCCAGCTACCCAGATTTCTAAACAATTATGTACCCTGCCCCTTGTTCCATCCTGCCCACCCGGCTAGCTTACACTCGAAATAATTACACAGAAACTGTATTCATTGAAATACTGCCTGGCCCATTAGCTCTAGCCTCTTACTGGCTAACTCTGACATATTCATTTAACCCGTTTCTAATAATCTGTGTATCACAAGTCATGGCTTACTGGGAAAAATTCAGTGATTTCATGGCAGGTGGCTCTCCCTGACTCTGCCTTCTCTATCCCAGAATTTTGTTCTGTCTACTCCCCCCACCTAAGGGCTGCCCTATCAAAGGGCCAAGGCAGTCTCTTTATTCAACCAATGAAAGTAACAGAAATACAGAAGGACTCTTCTACACCAGTACCCTCTCTCACTTACATAATGAGTTGAATGAGCTAAATAATGCTTTGATGAAATGAACTTTCTAGCTAGGCGAACCCCAGGATGTGGGTTCATGTGTGTAGAAGAAACTCAGGATGAGGAATGGTTTAGATTTCAGGGTAGCTAACCCCCAGAGGAAACACGAACCCCAGTCCTTTTATAATACGGGAATAATCAATTAACAAAAGTCAAGAAATCTGGAGCACTTCCTGTCTGGATTGGTTTTACATTGAATAACTGAGTTCCCAGCCTGCTGCATCATTTCTTTTGTTTTTTAAAACACTGTTTCTCTGGGGAAATGTGGTTTCAGACAGCTGACATGTGGCCATAGAACCTTGGAAAGAAACTCTTCCTTCCCTCCCTTTTTTCTGACTGCTGCACCCAGAACACCCTCCAATCTCATGACTGTTAGACTGTTTAAGAACAAAGGAAACGTATGTACTGAAATCCCAGACTCTTTTGGTTTTTCTTTTTTCTTTTCTTTTTTTTCTTTCTTTCTTTATTATGTATACACTTTGCCTCCATGTATACCCCCACAGCAGAGGAGTGCGCTAGATCTTATTACAGATGGTTGTGAGCCACCATGTGGTTGCTGGGAATTGAACCTCTGGAAGAACAGCCAATGCTCTTAACCACTGAGCCATCTTTCCAACCCCTCTTTTGGTTTTTCGAGACAGGGTTTCTCTGTAGCTTTGGGATCTGTCCTGGAACTCACTCTGTAGACCAGGCTGGCCTTGAACTCACAGAGATCTATCTGCCTCTGCCTCCTGAGTGCTGGGATTTAAAGGCGTGCTGCCACCACCCAGCTGAAAATCCCAGACTCTTAGCTCAGGCCAGAGCTATCCCCATGTCCCCACTATCCACCATTTGTCTCACAGGTACTTCATGTCCAGCCTGGCTCCAGCCTTAGAGCCCCCTATCATGTTTCCTCCTTACCTAGTTCCCACTACAGAAACAGAAACTGCACTGCCAATCAGAGCAATGCTGTTTTCCCTAAGAGAAGCTGGGCAGGGGAGCAAGGTTTCCTTTGTAGTAACAGTAAGCTGAAGATCAAGTGAATGAATGGAGGAACGATTGAGTACATTATGACAACAGTCACACCACAGTATGTTAAGGAGCCACTAAGGAGTAGGTTTGATTGTCAGCTGGAGTGGGGAATTCCTTTATCATAGGTATACAATAGGGCAAGAAGGATGCAAAATGTAATGTGTAGCAGGGTCCCAGTTTTACAAAACAATTAAATAAAATTCTTTTAAATAAAATCCTTTGTAAAACCCAGATGGATGGAGACTTGGTAGTTGGCATGGGCTGTCTGGAGGTGGTGGAAATAAATGCACAGGAGAGTGGAGGATATAGACAGTAAAACGGTGAGTTATGGTAGGTCAACGAGATCATAAACAAAGGCACCTCCACCTCCAAATGAAGCTAGGCGAAGTGGTTCATGCCTTTAACTTAGCACTAGGGAGGTAGAAGCAGGCTGCCTGTGATCTGATTCGAGGCTAATCTGGTCTCCATAGCAAGTTCCCTACTACTAGCCTAGGTTACATACTGAGTTTGTAGCTATAAAATAAATAAATATTCTAGGACTGTGAAGCTGTGTGTGTGTTTGTGTGTGTTTGTTTTGCTTGTAATTCCAGCACAGGAGGTGACAACAGAAAATTACTGGAGGAAAAGCAAGCTGGATTGCCAGACTAGCCAAACCTAGTGAGCTCCAGGTTCAATATAGAAAATGGAGAAATTGAGGAAGACCCCTTCATCAGCCTTAGCCTTCAGAAGGCTGCACACATGTGCAATGTGCCATGTGCATCTGCACACACAGATATGAGCTACACACACATCAGAACATTTTTAAAACACCGACCCACTCCCTGTTTAATCAGTAGGTGCTAGCCTTTTATAGAACTGTCCCATAGGTCCAAAAACTTTTCCAAATTCAAATTTATAATATTACTAACTCCACAAGAGAGATAGTAACTTACTAATTATTACTTTATCATACCAGAAAAGAATATGTGCTCATGGAAAATTTTGTCCTTGGTAAACTCTAGATGGTTTTAGATTTTTCTTGGGGTCATAGAGACAGAGAGGGCTAGCTACCACCAGGGCACCAACAGAAGACAGGAAGCTGTTTTAAAGCCCCCCCACCCCCCCATACAGAGTTCCCTTGCTGTTCTGTAGGCCTGACTGTCAGGCAGGGAGCAGTGCTGATAACAGGATGTACAAGAGTCATTTAGATGTGTGTCCTTGAGTGTGTGCAGTGCCTTGCTATGGCTGTAATTCCAGAGCACATGCAAAGCTATTAGCCAGAAATGTGTGTTACGTGATCAGTCCCCTCCCTCCTTAGTCTGCCTCCCTGAACTAGCAACCTATTTTTCATTGGTCATGCCGTTCTTGTGATACTGGATTAAGGAACATATAAGATGGTCCTGTAATTTTAGTCTCTTAAGGAAGGCAAGTAATGACAACAGCTTGGAAGGACATGGAAGAGTCAGAAACTAGAAGTTTCAGTAAGGCCCAAGAACGGACACAACAGAAACAGGAATAAGGATAGGAAGTTAAAGTCAGGAAGATAGTCTGGGACAGCTCCAGCAGTGGGGCAGTTCTGGGCGGCTAATACTAGATCAAAGGTGTGGTAACCAGGAGGGAATAATATGATTGGCATTTGAGGCTGTTCTAGCACAACAGCCAGCTCCTTGACTAACGTTTCTAAGGTCAGAATCCACAATAAAATTAATCTCATCTATCCATGCACACAAAGCCCCTCAGCCTAGCAGAGAAGTGTGATTTTGTAGGAAATGGAGACAGCCTTCCTACCTGCAGCTGAAACAGAGCAGGTTCACATACGCAAAACAATGACAAGGTATTGGGAATGAGGCATTCAAGAAAGGGGAAAGTTACCTAAATGTTTAAGTATCCATAGATTTGGAGGACCTAAGAAAGCCAAACACACATTCATGCACACATGCACACTAGTAACAAATAAGTTGATTCTAGACAGGGTTTCTCTGTGTAACTGACTCATTTTGTAGACCAGGTTGACCTCAGACCCACAGAGATCCGCCTATCTCTGCCTCCCAAGTGTTGGGATTAAAGGCGTGCGCCATCACCACCCAGCTTAGAAAATAACTTCTTAAAAAGGGAAATTACACATGGTCAATCCAAGACCATCTGAGAGTTTCAGTATTGCTCTTTAGAAAACTGAAGGATAGGTGGACATTGTGATGTACAAATGTTCCTCAACATAGAGGAGGCTGAGGAAGGATAATGGCAAAACTCATGCCTGCTTGAATTATATAATGCGATTCATTCTCAGAAAAAGAAAGAAGAAAACAAAAGGAAGATATTTTCAGGAAGCTAGCACAGAGCATGGTAATTCATGTCTGTAATTCCAGCACTCAAGATGCTGAGACAGGAAGATTGCAAGTTCCAGGCTGTCTAAGACTATATACAAGACCTTATCTTAGTAACCAAAGTCTGGCCATGTAGCTTGACTATGGAGTACTTGCTCAGCATGCCAGGACCTAGATTTTTCATTTGTTTGTTTTAGGTTTTTGAGGCAGGGTCTCATGTAATTCTGGTTGTCTTGGAACTCACTGTGTAGACCGGACTGGCCTTGAACTCACAAAGATCCTCCTCCCTCTGCCTCTGAGTCTGCCGGGATTAAAGGTATACACCAATGTTCCTGGTTTGGGACCTAGATTCTTATCTGCAGCAACACACACACACACACACACACAATAAAGAGCTGAAACATATTTACCTAACTTGAAAACATCCATCTGCCAAATGCTAAGCATGAATAGTGAGCACAAAAACCACTGAGAGTATATAGAAGTTTCTGAACTCAGATGTAAGAGACACATATGTATCTGCAGAAAAAAAAAGCATGTGACCTAAAAAGGATTTGTTCTTCTGCTCAGGACTGTGTGCTGAGATGCAGCATCATGGTGCCTTCTAATCAATTCTCAACCTAACGTATTAGACCAGCCAGGCCTCCAGTCTAACAAAAAGGAAGCCTGCATAGTTTCTAGAGGTTCACCTCTACATACCGTTTTTTCTTTTCTCTTTTTTTTTTAAATCTTTTATTTTTATTTTACACATAAAGGTGTTTGCCTGTGTATATGTCCATGCACTGTATGCATGCAGTAACTGCAGAGGACAGAGGAAGGTGTCAGATTTTCTGGGACTGGAGTTATAGGCAGTTGTGAGTTAGTGCTGGGAATCAGACCTGGGCTGTTGCATGGTCAGTGCTCTTAACTGCAGAGCCATCTCTCCAGCCACCCCAGGGCCCCACTATGTATCTCTGGCTGGCCTGAAACTTACTATAGACCAGGGTAGCCTGGAACTCATAGAGAACCACCTGCCTCTGCCTCCTGAGTGCTGGGATTAAAGGCGTGCACCACCATGCACTCTTTCTTAAGGAGACACTTCTATTTTCCAGCAATATGAGCAAACATTTAAACGAGGGCAAGTCATGGAATGACTGAATTAAACATTGAAATTAACAGCACTGGATAGTAAGGATGTCAGTGGTTCGCTATGCTTGTCAGTGTCCTTTTTCTACCCTGTCAGTTTGAGTCACATCAAAATGAGTGATTCATGATCTCAAGATAGAGAGCTCAGCAGTTAAGAGCAATTGTTGTTCTTGAAAAGCACCTGGGTTCAGTTCACCGCACTTACATGGTGACTCAAGCATCTGTAACCCCAGTTCCTAGGGATCAGATGCACCCACTTCTGACCTCCACTAGCTCACAAATGCACACGGTGCAAATACGTACATGGAGGCAAGACACATAAAATATTTTTAATTAAAAAAAGACTCAAAATAAAAGTTGAATGTAAAAAAATAACCAGTAGGACACTGAAAAGATGCACAAATGGAGTGTAGACAGCATTGCTGACATCATAGGAGTTAGAATCACAGCTGTATGAGCTGGTTATATGGTCAAATTCACAAAGACGGAAAGTAGAGGCCGGGAGGGGAGTGCACCAAAAGGGGAAACATGCTAACCACGTGGCATTGGGAATAATATCACTTTTTTTTTAATGATACAGAATATGTCACTTATTTGGAGAGCAAATTGACCTGCAGGTCTTTCTGCCCTAATGTGTTAGGTTTTTTTTTTTTTTGAGAATGTCCTATATGAGCACCGCATCTACATTACCCTCATGCTGCTCCTTCCTCTAACTTCTCCCATACTCCCTCTCTCCCTCCCAAATTTACAACCTCCTCTTTATTATTATTACATACATATTCATGTTACGTGTGTATACTCAGATATATACACACATGTGTATGCAATCTACTGAGTCCATTTAGCATTGCTGGTATTAACAGATGTCCAGGGCTGACCTCTTGGGATTGGACAATCTATGTGGGAGCTTGTCCATGAAGGAAACTGATTCTTCTTCTCTTAGCAGCATTGACGACCTGTAGCCCTTCATCTAGGGGTAGGACCTTATGGAGTTTCCCTTGTTCACACTGGCATGTTAGGGTATCAGTAGTCGAGAGTACATGGCGCATTTACCCTGTCATGTCTAGGCAGCACTATCTATCTGCAGGGGTCCTGGGCTGCTTCCTCTTCCATGATGTTCCCTGAGCTTTGGTGGGGGTTGCAGCATCGCAGGGGTGTCCATTGGAATGGGCACTCCACTGTTCTCTGCATTTTGACCAGTTGTGTATCTCTCTATAATTGACTGAGCATGGCAGTGCACATCTTTAATCCCAGTAGTTGAGAGGCAGGAGCAGGTGGATCTCCCCGAGTTCAAGACTAGTCTAATCTACATAGTAAATTCAAGCCAGCCACAGGGACAACACAGTGAGATCCTGCCTCAAAAGTGGAGGAAAAGGTTCCACAAAAAGTAAAAAAGTGACCTCCATGTGCTTCTTGGCTACATTCACATGCTTGAAGAAAACTTACCAAAACACACACACACACACACACACACACACAAACTCAGTTCTTTGCTGCTCCCTCTATGTCTCTCCCAATGTGTGAGGTTTGTGCATGACTTTGTGGTATTCTTTGGCTCCTGACTATCAGGATACACTTCCCTTCAGAACTGAAGCACCCCTACTGGGAAAGCCTTCTTCTTCAGAGCTGTAACTCTTATACAGGCACCATCCATCATTACCAAAACCGCAAGAAAAGAACAAGCCCCACACTGACTGGAATGGATCATTAAGTAACACAGAAGAAAGGGAATAGTAAATACATCTCATTTATTATTTTTAAAGAGAAGCACATGGGCCGGAGAAATGGCTTGGCCACTAAAGGCTGGGCTCACCAAAAATAAAAAGTAAGCACATGGTGAATGAATCTTTTGGTTTGGTTCAGGGTTGTTTTGGCTGTTTGAGACTGGCCTCAATTTTGGGATTCGCCGGTGCATGCCCCATCCCACCAGCTACAGCTGCAGCCACTTTCTTTTTATGGAGGGTGGTGACCTGGGGATTGAACCCAGAGCCATAGATGCGCTGAGGCAAAACTGTGCTTCCAGTCCCAGCAAGAGCATTCCTAAGAATTTCCAAGAAACTTTCAGCGTCCATTGCTTCTAGGATGACACCGTGAACACATAGGAGAGGAGGTTACAAAATAAAAATGTGGTTAGATTGTCTATTTTTGAATTAATGAAAAACAGCAGCTGTATAGTAGGAGTTAGGGGAAGAAGTGGTTGCTTCTGGGGTGCTTTGTCATGTAAACAGGAGCAGTAAAGGGGGAGCACTTATCTGGTCTGAAGAGTAGCTGGCCTTAATTAGTTTGCAGATGAATAGAATTAAGCAGAAATCCTTTATTCCTCTTTCTGTTGAATACCTCTCTAACACAGAGTCCTACCTACCCTTGGAATGATTTTTATTTTCGTCTAGATGTGTACCTGGTCATGCTTAGGACTACCTATACCTAGAATGCTATGCATACAAATGACACAACTTTTATCATGAAAACATCCCTGGAGAGATGAAAACATCTCTAAGGTCAATGAATAGTCATTTTTCAAAGTTCATAATATGCAGAGCTTCAGGAGTCATCTGGAAGCTTTACATATGCTGATGCCAGAGTCCTGTCCACAAAGATTCCATCCAGATGAGTAGCAGCAGTTTTGGTTTTGGATGTTTTTAAGCTTTCTGAGTTAATTCTGACTGGAAGTCAAAGACTGAGGAATCACTGTTTTGAAGACAGAATATTCAGAGATAGTCCCACCATATCAATTTTATTATGATAGTATTTTGTCACGAACAATCTGCCTCTAGGTTGAAATTCTTTTTTATATGTAGTTACGTATAAAATACATTGATAAATTTAAAAATGCAAAATTATTCAATACAAGCAACATCTATGCATGGGTAGACGATGGTTGGCTGAGACTTTTGGGCACATTATTCCTCCTATTTATCTGTTAACTATGCCTGCCCACCTGTATTAGTGTAGGTCCAGTAGGGATATAGAAACCTCACAGTGGTATAAATGGGTGTGTTTTATTCAAGGAATAAACCATGATAAAAGGATTAGTTGTAAACTGAGCATGGTGACACATGCCTTTAATTCCAGCACTCAGGAGGCAGAGGCAAGGAGATCTCTGTGTTTGAGGTCAGCCTGATCTATATAATGAATTTCAGGCCCCAGGACCACATAGTGAAACCCCTTCTCAACAACAACAACAACAAAGAATTAACTATAGAAAGTGATGTGGCCCCTAAGCTGATAGAGTATCCACAGAAGATCTGGTTTAGAAGGGAGCCCACATGCTGGCACATGCACTGAGCAGTGGGTAGATTTGCTGAGCTGAGCAGCAGGAAACACTTCCAAGCTTCTTGTATTTCAACTGGAGCACTTGCAAGACCCAAGCTAGTCACAACCAGCCAGCCCTCAGTTAGTTGCTTACACATCCATTGTAAAGGAGCCCCTGGACTTGTTGATGGTTAGGTGTATGGATTGGGTGAGTATCAGTGCAGCAGGCCTAGAGCCCAGTGCTTCTGTTAATAGGGCCACTTTATTGGTCAACAAGACAAAACGGCAGCTTACAGAATGGGAAAAGATCTTCACCAATCCCACATCGGACAAAGGACTGATCTCCAAAATATACAAAGAACTCAAGAAACTTGACATCAAAAGAACAAATAATCCAATAGAAAATGGGGTATAGACCTAAACAGAACTAACTCTCAAAGAGGAGTCTTTAATAGCTGAAAGGGAGTTAAGGAAATACTCAGCATCCTTAGTCATCAGAGAAATGCAAATCAAAACAACTCCAAGATTCCATCTTAGACCTGTCCGAATGGCCAAGATAAAAACACTGATGACAGCTTATGCTGGAGAGGATTTGGGATAAGGGGAACACTTCTGCATTGCTGGTGGAAGTGCAGACTTGTACAACCACTTTGGAAATCACTATGACGATTTCTCAGAAATTTAGGAAACAACCTATTTGAAGACCCAGCAATACCACTTTTGGGTGTATGTCCAAACAATGCTCAATCATACCATAAGGACATGTGCTCAACCATGTTCATAGCAGCATTATTTGTAATAGCCAGAACCTGGAAACAACCTAGATGCCTCTCAACTGAAGAATGGATAAGGAAAATGTGGTACATTTACTACACAGTGACAAAATTAACATCTTTAAATTTGCAGGCCAATGGATATATCTAGAGAAAAACATATTGAGTGAAGTAACCCAGACCCAGAAAGACAAATATAATATGTACTCACTCACAAGTGGCTTTTAGACATAAAGGAAAATCAACCTATAATCGTCAACCCTACACAACAAAATAGACCCTAAGACAGCCATATATGGATCTACATAGGAAGGAGAAAAAGACAAGATCTCCTGAGTAAATTGGGAGTGTGGTGATCACGGGAGAAGGTAGAAGGGAAGGGATTGGATAAAAATATATAGCTCAATAAAAACAATTTTTTATAAAAGCAGGGCAATTGCTATAGTCCTGGGTGAACCCCCATTTCTGACATCCTCTCAGAGTGACTCCATCCTGTATATGACACTGTCTTGATACTATCCCTATCCTCTACCCAGTGTTGAG
Organism: Dicrostonyx torquatus; assembly: GCA_028555095.1. Lineage (NCBI taxonomy): Eukaryota > Metazoa > Chordata > Mammalia > Rodentia > Cricetidae > Dicrostonyx > Dicrostonyx torquatus. The sequence continues at coordinate 2,952,937 of JAQHUG010000183.1, forward strand.
TCTCAGGCCCAGGGCCTTCACAGACAAGTTCTTTTGTACAGTTAGCACCCTCCCACTCACAGACAGTCTCAGACTTACCCTGTGGGCCAGTTGTGATTCTCCTGCCTCAGCTTCCCAAATAGCTAGGATTATAGTCCTGTGCCGCCAGTCCCGGTTGCTTTTTCATGTTTTAATAGGTTTTAGATCAATTGTCATACTAATACCATTTTTTAAATATTTAATAGGGTAAAAGAACAAGAAACACGAGAAGAGGAACGTTTGATGGAAGAAAAGAAAAAGAAAAAGCAGGAAGACAAGAAAAAGAAGGAAGGTGCTCAGAAAAAGGTTTGCAGAATTCTGTCCTCTGTGCCCTTGCAGCTGTGCGTCACATCTGCATTATTGAAGCGGTCTCGTGACTACACTTGGTGGCTAGAATCCCTTCCTCTGAGCCCTTGCAGTAATGTGTGTCATATCTGCATTAGCATAGCTGTCTCGTGACCACACTTGATTCTATTACTGTTTTAAAGCAATGTGCTAAATCTATAATTAGTAAATAATAGCTACTTGGCTAGTGAAGTGAGTTTAGGATGACTGCTGCACAATGCCTTTTCTAAAGAGCCAGACGCACCAAAGTCTTGTTTCCAGGGGCTGTGTAGTTGATGTATCAAGAATGCTCATGCCTTCTGAGAGTGGACTGTGTTCAGCCCAGAGCAGCTCCAACTAAGACATCAGGAAGGGGCCATGAAACTGACAGCATTAGAAAAACTAGAAATAATTTTTGCAGTTTTGGTAAATATTCTTTATAAATCCTATTTATAAATGTTAAAATAAGAAGTTCTACAAACCAGTCTAGAGGGATGTCTCAATAGTTAGAACGTTTGCTGCTTTTCCAGAGAACCCAAGTTCAGTCATAGTCACCCACATTGAGAGTTTCCAGCCACCTGTAACTCCAGTTCCAGGGATCCTGGACCCTTTTCTGGACCCTTTGGGCACATGCACTCACATGCAAGATCACACTCATCTAGGTGTGCATATATACACAAACATACATACATAATTAAAAATCTGGGTTTTTTTTTTTAGAGTTCTTTAAACCTTATAGTCATATTTCTGTTTCATTCCATGTATACCAAATTATACCATCCAACTTTGTTTTCATCTAAGTAATGTGCCTTGAGTTTGAGGCACGCCTGCTCTACACAGTGAGTTCCAGGATAGTCACAGCTCCATGTCTCAAACTAAAAGAGAAAAGCCTAAAATGAAAGTCTTCTTATAAACTGTCATCAATGTGTGCATTCCACACAATGATTTCTAAAGCATTTCTGATTTTTTTTTTTAGGCTGCTGATCAAAAAACCAAAGGTAAGTTGTTTGTTTGTAATATATATATTTTGGGAGGGGCATAATTTTTATAGCAGTACCAAACTTTGCAATGAGGTGACTTTTGTAAAATTTACTTTATGTATATGGATGGATATTTTGCCTGCATGTGTATCTGTGCACCAAGTATGTGTAGTGCCCACAGAGCCCAGAAGAGGGCCTTGGAGCCTCTAGAACTGGGATGGTTGTGAGCCACCACGTGGGTATTGGGAATTAAACCTAGGACCTCTGCAAGAGCTAGTGCTCTTAAACCCTAAACTGCAGAAGGTGACTTTAAAACAAAGGATCTAAGTTTGTCTTTGATTCTACCTTTATTATACATTTTGAAGCTCTTCATTTATAGCTGGTTTTATATATTGACATTAGGTTAATATAAAACTGCTTAGAAATTGTGTGTTTTAAACAACACTTTCAAATTTCCTTTTGGTTTCCACCAAATAAGGAATGAATTCAGGAAGGTGATTCATTTGGAATAAGACCCAGCAGAGAAGGCTAATTTTTTTTAAAGCTTGAAATTCCTCACTGCCAGCTATTCCCTTGCAGACTTAGTCAGTTTCTTTCTTGCTGATAATGTAAGAGGCTTCTTTCCAGAGCTTACTTGCCTATTTATCTTAACAGTGTTGGTAGAAACACAGGCAGTTCTCAGTGTGGCTCAGGCATGCTTGGTAAGCTGAAGGTTCAGAATGAGCTCAGGGAAGCTGTGCCCCCAAGCCCTCCACTTCATATCTGACACAAGTAGGGACACTCATGGGTCACAGAGACCAACTCTGTTCCATCCATGACAGTGTACTTTAAGCTTCAGGTATTATATCTTTAAAATGAGAAAATGATGGATTGTTCTTGCCTCATAAAGTTGTTGTAAAGACAGATGTGCTCGGTCCTTAGAGCATAACTGGTGTCATTGAAGGTGCTGCCTTCACTGGTGCCTCAGCCTTTCTGTCCTCCCTGAGACACAGTTGCCATACATACTTGCTGGCATCGTAAGGACTCTTACAAGCATTCTCTCAGTTGTAGTCCATACCAGTACGTCACTTCTAGCCTCTTATAGTTTTCAAAGTTAAAATTATATGTATGATCCCACTTGAACTTACTTCATAACTGAAAAGGACTTGAGTTCTTAGTTTTACTGTAGTAAAGGCAATAACTGGTGTAGCTAGCGCTTCTGACCCCATGCGTCAGTCCTTGCACCCTGTTCCTAGAGTTTCGTTAAGAGGTGCACTCACTGTTACATGAATATCAGAAGCAGCGGGGGGTACAAGGACATCTCTGCTCTGTTAGAATATTTTCAGAAGGGTCCAAAAGGGTTGGCTATGGCTGTATTTGAATTTATGATTTCAGATAAAACAGTGGTTCTTAGCTGTCATTTATAGAACTCATTCTACATCTTTCATCCCCACCACACATACTTTTAAAAAGCCATTTTTTCAATCTGTTTTCATTGTCATTTATTAATTGTTTACTTCCCGACATTGACTGCTCACAACTGCGTGAAGACTAACTGTGCTGTCCTTTGTATGGGGTCCCTGCTTTGTGTTACTGTGCTGGCGAGTGGCTGACAGCTGAGCTCTGTTATCTCTTCTGAGTGGCTGGGCCAATGGCCCTTTGGGTTTGTCCTAAAAAACAGTTGTTTGGGACTGGAGAGATGGCTCAGAGGTTAAGATCACTGACTGTTCTTCCGAAGGTCCTGAGTTCAATTCCCAGCAACCACATGGTGGCTCACAACCATCTGTAATGAGATCTGGTGCCCTCTTCTGGCCTTCAGGGATACATGCAGTCAGAATACTGTATACATAATAAATAATAAAGAACATTTTAAAAAATAAAATACAAGAAATGAAATTTTAAAAAAAGTTGTCCGTGTCCTTATAAATAAAACAATCTGAAGTACTTCTCCATAATTTTCTTTTTAATCAATTATTTCTATTTTATATATATGACTATGTTGCCTGCATGTTTGTGTATGCTCCATATGTGTGCCTGGCACTCGTGGAAGCAGAAGAGGGTGCTTGGGTCCCTTGAAATTGGAGAGTGGTTGTGAGCTGCCGTGTGGATGCTGGGAACTAGCCAGTGCTAGTCATCTCTCCAACCTAGATTGTTTTCTAATGATGATTCACAGCATCGCGTTTCCACTTTTCTCAGATTCCACCATTACTCAGCCCCATCAGAACCAGCTTAGCTAGCCTCTAGTGTTAGACAGGACATAGCTGATTTGGTGATGATACTTGTGCTCACATAAGACAGGTTTGCTTTTGTACCCTGCCAGTGCTGTGTTTGTTTCCTGTCATGGCCTGGCAGTATGTAGTACAAGGGCTGCATCTGTATGTTTCTTCTTGCTCCCCAGAGCCCTCACTCAGCTGCTGCCTTTGTGCTATTCTAGGCCCTGGCATTAGTGAGTCTCCTTGTTGCTGTTGTTGTCACCAGGGCTAGTAGTATTCTAAAGGTACAAAGTTCATTACAAAGCAAGGAGAGTGTGGAACATCACATAACAGACCCTTGCCCACCTTCTCCTGTCTCTGCAGCCAGTGGGCTTCAGAGTAGCCCATGTGAGGAAAGTGGTCAGAGAAGGACAGCAGCACTCCAGACAAGGGTAGACCTTGGGAGTCCCTGTCTGTCTGTTATTCTAAGGTAGAACACACTTCTCTCTGCCTTATAAATTTAAAAGTGTGGTTTCTAGAAAATCTTTGTAAAATCATAACTGAAATAGAAATTGTCTCTGGCTCTCTCTTTTTTTTTAAGATTTATTTTTATTTTATGTGTTTGGGCATTGGGCCTGTGACTGTGTGTATGTATGTCTGCAGAGGCTGGAAAAGAGAATGTCCAATCCCCTGGAACAAGACTTATAGACAGTTGTGAGCTGCCATGTGAGTGACTAGAATCAAACCCAGGTCCTCTCTAAGCCATCTTTCCAGCACTTGGCTGTTTTTTTCCAAGTCCTGTCTCAGAGTTGCGGAGCATCCTTTCTCTGCTATCCTGCCCTAGACTGTACCAGGAGGAGCCCTGTATTCTTTGTAGACAGGAACACTGCTTTTCCTCTCTGGAGCTCTGCTTGCAAATGGTGAGTCCACTCTTCTACCAGTATTTTTCACCCTCTGGGCATACTTGATCTCTATCCCTAACTAATGCTCTACATTAATGCCTTCCTTACAGAAAACATTGGAGCTTTTTTTGTTTTTGTTTTGTTTTCTTTATTGATATTTAATTGAGCTCTACATCTTTTTCTGCTCCCCTCCCTGCCTCTCCCCTCCCCCAGTGTCCCTATGCTCCCAATTTACTCAGGAGATCTTGTCTCTTTTTTTTTGTTTTTTGTTTTTTTTTTTTGGTTTTTTGAGACAGGGTTTCTCTGTAGCTTTGGAGCCTGCACTGGAACTAGCTCTTGTAGACCAGGCTGGTCTCGAACTCACAGAGATCCGCCTGCCTCTGCCTCCCGAGTGCTGGGATTAAAGGCGTGCACCACCACCGCCCGGCGAGATCTTGTCTTTTTTATACTTTCCCATGTATATTAGGTCTATGTAAGTCTCTCTTAGTGTCCTCATTGTTGTCTAAGTTTTCTAGGATTATGGTTTGTAGGCTGGCTTTCTTTGTTTTATGTTTAAAAGCCACCTATGAGTGAGTACATGTGACAACTGTCTTTCTGTGTCTGGGTTACCTCACTCAAAATAATGTAGAAAACATTGTTTTTATTGAAAAAATTTGGGAGACAGATACTGAAGGGTAGGGCTGGAGAGATGGCTCAACGGTTAAGAACACTGACTGCTCTTCCAGAGGACCTGGGCTCAATTCCCAGCACCCACATGGCAGCTCACAACTGTCTGAAAATGCAGTTCCACAAGATCTGACACCTTCACACCAATGCACATAAAGTTAAATAAATCATTAAAAAAATATTTAAAAAACCCTGAAGGGTAATGAGTTCAAGGTTAACATTGGCTGCAGAATGGAGACCTTGCCTAAAGGGTGAGGGGAGATCACAGTAGTTCAGTTGGTAAAGTGCTTGTTAAAACAAGCATAAGGTCTTTAAGTTCAGATGCCAACACCATGTTTAAAAAAAAAAAAAAACTGGGTGTGATGGCATATGCCTGTAATTCCATCTCTGGGGAATTGAAGAAAGGAAGATGCTTGGGACTCCCTGGCTTAATTTTGCCAGTTGATTAGCTCCAAGTTCATTGAGAGACCCTGTCTCAAAAAGTAGGTAAATAATGATAGAAGACAGCTAATGTCAGTTTCTGTTCTTCCTGCATTCACATGCACACATACCACACACATATAATCCTAGGAAACTTCTCCATCCTGCGCTGAAATGGTTATTAACCATCCTTTATATCTCGTTAGGTATTCATTTAAGTGCACAGAATCCAGTGCATTCCACAGTTTAATTTATACTCCTCTTATACCCAAACACTAAACTGTTGAAAAACCTTCCTGCCAACTGGATGGTGGTGGTGTACACCTTTAATCCATCTTTCTGTAGGCACAGGCCAGTGGATCTATGTGAGTTTGAGGCCAGCTTGGTCTACAGAGCAAGTTCTGGGATAGTCTGAGTGGTTACACAGAGAAAACCTATCTTGAAAAAAAAAAAAAAAAAGAAAAGTGGGAGGGGAGAGAAAAAGGAAAGGAAGAAAGTAAGAAAACTTTCTTACTAGCCTGTCCATAGACAAAAATTTCCTGGTAAATTCTCCTGTCCATTATCTTTGTACTAGTGACTGAAGAAGGGCAGCTGAATACCCGAGTCTCCTCCTGTGCTAATGAGACCTCAGTGACCTCATGACAGTAGGGAATCGGGGTAGATATAATCCTGTTGTAAAACATTAACTGCTGCCTTGTTTGGTAACCAGTTCCAAATAGCAGCAATCTGTTTATTTAGAGTCCTGCCTTAATTTGGGTATAGATAATAATAGCTTTATATGTGAACTTTGTGAGCCTGTTGTTTTCTGGGTCTTTTTCATTGATTGGGAGGTAGAGGGCAGAATTAACCACAGTAGCATGGTACTACTCTTAAATAATTGATTTCAGCTTAATGTTTTTATATTCTTGAAATAAATATAAGTTTTCCTATAAAATGTTGAAAGTCACATTGTCTATGAAAGCAAGTGCTCTGCTGTTTATTATGATGACAAGATCACTGAGGTGCAGTCTCAGTGGTGCGGCTGTGGGCTCACAGCTGTTCACTTTGTAACTGCTAGTTCTCAGAGAACCTTTTCTGCACTCTGTCATCAGTGTAGCCATCTGAAGCCATAGTCTTTGAGTAACCATGCATGGAGTTAGGTTTCGGTCACAGGTTACTTGCAGCTCACCTGAAACACAAGCTTTTTTTATCAACATGAATGAAGAGTTCTGAGACTCTGCGTCTCAACCTAACTTTCTAATGGTATGGAGATGAAACAAAACAAGAATTTGATTCCACATTCACTGAGTGGATAGTTCTCTGGATACAGCAGTCAGCAGCGAGTTTTTATAAAATACCAGGCCTGTGTTTCCTGCATTAGACAGTAAAATAAAATGACTAAAAATCTCAGGCTTACACTCATTTCCTCCTAAGCCAGATGTTTTGAGGCAAGCTAAAAGTCTGTTCAGTGGGCTCAGCACTGTGCGTTTTACAATGTGTGACACTTCATTTGCCTGTCTGTGAGATTACTAACATCTCAGAGTTGAAGGCTCTTTCAGGATTTTCCAGCTCCTATAGTGCTGAGTGAGGAAATGCCATCCCAAGGAGTTAAATGGTTTATGACAGCTCATTAGTGGCAGAATTAGAACCTTGGTTTCTGGTGGTCAAATTGTGTGTTGTTTCTGTTACTACACAACCAGAAACACAGTCTGTGTGTCTCTTAGCTGTGTAACTGCTGCTGTTAGAAAGAATTTAGATACTTTGTAGTTTTCAAACAAGACTGAAAGAAATTCCTAAGAGGGTTGTTATGTGAAAGATCTCTTAAGGTTTTAAAGGTTAGGTTTGTCTTTTGTTGTCTCTGTTGTTCTATGTCTAAAGAAATTTTTAAAATACTACTCTTTAACCCAAGGGGGGAGAGATAATAAATGGTTAATTTTCCCTGTAGGAACAAAGGAAAGTGTGTTAAGACTTTGTTTTTAATGCGTACACTGTTTTAAAAAATAAAAACATAATGTTAAATCTCAAATTCGGGGCAGCTACATGGACATGTAAATTCTTAATCTAAATTTTAAAGAAAGTCAGCAAAGCCCCTTGGTCCCAGAACTCAGCAGGTGACACTTAGTCCCAGTCCCTGCGCTGTGTCTGCTCAGCTTCTGTGAGCCTGAAGGGTAGGACACCTCTCTACTGAATCTGGCTGGCTGCTGGGACTTTAACCATAAAGGCAGCTTCCGAGATTAGAAATTACACTTCTTAATTCTGAAAGGGATCTGGCTGACAGTGTGCTTTCTGAGAAAGAATTTGAGAATATAATAGCCCCGACCCTACCCCCCAGCTTGACCTCTTTTCGTGTGTGTGTGTGTATTAATACCTTTATTGATTTATAACTGGAATACAGTAAATTGCAGATATTTAAAGAGGACAGTTTGCTGCATATTGAAACATAAGCCCCTGTGAGACCATCCCTACCATTCAAAGTGACATCAAGGAATTCCTAAGAGTATATCTGTCCCTAAGCAAGCACTGTCCTGCTTCTGCCATAGAATTAACTTCCTAGCACAATGTATAATAAATGGAATCTTAGGCCAGTATGCTCTTGCTCAGCAGAGTTCCTGGGGATTCATTCATGTTGTGTGTGTTCTTGCTGCTAGTATTTCATTGTGCAGGCATACCAGCACTTTACATACCCAGTCACCTGCTCCTGGGCATTTAAGTTTTTCCTGTTCTTCAGCTTTTATAAGGATTTATGTTCAGGTCTTAAAATAGTATAGAGCTGGATTTTCTTGAATAATTATGTGGAAGAGAATATATTTTTTTCAAGAGGCCGCAAACTGTTCTCCAAAGTTATTGTACTGTTTCACAGTTCATCTTTCATCAGCATGTGGTTTGGACCTTGTTATGATTCCTACGAACTAGTGGTATTTATCTTAGTTAAGGTTTCTGTTGCGGTGATCAAACACCAGGACCAAAAAGCAAGTTGGCGCGGGTGGGGGGAGGAGGTTATCTGGCTTACATTTCCACGTTACTGTTCATCATTGAAAGAACACAGGACAGGAACTCAAACAGGGAAGGAGCCTGGATGCAGGAGCTGATACAGAGGCATGGAGGAGTGTTGCTTAGTGGCTTGCTCCTCATGGCTTGCTCAGCCTACTTATAGAATCTAAGACCATCACCCAGGGATGGCATTACCCACAATGGTATCTTCTCAGATTACTTTAGCTTGTGTCAGGTTGACATAAAACTATTCAGCACAGTCTTGAACATTATTTACATGTCCTTATTTGCCATCTACGTATCCTCTTTGAGGGGTGTTTGTTCCCATCAGCTGCCTCCGTTTATATTCCTTATTGTGATTCTCAGATGGCCTCTTGATCTTCATGGAAAGGCTCAGCACTGTGTTCTGTTTGTTCTGTCATTGTCCTCTTTCTGGACGTGTGGTGACTTGATAACTTACGGATGATGACATTTTTACACAGTGCAGGCATGCATTAGTCACTTTCTGTTACTGGAATTTACTAGTCAGCTCATTAGCTAACTAACTGGAAAGACCTGTTGGATGTTCTAGGTAAGTTTCTTTTTCTCTCAAATACTTTAGTAGAGAGATGGCTATATCGGCAAGTGAATGTAATACAAGTCTGGATCCTGTGGTTTACTTTTGTCACACTTTCTGTCTGAAAAAGTTTACAGTTATCTTTTCATTAATTATTTCTGTTTCTTTAAGGACTTGAATATTATCTGCTTTTTTTTTTTTTTTTTGTACCTGTAGGGACAGCCGTGGGTGCTGGGAACCGAACTCATATTTTTGGTTGTGAGCCTAGCCTTTAACGGCTGAGCTATCCCTTCAGGCCTATTATCTGCTTTTAAAAATAAAAGAGAGCGAGGCATGGTGACACACACCCTTAATCCCAGCTTGGGAGGCAGAGGGAGGAAGATCTCTATAGTTCAAGGCCAACCTGGTCCACACAAGCAAGGAGTTTTAGGGCAGTCAAGGCTCAGAGAGGAGGGAAAAACAAACAAACAGAACCAACACTGTCCTTGTAGGCCTGAGCGTCTTATGGAGGATGGACATAGATCCCAACTATCTACTCCATTTGAGTTTGCTAACTGCAGTGGCTGCAGGGTTGGTTGAGAACTGAGGGCAAGGAAATCTGAAGTAGGTGGAGAGCTACTGGAAGGAATCTGGGTAATGCTAAACTACATCTAAAAGGTGACCAGACTTAATAAGCCTGGATGAGAGGGGGAAGAAATTAGGACCCACACACACCAAGAGAGAAAATTTCACCTAAGGCTGGTGGTAGGACATTTTCCAGAACTTAAACAGAAGATTGGCCCAGCTCCTCAGGAACTAGCAGAGACGAGTATGTGGCCTGCATGAGCTTGAACTTTGCAAAGCCTTGTCTTCTCTCGCTGTTTTAGTGCTTTGACATGGGCTCCCTCTTCTGGCAGATGGAACCATTTTACATTTCCTGGGGAATAGTCCAAGATTTTAGCATTTTCTCCAGTTTAGCAGTTTAATAAAGATAATGCAAACAGCCCTATGGACAGTGTACTCAGCATATCTGTGTCCTAGAAGAACACCTGGGACCCAAGTGTATGGGCTTCTGTCTGAGATGGAGGAAGTTCTGTTTGTCCCAGAGCTCACACACTTGAGGATGACTGTGGAAAGGAGAGGCAGGAGAGCACTGCAGGCTTTCAGAAGCCCCTTGCTTCCTTGGTTGTCTGCCCAGTGTGCTGCCATGGTGGAAATGGATGTGGATAAGAGTCCAGAAAGGCCACTAGGCCTTCAGTGCTGTGTCGTTAGTCAGCTTTAACAGAATTAGTCCCCACCCTATCTCCTCTGAATGAGATTATCGCGTTGTTAGTAGCCACTATATTGAAAGCAGTACTTAATTTTAATGCCATTTCACAGTAACTGGTAATGCATTGGGACAGAACATACATCCAAACATTGTTTCTCATGTCTGCTGGATCACACACAGCCACCTAGCTACCATACTCCATACAGCCCTAGGCCAGCAATTGCATAAATAATTCATATATCTAAGTGAGCACTTTCTTCCTCTGAAGACCACAAGGCGATGAAGATATGGGTTGTGAGGATTTGTGTTTTAAACAGTGACAGTAGTTTGACCAAGCACACTACATTGAATTCCTGCAGCCATGGCACTTAGGAAGGAAGGATTAGGCAGCAGGTACCATCTTGTCTCTGAGGCCACAGCAGGAAGCTGGAAGCCATGCTCAAGGTGAGACATAAAACATAGAAGTTCAACAGTGAAGCAGAGGGAAAGCTGGACCACAGAATGTGAGCATGGGCTGTGGGACCTGGAGCGGCTTTGCCCCACTCTGTTTAGAACCACAGCTAAGTGGTCCAGGACTAAGGCACAGTTTGTGTTCCTTGGGCTCTTAGAGATGCTGGGACTACTGACAGTTTGGAAAGGATTTCTAAGTCCTTGCAGCCTGGTCTGTGGGAGGATTTGGCACTGTGGGGTTTAGTAGCTGCTTGGCCAGTTGTGACTGTGCTGCTGAACTGTTAACAGAAAACAAAAATTTGCTTCTTAAAAAGTTGTTTTCAGAGATTGTTGCCAGCAGGTGTCGCCCTCTCTTAAGCAATGTGAACCGCTGATTCCCCAGAGGAACTAAACTTTTTAGCCTACTGAAAGGTTTTTTTTTTCCTTTTAATAACTGTTCTTTTGTAATGTGGCCCTAGATTCATTTATTTGAAGAAGAGGGTGGTCTTGACATCCTATTTCTTGGGAGCAGGGAAGAATCAGAAATTTAGACCTGAAAAAAGCATGTAGCCCCATGTGGCTAGTGCTTTCAGAGAGCCAAGAAATAGCAGCTTAAGCCAGAGAGGCTTTGATCAGCTATCACATAAAGAAGCCCAGCAGATGAGCTTGCCCTGGTTCAGAACTGTTGGCTGGCCTCAGATGACTGCCCAAGTGTTAGCCCTCAGGCAGCTGGAAACTCTGAAAATTAGCACCTAGGTCAGGATTCTCAGTCTGTTCGCTGGTGGAACATACTCTAGGTGACATTTTTCCATTTGTGAAACAACATGCTAGTTAGCTCACTGTGCAGTACAGAGTTGTTTCAACCTCTAAAAAAAAAATCATTAAGTGTAATATATTTCTGAGAAACCTGCTCAAACTTCTTAAGGAACACATCGCCTTTTTTTGGATCACTCCTGTCTAACAGAAGCATAATGCAAAAAGGGCTGAATGTTTGCTTCATTGATAGAGTGTTTAGCATGTCTGAGGCTCTGAGTTTGATCCTCAGGAGAGAGAACTCCATTTAGCTCACCATGACAACACATGCCTATAGCCACGCAGGTGGCTGAAGCAGAGGATCTCTTGAGCCTGGGTGTGTGGTTCGGGCTGTCCTTATACTTGCTGTGCATCTGATTTTGAACTTTGAACTCCTGACCATTTTGCCTTCACTCCCCAGGTGCTGAGATTATAGGCCCATGCCACCACCCCTGGCCTTGAGAATAATCTGCATCTTATACGCACAGCATCTCAGTTAGTGCATGTAGCATTTAGTAACCATATGCGGCTACAGCTCTTTATTTTCTCAGTTGTTGGTTCATTTGGGTAAGAAATCATAAGTTGTGCTTCAGTGCTCTCCTGTAGAAAGAGATGCTTGACTCATCCCCAGGGACTTGGTGCTCCACTCTTGGATATTTTCATTTGGAAGGGAAATAAATGACTTCCAAGTGGCCCTGTCCAGCTGACAGTTGAAGATAAAGCCAGGTCAGGGCTGGAGCAGCACTGGAGTTGTATTTGGGTTTCAAAGAGGATGCTGTGTGAGTGTGGGTGCCCACTCTTGGATGGCCAAGGGCAGGACTGAGAACAAAAATGTGAAGTCTGTTGGTGTAAAGCACCCAAGAAGAGGTAAGAGATGGGCAGTTTCTCCTGGCCAGACTGATGAATGTGGCTCTCTTGCGTAGCACAAATAATAAAAATCCAGAGTCAGATATTGGGGTTCAACCTGAAAACCAGAAAAGCAAAGCAACCAAGTCTCTAAAGAAGCTTTACATCTACCGAGGCAGGGTGACCACAGACAAAGCAGACAGAGCCTCTCTCCCCTCCCATTTTATAGTCCCTTTAGTGTTGGGATTAAAGGTGTAAGCCACCACCTGAATTTGTTTCTGCATTGATCTTATGTAGCCCAGGGTGGCCTTGAACACAGAGATCCTTCTGCCTCTGTCCCCCAAATCCTGGAATTAAAGGTGTGAGCCCCCACTCACTGACCTCTAATGGCTTAGCTCAGCCCTTCTGATCTTTAGGCAAGCTTTATTCATTAAAACATAAATAAAATACCACTATACTCTTGTTGCTGGAGCTCAGTGCTAGGATGGAGAGAAGGAGCTGTCTCCAGAAAGGAGCTAATGCTTCTGGAATGTGCTATTTCCTGTGCCTTTCTCCATTAAAAGTGTCGCCTCCCCTTATCATTGCATGGTGATGAACTCTGACCAGCAAAGGAGACTTGGATGCATGGCTGCAGTCTGTTCCTAGAAGACTTGTGTGTAGTCTGATAGTACAAATAGTGTCTCTTCCTATGTCAGTAAACAGCAAACTTGTCCTATGAAGGGCTGGGTGGTAACTAGTTTGGAGTTAGGAGACCATAACTGGTCTCTCCTATTCATTATTTTGGTTTCTTCCTCCCATCCTTCAAAACTATGAGAAGCATTCTTCTTAATTTCTACCAGTGTTTGTCCTGCCAGATAGCAGTTGCCAAGGGCAGGAGGAGGATTCATGGATATCAGACACACTTGATATGCTAGCCAAGGAGAACTGAATATTCTGTATTCATAGGTCTTAAACTTTGGTGGCTTAGACTGAAAATAAAGTGGCTGATTTACGTGAATTTTGTTTCCTGTAATAGGTTTAACAATAACAAAAATAGCCCTGACTTTGTGGTCTAGTTCATATCATAATATCATATAGTTGATATTGCATAGGATGGGTTGGTGTGTTTGACACAGCCTCAAGTGGAGGTCAGAGAATTTTGTGGGATCCATTTTCTCCTCCTTTTACATGGGCTCCAGGAATTGAACTCATGTCACCAAGTTTATGTGGCAAGTACCTTTATCTGATGAGTCATCTTCCTGACTCCTTTGGTCTTTTGTTAAAAATGGTAGTAGGATAATAGAAGAGACCTGGACTGGCAGTTGAAAGCACAGCTCTAGTTCTCACTCAGTGGCTGTGTTGTCAGTGCCTTAGTCATCTTTTTGGCTCTCACTGTGACCACAGGAGAAGCTTTGGCCCTGAAGACTAGAAGTGGGAATATCAAATCAGAAGGTGGCATTGGATTTAAGCATCAGGAAGTCATTTTCACCTTGCGCAGCGTGGCCTCCATGGACAAACAAAAACACAAACCAAAAAGGAGGACAGGGAAGGAGAGGAAATAAGGAGCAGGAAGAGGCAGCTTACAGACTCTCTAAGACTGTCTCTGCCGTCACATAGGCTGGAAGAACTGGGAGCCAGGGAGAAGGGTTCTCAAAGGATGTTGAAGAAGTGTTTTTCTACCTTCCGAGGGAACATGAGTGACTGTTAAATTCTTTTGTTTCAAAAGAACGGTATCTGCCATATTAAAGCAGGAATAAATATAAACATCTGTAAAACAGGTTAACCTAAGATCCAATCTTTAGTTTTTTGTTTGTGCTCTGGAGAAAGTCTTGGGTGGAAAATTCAGGGCATCCACCTTGCTTTTCTTTTCCCAGCCATTGATCCTGAGGCCCACCAGGTACGCACGTGCCACTAAGAAAGAAAACAAACATTGCCTCTGTGTGGCATTAGCATTTGAGGGATGTACCACACAGTGAGAGACTACAGTCTCAGTCCTAGAGTAGAGCTGGCGGATGTGAAGCACAAGGAACAGTGTGAGGGTCATGTTTTTGTAGTGCCAAAAATTCAGGAAGCTTTTCCCTAATTGTTTCTATTTTCTCTGCATACGAAAGTCACACTTATCTTCTGGGAATGAGAGGCTAAGGCAGAGTGAGCATTAGCCGTTTGGAAGTGAAAGACCTTTCGTGAATTGTTGACACAGGATTAACAAGAAGCACTGAGGGCTGGAATTTGCTCTAGAAAGGACACCCTAAAGCTGGGCATGGTGGCACATGCCTTTAATCCCAGCACTCAGGAGGCAGAGGCAGGAGGATCTCTGTGAGTTTGAGGCCAGCCTGTCTACAAAGCGAGTTCCAGGACAGCCAGGGCTACACAAGAAAAACCCTGACTAGAAGAAAAGAGAAGTGGGGAGGGGACTCTAAGAGTTTTACTTAGTCGGAGTCACTATAAAGAGAGTGTCAGTGGCTATTTATTTATTTATTTGGTTTTTTGAGACAGGGTTTCTCTGTGGCTTTGGAGCCTGTCCTGGAACTAGCTCTTGTAGACCAGGCTGGTCTCGAACTCACAGAGATCCGCCTGCCTCTGCCTCCCGAGTGCTGGGATTAAAGGCGTGCGCCACCACCGCCCGGTGTCAGTGGCTTTCTTGATAGGCACAAGTCAAGTGACAGAAAGATAGGAAAGGCCATGAAGGCACACTGACGGTGTAATGGTAACCTAGTGTAAAATAAAGTCCATGCTAGCAGACTAGACTCAGGCTAACTGGAGTTGCTGATAGAAGGAAAACTAGCTTACAGATCCCTGTGCTGTCTTAGAGTAGCTCTGACTTCAGAGGAGTTCACTGTCCCTGATACTGAGAGAGCACATTGACTGCTCTTCCAAAGGACCCAGATTCCATTCCCAACATCCACATAGCAGCACACAACTACCTGTAACTCCGGTTCAGGGGATCTGACACCTTCTTCTGGCCTCCATGGGCACCAGGCACACACATGCTGCACATAGAGACAAAACACTTCAGCACATAAAAGTAAAATAGAAAGATTTCCGGAATTTTTTCTTAATTCATTTGTACAAAGTTTTTATTCAGACATAGAAGGAAAGACAGTCACAAATTAAGTACGTGGAAACTTTCTGTCTATATATTCTGGATAATAGTTCACATTCAAGATGAAGGTAGGTCTGAGTATTGAGGGTCAGATTTTTTTGTTCCTGACACCTGAAATTGTGTTTTTCATTGACATGCTTGTTAGTGTTGGTAAAGCATGTCACTTGTATCCTTGTCAACAAGTCTGTAGTGTTGCAGGTATGTCTCCATAAATGCCAACTCTTGAGACCCCATAATACTCACTTTAGTCATTGACATAACCCAAGATGCAGAATATTGTATTGTTATCATCAGAAGTCACAGGGGTGGGTGACTTACGGATGCACTCAGCAAGAGCACTGTGTCCTTGGGAGCTGTGTTTTTTGGGTTTTTTTTTTTTTTTTTGAGTTTTAAGAGGTTACTACACCTTTGGGTCATTTTTTTTTTCTCCTTTGGGTCTTTTCAGTGCCAGAACTTACTAAGAGCTGTTCAAGCCAGCCCCAACCTGCCGGTACCAGTACCAGTACTTCCACCAGCACTATCTCTAGCAGCAACAATGGCAAACGTGCATCTGCCTGTGGCCAGCAGACAGCTGCATCCCGCTACCTGCCTCGGGAGGTACCTCCACGCTTTCGCCAGCAAGAACAGAAGCAGCTGTTAAAGAGAGGCCAGCCATTGCCTACAGGGACTCTGACCAGTGTGAGCCCAGCACAGGCTGCTGGGCCTTCAGGAGCAAGCCCTCCTCCTCTCCCTGGAGCTGGAGCACAGCTACATCCCAGCAAACTCCAACCAGGTAAGAACTGTGAAGAACAGGGCTTTTTTCCTTCTTCTTCAGTGTTAGGGATGGACAGGGCCTCGTACTTATTTGGCTCCTGCACTGCTTGCCAGTGCTGAGGCTTGCTTTCTATGTGCTTATGGTCTCCACTGCTCAGGCTGAGCTGTCCTAGTGAGGCTAGCCTGGGCAATACAGTGAGACCCTTGGCTAGAAAGATGTTATAAATATATAGATTCACACAAACAAGGCAAGGGACATATCTAGATAGATATTTGTGTGGTCACCACATAATACATGTATACACACACTGTGTATATGTGCGGATTTAGAGTTTAACTCACTTTATGGATGAAAAAAATGTTTGAAAATGGAATCAATCTGTATAATGAATATAAATGAGAAATTGGCTCTTGACTCCCAGACAAACTTCTTCATTTCTCAGTCTGTCTTCTCCCCAGCACTGTGTGGCAGTATGGCCAACTGGATCTTCCTACCACCTCACTGACTCAGCAGCTCCCTCAGATACTATCATGTTCCTAACGTGCTCCCTGTCTTTCTGCCACCACAGCTATGTCTGGTCAGCACCTGTTCCTCCACGGCCTGCTTTCTGTCCTAGTTACCTCACAGAGGGCCCGTGCTTATTTTTCCCTAGAGCTCCATGCAAAGGGCCACCCTTTCACTGTCTCCCTCTGTTCAGAGCTTCTTGTTGCTTGTCTCCATCGCTCCTTTTGGAACTGTCTTGTGCCGATCTGCAGTGCACAACCCTGAGCTGCATGACTTGCATCTTTTGCTGATGAGTTATTAGAGTCTCGTCTCTCAGCTAAGTTGAAAATAGCCTACAGAGCTTCCTGTCGAATGACTTCGTAGAATGGAAAAGTCTCTAACTGGGTCCAAACCTAGAAGTACTGGTAATGTCACCAGCTGAACTATTCCTTCACTCTTCTGAAAGGAGGGCTCTGCTCTTAGAGTGTTTTCTTTCCTTTCTAACTCACATTCTAGTCCACAGAAGTTGAGTTGTCCAGGTAGGTGTTGCTAGATGACATGGTATTGTAGAGTAACCACAAGGATTGAAGGTGAGCGGCTATGGGGACAGTATGGCAGTCAGGCCAGATTCTCCTTCCAGACCATAGCTGCCATGTCACTTATACTCCTGGCACTTGGGACTCCTATCAGGTGAAAAGGTTCCTGCTTCCTCCTGGTAGGTGGTTTCAGTTTCACACTCTCCATCATGTTGCCTATAACAGGTTTTGGCAAATGCAGATGACAGCCGTGTAGCAGGACTGCTGAGACTGAGGTGTGTTGCGAGCACAGACCCATCTTTTTTTGTTTTGTTTTGTTTTTCGAGACAGGGTTTCTCTGTGGCTTTGGAGCCTGCGCTGGAACTAGCTCTTGTAGACCAGGCTGGTCTCGAACTCACAAAGATCTGCCTGCCTCTGCCTCCCAAGTGCTGGGATTAAAGGCGTGTGCCACCACTGCCCGGCTCAGACCCATCTTTGAGGCAGTTATGAAGTATTTTTCTCTCTGTCTTATTTACTCCATTGTGTCACATAGTGCAGTCAGTCATGCTTTCTCAGCGCTGTGACTTGTATGTAACATACTGTAACTAGGAGCTTCTCTTCTCATGGATCAAATGATTTACTAAAGCCAAACCTAGGTTAGTTGTGTTAGTGCATCCCAATGCGTTCCATAAGTTCTCTACTTGCGTCCAAGCTTAATCCCTCTTTTTTTTTTTTCTTCTCCTCTGACTGCCTCCCCATTTCTTCTCAAAGCTTTAAAATGCTCCCTGTTAGGCTGACAATAGTCATACTATTTGTGGTACTTTTTACCATTTGCTGATGTAAATGCTAAGCCCTAGTTACTTCAGTCCTCTCCAGACTTAAAAGCAGCACAGGCAGCTCGTGAGCCTGAAGAGAGGGTGAATTGGCATAAGCTCTGTTGAGGGCCAGTGGCAGGATTTGCCAGCATTTTTAGTGCTCAGTAAATACCTAGAGCTAGCCGCTGCACGTGTGGGAATGTTTGCTTCCAGCAGGCTCCTCCCCAGTGGGTACCCTCTGCTCCACAGCACTAAAACTGACAGGCAAGTGGACATGTGTGTGAGGCAAAGGGACTTGACTGTGGCCTTTTTGAAGTAGAAGTGACCGCATCAAGTGTTTGATGATGGTAGAGCAGCCCGGCTGTGCTTATTTGTCACCTTTCCTTTCAGCACTGGTTGTAAACACTCTTCCATTGAGCTACATGCCCAGGCCTGGGCAGCTGCGGCTGGGTCACAGGTCTCCAGAGAATAGTAATAGACATTTTTCCTTCCAAAGCCCAGGTTCAGTCATCCCCCTTTGTTGACTCATTGTACATGGTATATTGTCACATGAAGCTTACTAGTGTCAACATTTATCCCACTTTGTAAGGTGACCAAGATTTCTGATACTTGCATGCAAAAATAAGTTCTGGCCAGGCATGATAATGCATGCTATTAACCCCAGCACTTTGTTAGAGTTAAAGGCAGGTGGATTTCTTTGTTCTGAGGCCAGGTTGGTCTACATAATAAGTTCCAGCCAGGACAACGTAGTAGAAACTAGTTTCAATAATGATTACTATTATTATTTCTGGGTGTTTATAATGTTCATTAATATGTAGCAGTGAAACTTAGTCAAGTTTAAAGCACAAACAGACTGTTATAATGATCTACCAATTCAGAGCTGTTTTCTAGCATCAAGCTTATTAGAGTTAATTCTGTACCTGCAGAATTATATAGATTTGAGGGTTTTTGTTTCTTTGTTTTTCTTTTTTGTTTTTTTACTCTTTTGACTTCCCTCTTTGTGGGCCTACCACCCAACTCTGGAATAAATGCACACACGGAAACTTATTCTTTCTTATGAATGCCTGTCCTTAGCTTGGCTTGTTTCTAGCCATCTTTTCTTAAATCATTCTGTCTACCTTTTGCCTCTGGGCTTTTACCTTTCTCTATTTCTTTATATCTTTTCTTTCCTTCTTATTCTGTATCTGGCTGTATGGCTGGCCCATTTTTTTTTTTCTTACTCCCCGATCTTCGATCTTCTCTTCCCAGATTTCTCGTATTTATTCTTTCTGCCAGCCCCGCCTATCCTTTCTCCTGCCTAGCTATTGACCATTCAGCTTTTTTTGTTTGTTTGTTTGTTTTTGTTTTGTTTTTCAAGGCAGGGTTTCTCTGTAGCTTTGGAGCCTGTCCTGGAACTAGCTCTTGTAGACCAGGCTGGTCTCGAACTCACAGAGATCTGCCTGCCTCTGCCTCCCGAGTGCTGGGATTAAAGGCGTGCGCCACCACCACCTGGCCCAAGTGCTGAAATTAAAGGCGTGTGCTACTACCACCAGATGAAAACTTTTTTCTTTAAAATTTTTTTCTTATCTTTTTAAATAAAACTTAACATTTTTATTAAAATGCTTAACTACATAAAAGTAGTAAAATTTTTTTAAAACTTTTTTCATTCCGCCTTTAGGCAGAACAATAATTGTATTCATGTCTACTTGGTACATATATAAACAGAAGCTCTGACTAGTATATGGCAATATTTATTTCTTAGACCCTTTTAGGATTGACACAGGAAAGTAGTTAAGAACTTGGACTCGTGCCAGTTGCCATGGACCTTGCTTAGAATCTTACAGTGCTGGTCTGCAGGCGTTGAGGAGGACAGGGGAATGGAAAGGTGGTTGGGGAAATGCAGTTCATTTGCAGTCAGCATGTTTCCTACTGAGGCAACATGCTGTGATTCTTTTGGCTATATTTCAAAAAGTAAGAAGGAAGGGCTGGGGGTGGCTCTGGTGCTGATTGTCACTGAGTCCTGAAGTAAAATGTTTTTGACAATTGAGAGAATTTAAAGAGGAAGGAATTTTGGTTTAATGTCCACTACAATTAGATCATCAAAGCTTAAGCACCCTGTCCATGGACACCTCCACTACTGTTAGGCAGAAGCATCTCCAGGTCCACTCCAGGCTGGCACAGTCGGCGCCTGCATGTAGCTTGAGCCAGGTTGCTGGGAGCAAGCTGACAGTTGCACAAGAGGTGACCATCATGCTGCAGTCAGAGCACAGATGCCAGAGGCCACTGTGCAAGAGGCGGCAACTCCTGGGAGGTGGGATGTGCTTGTCTGAAGGTACTTCTTCAGACCCTAAAGCAAGAGGAGTGTGTGTGGCATTCCAGTGTGTGGTGGCAGCTACCTACCCTGCTGCCCAGGGTTCCAGGCAGCATAACCCCCACACATCATTTCCTTATTGTCTCTTCATCTTCTCAACCTTTAGAAGACACTATCTCTTGTACAGAAACATGAAGCAACAGATGATTATTTTGGACACCATTGTTCATAGCATAGTTTTGCCTTGTCCCATCTTACTGATTGCCTAGGCTTCTAACAGCTGACAGGCGAGCTTTGATTTTACCCTCAGTGGAATTGGGAACACAAAGTACTTTCACCCATAGGTTTTTATATGAAAGGTAAAATGTGTACATGGTAGAGGAGAAGGGTCTCGAGCTGTAGACAGCTGTGACATTTACCCTGTCCCCGAAAACCAGGTAGCAAATTATCTGTGCTCTCAGTAAATACTAAAGAACACAGACTGGCCGGGCGGTGGTGGCGCACGCCTTTAATCCCAGCACTCGGGAGGCAGAGGCAGGTGGATCTTTGTGAGTTCGAGACCAGCCTGGTCTACAAGAGCTAGTTCCAGTGCAGGCTCCAAAGCCACAGAGAAACCCTGTCTCGGAAAAAAAAAAAAAAAAGAACACAGACTGTCAGCTGTTGAAACCACCAGGGACTGATTTCTACTATTTGCGGTTGTTTCTTTGTGATTTCAGTTAGAAGACCTGTGGTGATGAAGAACAGATGCCTTTCTTGTCAGTGCATTCAACACACTTGCTTTTCTGTCAGATTAATTTGATACATAATTAAAACTTTGCTTACTGTAGCTTTTGTGAGGTCAATATTAACTACTTTGCCTAGAAAATTTTTTCTCATATGGTAACATTTAGATGTTTAAAAATGAAGAGAAAAGCTTTTCCCTTCCTATTGTTAATTAATCCTTTTTGATTTAATCACTCAGGACAGTTGTATTGCTTAGATTTTTATAGAGACTCCTAATAGAACATAAGCCATTTAAACACAAGAAGAAAAGATAATTTAGCATTACACTTGAACCTCATTTATCTTTCTGTTTTTTAAGGGAAGTTATATTGGTAATAGAGGATGTGGTAGGTAGCAGGAAAATCTTCTTTCAAAGCATGTGTTTTGGTTCCTCAGTACTTAAGGGTCCCAGACCTCAGTCACCCCATCTCCCTCAGTCCTCCCTTCTCTTACAAGATGGACAGGGTTTGTTTGTGGGATTCACTTAAGCTGGTGTATGTGGAAATTTTTCAGAGTGCTGGTAGGTGTGTGATGTCTTAAAGACGTGAAGAGTCTCACTTGTCAACTCTCTCAGACCTGCTGCACATCAGATAGGTAGAGCCTTTGGTACTCCAAGTGGGCCTGGAGAGATGGCTCAGTGCTTAAGAGCACTTGCTCTTGCA
The DNA here is from genome assembly GCA_028555095.1 of Dicrostonyx torquatus. Classification (NCBI taxonomy): domain Eukaryota; kingdom Metazoa; phylum Chordata; class Mammalia; order Rodentia; family Cricetidae; genus Dicrostonyx; species Dicrostonyx torquatus. The sequence goes on from JAQHUG010000183.1 coordinate 2,974,623, forward strand.
GAGGACTAGAATTAGATTCCCGGCACCCACATGGCAGATCACAGCCATCTATAATTTTAGTTTCAGAGGCTCAGGCATCCTCCATAGGTACCAGGCACATTTGTAGTATATACATACACATGCAGGACGTACGTGTGTGTGTGTGTGTGTGTGTGTGTGTGTGTGTATGAGAATATATTCTTTCTGTTTTTGTTTTTAAAGATTTTATATATATAAACATATATACATATTAAATCTTTAAAAACAAAAACAGAAAGAAAAAATTCTTGTGCTGCACAGGACAACCTGAAGTACCTGAGGACCAGGTGCTTGGATCCCATGAGTGCCCCACCACTCCCAGTTATATTACTTTTGTGTCAGGCACCAAAGCTGTCTATTTTCACAGGTCGATGTGACCACAGCATGTTATTTCCAGTGACTGTGGTAGTTATTCACATGCATCCTTAACTCTTCCTGAGCTCCATCAAAATGAGGAGAATGTGTGAGTCAGGGTTCTCTAGAAGACCAGAACTTACAGAAGGAAAATTATTAATGGGATTTTTTAGAAACTAGACCAGCAATGGCTGTCTATCGGTGGAAGGTCCAGGAATCCAGCAGTTGTTCAGTCTATGAAGCTACATGTCTCAGCTGGTCTTCAGTATACACCTGAATTCCAAAGAAGTGTGCTGTATGCCAGGGAAGGAATGGACTTGCTAGAGAGAGCAGGCAGTTAAAGAGTACACCAAAAACAAAAACCCTTGCTTCTACCATGTCCTCTATAGAGGCTGCCTGCAGAGGGTATGACCCAGAGTAAAGGTGTGTTTTCCCACTTCAAATGTTTTCATTAATTAATAAAATGCCCCTCAGCCAGGTGTGGTGGTATACGCCTTTAATCTCAGCACTTAGGAGGCAGTAGGAGAAGGACTTCTGAGTTTGAGGACAGCCTGGTCTACAGAGTGAGTTCTATGACATCCAGGGCTACACAGAGATACTCTTTTAGAAAACCTAAATATGATAACTACTGATATTCTCTTAATTGATGTTACATTACATGATAAAGAAATTGAGGAAAGGGAGGGCAGTGGTAGCACACACCTTTAATCCCAGCACTTGGGAAGAAGAGGCAGGTGGATCTCTGTGAGATCCAGAACAACCTGATCTACAGAGTGAGTTCCAGGACAGCCACAGCTGTTACACAGAGAAACTGTGTCTTGAAAAACCAGGGGAATGCTGGCATAACTGGATATCAACATGTAGAAAAATGAAAATAGACCCATACCTATCACCATGCACAAAAATCAAATCCAAATGGATCAAAGACCTCAACATAAAGCCAGCCACACTGAACCTTATAGAAGAGAAAGTGGGAAGTACACTTGAACGCATTGGCACAGGAGACCACTTCCTAAATAGAAATCCAGCAGCACAGACACTGAGAGAAACAATTGATAAATGGGACCTCCTGAAACTGAAAAGCTTCTGTAAAGCAAAGGACACGGTCAACAAGACACAACGACAGCCTACAGAATGGGAAAAGATCTTCACTAACCCCACATCAGACAGAGGACTGATCTCCAAAATATACAAAGAACTCAAGAAATTGGACACCAAAGGATCACATAATCCAATTAAAAAAAAAAATGGAGTAAAGACCTAAATAGAGAACTCTCAACAGAGGAATCTAAAATGGCTGAAAGACACTTAAGGAAATGCTCAACATCCTTAGTCATCAGAGAACTGCAAATCAAAACAACTCTGAGATTCCATCTGACACCTATAAGAATGGCCAAGATCAAAAACACTGATGACAACTTATGCTGGTGGGAATGCAAGCTGGTACAACCCCTTTGGATGTCAGTGTGGAGATTTCTTAGAAAATTAGGAAACAACCTTCCTCAAGACCCAATAATACCACTTTTAGGTATATATCCAAAGGATGCTCAATCGTGCCACAAGGACATGTGTTCAGCCTACAAACCATAATCTCGGAGAATTTAGACAACAATACGGACACTAAGAGAGACTTTCATAGACCTAATATATATGGGAAAGTATAAAAAGACAAGATCTCCTGAGTAAATTGAGAGCATAGGGACATTGGGGGAGGGGAGAGGCAGGGAGGGGAGCAGAGAAAAATGTAGAGCTCAATAAATATCAATAAAGAAAAAAATGTTTAAACTTACAAACTTTAATGTATAGAATAAAGAAGTCAATATTTACTTCAAAAAAAGAAAAAAAATGGGTGGGGGGAAGGAAAGAAGAAATTGAAAAAAGAAAACACAATTATCTACATAAACACATTTTTTCAAATAGGACAGAAACACTCATGTCAACTATAATCCTCATTTTTGCAACTGTTCGCATGGCCTTAGCTGATATTTATAGCTTCCTTCCTCCACTACCTGTTCTGTATTTCCACTACCTTCAGTAGCACCTCAGCAGGTCTTGGTTCTTTCCATGAAAGAGTGACTATGCCTTTATTCCTGACAGGTGTGTACCTGCTGACTGAGTTTTCTGTCCCACCAGGTCCCACATTCGTTTAGTCCCAAATAAACACAGAGGCCTACATTAATTATAAACTGATTGGCCTGGCAAGGAAGTCACATCTTGCTTCCTCTACAGCTGGGTGATGGCTGCAGACTGACTCTTTTCTCTTCCCAGAATTCTCTTGTTCTCATTGCCCTGCCTCTACTGCCTGCCTGGCTACTGGCCAATCAGCATTTTATTAGAGATAATAAAAGTGACAGGATAAAAGACCACTGTCCCACAGCATGTGCCCTTTTCATCCTGCTTGGATTGGGTTGTTTCTATTTTCCATTGACTTTAATCATGGGGCATGGTTATCTGGTTCAATCACCCCTCCTAACACTGTTACTTCTTTCTTAGCCTGTTGACTTAAAGAAGTCAGAAGCCCAAAGTGTCCAGGGGGATGTCTCAGCTTCCAGCTCAAAGGAATGTTTGCTGTATCTTTGGCTGGAGCACTCCCTTCTCTGGAACCAAAACTTCTGGATTAGCAGAACTTAAAGTCATGAAAACAGGAAGTTAAAATTTCCCTAGTAGGTCATTAGCAGGGGATAGTGAGTGTGACTGTTTCCTTTTCCACCCCTTGATTCCTGAGCCTGTGATCCTGGCTATGAGCGAAACCACACTTTATAAGACTGCTACCACTTAATTGGTGCTATAACTGTGTCTTCAGAGGGCCGTTCCATCTTTCTATCAGGCCAGCTGCTTCAGGATGATAAGGAACATGGTAAGACCAGTGGATTCCATGATTGTGGGCCCACTGTCGCACTTCTCTGACTGTGAAATGATTTCCTTGGTCAGGCCGGGCAGTGGTGGCGCATGCCTTTAATCCCAGCACTCGGTAGGCAGAGACAGGCGGATCTTTGTGAGTTCGAGACCAGCCTGGTCTACAAAGAGCTAGTTCCAGCTCAGGCTCCAAAGCCACAGAGAAACCCTGTCTCGAAAAACCAAAAAAAAAAAAAAAAAATTCCTTGGTCAGAAACAATACTGTGTGGAATACCATCTCAGAGGATCAGTCATTCTGTAAGCCCACAGTGGTAGTTTTGTCAGAAGCATTGTGTGCAGGAAAGGCAAATCCATAACCAGAATAGCTCTCTATTCCAGTGAGGACAAAGTGTTTTCCTTTCCACAGAGTGGTCCTGTGTAGTCATCCTGCCCCCCAGGTTGCTGCTGATACTCTGAGGAATGTTGTCATATCTGGGGCTCAGTGTTGGTTTCAGCTGTTGACACATCTGGCACTCAGCAGCAGCTGTAGCCATATTAGCTTTTGTGAGTGGAAGTCTATGTTGTCTAGCATAGTCCCCACCTCTGCCATCATGACCACTTTGTTCATGAGTCCGTTGGGCAGTGACACGGATGACTGGGAAAAGAGGCTGGCTGTCCACACAACAGCTGTCTATGTACTTGACTACTGAACTCCTCTGCTTTGGGTCAGCACTTACATGGGACACAAGTATCTTCATATTCCTTCACCTGTTTATAGAGAAATCCAGCTGCATACTTCTTCCCTAGATGTCTGTCTCACCAATTTTCCAGCCATGCCTTTTCCAAGTCCCTGACCATCCTGCCAATACATTGGCTACAGCCCATGAATCAGTGAACAACTGCACATGTGGTCATTTCTCCTTCCAAACAAAATACATGACTGTGTGCTCTGCTGAAGTTCCCACTGTGAAAATTTCCCTTCACCCATGTTTTTCAGTGTTGTAATGCAGCAGCTGTTCACTATATGGTGCCTGCGTGAGATGCAGAGCCATCAATAAACCAGTCTTCTCTTGTTTAATCAACCAGTCATAGGGAACACCTCATGAGGTTATAGGTGCATGCTTGGCAGCATAGTAACCAGAATGGAAACCATAGGCATTTGGGCAACTTCTTATGCAACTTGCTGGTGCCTTCAGGACGTGCTGGGACTCAGTCATGTATATACCTCTTCCATTTGATGGTGGGTTGCTGCTGTGCACATCCTACTTTCTGACTGGGTGGGTCAGATCACACCCAGCTCATAATGGGCAGCTCAAGTCACATGGTAACTTGGTGGCACATGGTCAAACGTTCTGTTTCCACTAAGGCCCAAAAGCAGACCAAGGCTGTCTTTAAAATGGAGAATGAGCTGGGCGGTGTCGCACTCCTTTAATCTCAGCACTCGGGAGGCAGAGGCAGGTGGATCTCAGTGAGTTCGAGGCCAGCTTGGTCTACAAAGCGAGTTCCAGTACAGTCAAGACTGTTACACAGAGAAACCCTGTCTCAAAAAACCAAAAGAAAAAAATAAATAAAATGGAGAATGATTGCCTGGATATGATGGTGAAGCCTTGCTCCAAAATCCCAAAGGTCTCTTCTTTGTTTCACCTATAGGGGCTGCCAAAGGCCCACACAGCATCCCTGTCAGCCACTGACACCCCGGGTACCACCATCAAGTCTGCTGGATCATATGGTCCAAGTTTTAGAGCAGCCTGCACAGCAGCCTGGACCTGATAAAGAGCCTTCTTCTGTTCCAGGCCCCACACAAAGCTAGCAGCTATACAAGTCCCTTGGTCTGTGTGCTGGAGTAGCATACCCAGATGAGGTTTATGCTATCTCTCAAGTCCAGATTGACCCACTAACTGCTGTCCTTTCTTGGTAGTGGTAGGGGCCAGGTGCAGTAACTTACCTACCCTTTACCTTATAAGGACACCTGTGCAAGCCTCAAACCACTACTGTATCCTAAGAATTATCTTTGAGTTTTAGTTGTTACCTTCTGCTCATTTAGTCCAGTCAGCATAATGTCATCACTATAGCTGTTAAGAAAGCATGCAAAGTCTTGTTTATTTGTTTGTTTGTTTTAGAGTTTTTTTGTGGGGCTCTACCACTGAGCCCCTTTAAGGCTTTTGGGAGTTTTTGTGTCTTTGTTTTCAGAGGGGGGCAGTTGTTGTTTTGGCATTTGTCATTTAGAATTGAGAACTTGAGATTTTAAAAAAGAAAAAAAAAATTTCTTCCCAGAGCTAGTTTTTAGAGTTCTTAGTTGATTCATTGGCAAATGGGAGGAAAATATAATTTTGAGTCTCATTTCATCTTTTTTCAGATCTTGGTCACAGTGGATTGGCAGAGCATTATGAAAATTCCCACTGGGGACAGCAGCCCACATACAGAAGTGAAGCAAACTGCAGCTGGGATAAAGTGACAATAGACAGGACTGACCAGGAAGTGTGGCCATCCATTCCAGTAACGGAGACTGAATCTGCCTCAGAATGTCCTACAGACACTGACTCTGCCTCCAACTGTGGCTCAGAGAACAGTAGCATGGCTACAGGGAGCGCCCAGGGCAGCTTCACAGGACATCCCAAGAAGACAAATGGCAATAATGGCACCAATGGTGCACTCGTCCAAAGCCCTTCTAATCAGAGTGCCCTTGGGGCAGGTGGAACCAACGGGAATGGAGGTGTGGCCAGAGTGTGGGGTGTAGCCACAGGTTCCAGCTCTGGCCTGACTCACTGCTCTGTTGGTGGTGGAGATGGAAAAATGGACAACATGATTGGAGATGGGAGAAGTCAAAATTGTTGGGGTGCTTCCAACTCCAATGCGGGCATTAATCTCAACCTTAATCCTAATGCCAACCCAGCTGCCTGGCCTGTACTCGGGCATGAAGGAACTGTGGCAACAGGCAACCCTTCCAGTATTTGCAGTCCAGTCAGTGCCATAGGTCAGAATATGGGCAGCCAGAATGGGAACCCAGTGGGCACCCTAGGTGCCTGGGGAAACTTGCTGCCCCAAGAGAGCACAGAACCACAGACATCCACTTCTCAGAATGTGTCTTTCAGCGTACAACCTCAGAACCTTAACACTGATGGACCAAATAACACTAACCCCATGAACTCTTCACCAAATCCTATCAATGCAATGCAGACAAACGGACTGCCAAACTGGGGCATGGCTGTTGGTCTGGGGGCCATCATCCCGCCCCATTTGCAAGGCCTTCCTGGTGCTAACGGATCATCAGTCTCTCAAGGCAGTGGAAGTGGTGGGGAAGGAATGGGCAGTTCTGTGTGGGGACTGTCCCCTGGTAACCCTGCCACGGGAAATAACAATTCTGGGTTCAGTCAGGGGAATGGAGACACTGTGAACTCAGCATTAAGTGCTAAACAGAATGGATCCAGCAGTGCTGTGCAAAAGGAAGGGAATGGAGGGAATGCCTGGGACTCGGGACCTCCTACAGGTCCTGGCATCCTTGCCTGGGGAAGGGGCAGTGGCAACAATGGCATTGGTAATATCCATTCAGGAGCTTGGGGCCACCCCAGCCGAAGCTCTTCTAATGGTGTGAATGGGGAGTGGGGGAAGCCCCCAAACCAGCATTCCAGTAGTGACATCAACGGGAAAGGATCAACAGGGTGGGACAGTCCCAGTGCTGCCAGCCAGACGCCTGCCTTGCAGCCTGGCAGTGAACACATGAGCTCATGGGCCAAAGCCACATCTTCTGGAACTACAGCAAGTGAAGGAAGTAGCGATGGGTCTGGCAGTCACAATGAAGGAAGCACTGGGAGGGAAGGAACGGGAGAGGGCAGGAGGCGAGACAAAGGGGTTCTAGACCAAGGGCACATCCAGTTGCCAAGGAACGATCTTGACCCAAGAGTTCTGTCTAATACTGGATGGGGACAGACTCCTGTAAAGCAAAACACTGCCTGGGAATTTGAAGAGTCCCCTAGGTCTGAAAGGAAAAATGACAATGGGACAGAGGCCTGGGGTAGTGCAGCTACTCAGCCTTCAAACTCAGGGGGGAAGAGTGATGGGTCCATCATGAACAGTACAAATACCTCTTCAGTATCGGGGTGGGTCAGCTCACCACCTGCCGCCGTGCCAGCAAACACGAGCTGGGGAGACAGCAACAACAAAGCGCCAAGTGGCCCAGGAGTTTGGGGGGACTCGATAAGTTCTACTGCTGTTAACAATGCTGCTGCCACCAAGAGTGGCCATGCTTGGAGTGGGACCGTAAACCAAGAGGACAAATCACCCTCCTGGGGTGAGCCTCAGAAACCCAAATCCCAAAACTGGGGAGATGGACAAAGAGCAAACCCAGCCTGGAGTGCAGGAGCAGGAGACTGGGCAGATTCATCATCTGTTCTTGGACATCTAGGGGATGGGAAGAAAAATGGATCTGGATGGGATGCTGATGGTAATAGGTCAGGATCTGGTTGGAATGATGCCACGAGATCTGGGACCAGTGGCTGGGGCAGTGGCACAAATGCTAAGGTGAATCCTGGTACAAATTGGGGGGAATCTCTCAAGCCTGGTCCCCAACAGAACTGGGCTCACAAGCCCCAAGACAACAATGTGAGTAACTGGGGAGGAGCTGCTTCTGTTAAGCAGACAGGGACAGGGTGGATTGGGGGGCCACTGCCAGTCAAGCAGAAGGACAGCTGTGAGGCAACTGGCTGGGAGGAGCCTTCCCCGCCATCCATCCGACGCAAAATGGAAATTGATGATGGTACCTCAGCTTGGGGGGACCCAAGCACCTACAACAATAAAACTGTAAACATGTGGGACAGAAACAATCCAGTCATCCAGAGCAGTACCACAACCCCTGTCACTCCCACGACCCCCACCTCGAGCAGCACCACACACCAAACCGAGACGCCGCCTTCACATCAGGCTGGCACTCAGCTGAATCGGTCACCACTGCTCGGGCCAGGTAATCTGGGGGCCCTCTGGTTATACCGCTGTGTCTATGTGTGAATCCTTGGACTGGTACTTTTCATAGCAAATGACTACTAGTAGCTGTTTCCAAGTAAACGAAGAAAGATCCTTTAGTAGCTTTCCAAGGAAAGAAGCACTGGATGTGCTCAGTTACGGCCAGTGTTTCCAGCCAGTTTGGTCCTTTTCAGCACCCGTCCAACAATCACAGGCTAATTTTATTTTGCTGTGCTGTACTCTGCTTGTCTGGGTTCTTTGTCAATAATGGCACCATTGGGCAGTTGACACCCTTTTTTTTTTTTTTTAATAGGAACAGCTTTGAGATCTTTCTGCTGTGCAGCTATAGTCTTTCTGCCTAAATCACTTGTTCGTGGTTCTTTGCATTTCTTTGGCCTTTGCCCAGTCGATGAAGTTTTACTTGATTTTAGTAAAAGCTCATTCTTCCCTGTGCTGTGGGAGCAGTCTGGGTCTGCCCCATTCTGTAATCTAACCTTCACATGACAGGGCCAGCACTGATGGGATTTGGGAGGAAAGAAGCATAGTCCTCTTGAGTGAAGCCCCAGACCCCTTGCACTAGTATGTCTTTTGTTCTCAACCTTGACTTCCCTGAAATTGTCTTGGCGCTTCAGGGGATGGGCTGTCAGTCCCAGAGAATCTGGGTTCTGGAAAACCATTAAAAGCTTCCCTGATAGTTTTAAAGGTCATCACTGAAAATGAAACAATATTTGTAAAACTTGAGTCATCATCTAAGTCATATTTTTATTTCACTTGAAAGACAAATTTCACAATCAGACTAAAACTTGTGTTTGGAGTTTCTGCTCTATGTTAAGTGGAAAAGAAGATACTGGGGTAATCCGCCCAGAGCCATAGGCAGCTCAAGTAATTTTAAGAGAACAAGAGCCCATGTTAATGCATAGGTAATGCAGGTGCACTCTGGAGAACCAGCAGGAGCCTCAGATTTCTATCTGGAATATTCCTCCATGGTACAAAGTACTATGCTCCAGGCATGAAATGAGCCTGAGTGGTTTGTGAGAACTATACCACAGCACTCCCTGGATGTGGGAGGTAATACTGTCCAATCATGGCACAGCTATGTTCTGAAGCCTCTGATACAAGCGAGGAAGAGGCTTCAAGAGGCCTTGCCCCACAGATTGACTTCCTGGCCTCATGAAGCAGTCTGGTTCTGTAGTTGTACTTTAAATTCTGTCCTTGAGACAACAGTGTAGAGCTAGAGCAGTTGACTGGGGGGTATAGTTATAGCTGTGGCCTGTAGTTAGGGTTTCTGGTGATTTTAGTGGTCGTGTGGGAAGGGTTGAACTTAAGGATGCTGTCCTCAGAGCTGCACACTGCAAGTGAGCTGTGTCACGTACTCTTCTCAGATCAGTATCTTCTTGGTGTTCTGTCCTGGGAACTGCTCATCCACATATGTCACTAGGTCCCGGGTGTAGAGCCCTCTTCCTGATTTTAGCTTTTCTCTCCTGTTTTGTGTATGTGGGGTTATTTTTTGGTTTAGTTTGGTTTTACAGTTTGTTGTTGTTTTTTGGTGGTTTTGGGTTTGTATGTTTTTTTTTTTTTTTTGGTTTTTTTTTGTTTTGTTTTGTGTGGGGGTTTCAAGATAGGGTTCCTCTATGTAACCTTGGCTGTCCTGGAACTAGCTCTTGTAGACCAGGCTGGCCTCAAACACACAGAATTCCGCCTTCCTCTGCTTCCTGAGTGCTGGGGTTTGGGGTGGGGGATGATAGTTTTTTATGGACTTTGTGTGTGTGTGTGTATACATATATGTGCAATATATTGGTGTATATATGCATGTTCATACACGTGGATATGTAAGTGGAAGGTGTACATGTATATTAGTACTTGTAGAGGTCAGATTGATATTAGGTGTCTTTTTTCAATCGCATTTCACCTTATATATTGAGGTTCACCCAGTCCACCTAGACAAATTGCTTCATGGATTACTTCTCCAGTTCCTGAGCACTAGGATTGCAGGCAGGTCAAAAATACAGTCTTCATATGTTTGTATGGCAGCCGCTTTACTCACTGACCCATCTCTCCAGGCATCCCTTGTCTTTAAATGGACCATAAAAGACAAGAGAAGTCTGCTCTCCTAGGTATCTTATATATAGGTTTCTCATGGTCATCCTGAGCCCACTGTGTAGGAAAGTGTCCCTTCCACTTGTGTCCTAGGTAGATGAGGCTTAGAGAGGCCACTAGAACAGGTGCTGAGTACAGGTTGACTGCCACACATAAGTTACTGGCTTAAGTGGCCTTGAGATGGCTTGGCAGATAGAGGTACTTGCCCACAAGCCTTGAAAACATGAATGATCCCTTGGACCTGTATGGATGAAGGAGAAGATCAACTCACAAGTTGTTCTATGACTTCCACTATTATTCCAATGTTCCCCACCACCTCAAAAATAAATGGTTGTAGTTTTTAAAAAAACAAAAACAAAATGTAAAGGTGTTTGCTTAAAACACTGTCCTGGGCCGGGCAGTGGTGGCGCATGCCTTTAATCCCAGCACTCGGGAGGCAGAGGCAGGTGGATCTCTTTGAGTTCGAGGCCAGCCTGGTCTACAAGAGCTAGAGAGAAACCCTGTCTCCAAAAACAAAAAAACAAAACAAAACAAAAAAAGAAAGAAAGAAAAAAGCTGAGCGCGGTGGTGGCGCACGCCTTTAATCCCAGCACTCGGGAGGCAGAGGCAGGCGGATCTCTGTGAGTTCGAGACCAGCCTGGTCTACAAGAGCTAGTTCCAGGACAGGCTCCAACGCTACAGAGAAACCCTGTCTCGAAAAAAAGCAAAAAAGCACTGTCCTGACCAGTCACACTGCTGAACTAGAGCTGGATGCACTGTCAGTAGCAGCCTTACTCATGCTGCTGCCAGGAAAAGTTGTCAGCTCTTTGCATCCTCAGCTCTCATTCCGTGTGCTACACAGGGAACAAATGGGAAGAACAGGTAGGAACTCTTGAGTGGTTTGACATCATGAAGTCCTTACAGTAATAGGCAACCCGAGTAGAGGCTCAAGGGCAGATGAGTTCTTTATAGGTATCTGAAGTTTATCTAGAAGCCCCAGGAAAAGGAAACAATTGCAATAAGAGCTTGAAAACTTATGCCTAGGCTTACTTTTTGTAGAACTGGTTGTTCTTACTAGAAAACAAAGATTGGCTCAGTGGGAATCTGCATGGGGAAGCAGGCCAGCAGGCGATGGCAGCCGAGAGGGATAGTGGCATGGTGAAATGGAGGGATACTTAAAAGGAATAGTGACTGGGAAAGCAAAGGGGTGGCTCAGCGTTGTGGCCAGATACAAGTAATGGTGATCTTGCTGGCGTTTCCAGACCGCAGGAGGCAGGAGGTTTAGGTGGGAGGGGATGACGCTAAAGTATGTGCATGAAAGCTGAAGGCTCCGTGCTGAGCTAGCCAAAGATGCCACTGTGGGAGAGTAGCTGGGAGTAAGCAGTTATGGTCAACAGGAAAATACTTAAGAGGCTAGGACTGTGGTTCAGTGAAGGACCACTTTCCCAACATGTTGAAGGCCGTTGGGTTCAATCCCCAGCCCCACAAAGAACTGAACACAGTTAAAAGTCAATAGGAAGGAGCAGATAGAGAAAAGCTTGGATGTAAATGGAGAGATCCCTTGTTTACTATACTCCAACCTGTAGAAGGACAAGTGCCCAGACAGGCCAGCTCAGTGGCCAGGAGCTTGAGAAGAGAATACTAGCCAGGAGGAGAGAAGTGTGATGGCAGGGATGTAATGTCTGTGTAGAAGAATAGTGAGTAAAATGGTCATTGGTTAGCCCCTGTGGGACCTCCTGCTCTGGGTTTGGCAGTGTTCATGCTAAGGTCACAGAACATAGGAAAACAGCCAAGCCCCTGCCCTGTGGGGCCTGCAGGCCAGTGAGGAAGGGTGAGGAGAGAGCAGGGGGTGGGAGTGGGGTAGAGTGTCCCCTTCTGTACTCACGTTTCTGCTGTCACTACCCTATACGCTCCAGTGTCAGGGCCACATAGGAGTGCCCTTCTGTCCCTGAATGAAAGTTCACAGATTGTACCCAGATGTTCCTGGTTGGTTCTTATTTTTCTTTGAGTCAACATTTTTAGTGAAAAGGCCAGAGCCCTATCTATTAGAAGCCTAAAAGGTAGTACACATTGGTGTTACATGGCAGCACTCTACTAGAGTGAAGGGCACTTGTACCAGCCCAGAGAGCCCCAGCACTATAACTTTGACACTAGCCAACAGTTCTGGGTCCAGTTTCTGCTGAATCTAATTATGTTAACTGACTGCTGCTTGAGCATTTAAACATGTAATTCCTGGTTTGATTATGTGCAGGGATATGTCTACCTGGAGGTGTGTATTTACATGAGTACAGGTACCCCAGAGACCAGAGGCATTGGATCTTTTGGAGAAGTTACAGACCAGTTGTAAGCTGTCTGACATGGGTGCAGGGAACTAAACTCAGGTCCTCTGAAAGAACTGCAAGTGCTCTTAACCGCTGAACCACCCCTCAGGTCCCAGTTACTCTTTAACTGATAAATGACTGTTTTTAGGAACTCGAATTTTAAGGATTTGAAAGAATGAGGGAAAGCAGTTGATAGGGGTGGGCTTGGGGGAATGAAGGAAGCCAGGCAGAGTAGTGCACAATCTTTAATCCCAGCATTCAAGAGGCAGGGATAGATCTCTGTCATCGCAGCAACATGTTAGAAACTGGTTCAAAATGGAAATGACACAGTGTAGTTGGAGAGGCCAGGAGAGCCAAGTCTCAGCATTATGATCTGTGTGTGGTACGGAATGTACTCTGGGAAGAGTTAGCTTAAAATGGCCACCCTGGACCACAGGACAGCCAGAGTTACATATTGAAACCCTGTCTCCAAAAATGAGAAGGGTCACCACCATGGTCCTCATAGCATGATGTGTAGTCTCACCGTGTGTGCAAGCAAATATGTGTGCACATGTGTATGGAGACTGGAAGACAACCTCAGGCATCATCTAAAGAACACCTAAGAGAGATAGTGTCTCCTGTTTTCCTAGGTCTTACTGGTGTGACTACATTGGATCCTTCTGTCTTTCCAATACTGGGATTACAAGAACTCACTGTGTAACTGTTTTGTCAAAGCACATGTGACTGCCAAATACAAAACCAGAAAATTGTACTGTGACACACACTTCAAAGTTTCTGTGTCCTCTCCAGCTCCTAGAGTCTGTATATTCTTTTTTTTTTTTTTTTTGGTTTTTCGAGACAGGGTTTCTCTGTGGCTTTGGAGCCTGCTCTGGAACTAGCTCTTGTAGACCAGGCTGGTCTCGAACTCACAAAGATCCGCCTGCCTCTGCCTCCCAAGTGCTGGTATTAAAGGCGTGCGCTACCAATGCCCGGCGAGTCTATATTTTTAGAGTTGTAACAGGATCATAGAGGCTGCTGTGAATTTAGATACCATTAACAAAATTATGTTTTTTTCCATCTGGTCCTCCACTGCATAGAAACTGTCAAGATACATTGTATAGCTGTAGACTATCATCCTCTCTTCTACCATGGTGGTATATTCATATCTCAGACCTAAAGCAAGCCAACTCAGAATCCCAATCACCAAGCCCCCTGTCTTTGCAAGCTTGTCAGGTGAGGCTGTTCTCTGACCCCAGAGAAATGACAAACAGCTGGCTGACAGGTGTAGGTTCTTTATGTCGAGACAAAAGCCATCATTTTTAGTGGCTGATTACATTTTTGTTGTTGATAAGCTTAGTATTTTGTAGGTATTCTACTGCTTTGCTGTTGGCCTGTGCTGGTTTGACATAATCCCCACCTATATCAGAGTTTGGATTATAAATGGCTTTTTAAAAAATTGCTAGTCATTAAAAGTAAAGTTTCAATCTCACCAGTCTTAACAAAATAAGGGTAAATGCAACAGGACAGCTTTGTCCTGTTCTTACACAGGTAGTAATTTCCTGGAAGTCTCAGTAAAATCCATGTCTGTTAGGAAATTCTTTGTAGCTTGGCTTACTGGCTTGTTTGGACCTGACTCACCCCCAACCTTGGGGTTAGAACAGCAGAAATAGCCTGGAGAAATGTCTCTGTACCTGTCATTTTTCAGATTCCCAACTGCTTATGGATCACTCAGAGGCCATAGTGACATGGGATACCAAGTCACAGCTCGATACTGCACTCTTTACCGTGTTTCTCCTCGTGACATGACCTGATTGCTTATTCTGAGCCAGGCTGTCTTGACAGAACCTGAAGCCGTTACGTCTTATTGGAACCAGGCTGCTGTTTTGACCTCTAGTGAGAAGTGGCCAAGAACAAGAAAGCATAAACACAGCATTTATGTTTCTAAGAGGCTAAAGCAAATCTTGAAAAATGTCAGGCAGCCTGGTCATCTAGTATACTTGGACATTGTATCCCAAGGCAGTTAAGTAGCCTGCAGACGCATAAGAATCAGTAACTATTAATGAACGGTTCAGGGTACAAGTCCTCAGCAATAGATGGTCTCTAAGTGCAGCTGTGGGACCTGGATTGAGTTAGGTTCTGTTTGTTTGTAGAGGAGTAGGTGTCTGAAATTTGTTTGAGTCTCACTCTAATCCATTCTAGCCTGAAACCATCCTGCCTCAGCCTCCAGTGCTGGGATCACAGGCCTTTGGCCCTGGGCCTGGCTTCCAGAGGCCATTTCATCCTTGGGCATTGTCATTTCACCTAAATGCTCTGATAATTTTTAAAGGGATTGGTGTTGGAGAAAGATACATGTGGAGGGCAGTATATAGTTGATCCAAGCAGGATGAGTGACCCCCACCTCCCATGGGCTCCGGAAGACTGAGCTGTTGTCCATCCCCAAAAGAGGTCTCCATTTGCCACATTTCTTCTGTAGCCTGTAGACACACAGTGGTGCCAAGGTTAAGTATTAGCTCCCTGTGCGAGTACTTGAGGAGCTTGTTCGAACTCCATCTGCATCCTGCTGACTGCCCACTCTTCCATCCTCGGTTTGGGACCGCTCACCAGGAAGCTGTGGTTGGCTCTCAGAGTCTGGGAAGACTGAAGCTAACGACAGGCTGGTTCTGCATTTGCATCCACTGCTACTTGCTTCAAAGCTTACTTTTGTATGGTTGATAAAGACAGGTCACGTAACTTAATCATGGAAAAGGCACATCTCGCATTTACTACTCTGATCTGTGGGAAAATGTGCCCCTGCTTAGGTCTGTGATTGGTGATCTCCGAAGTCTTAACAGTAGCAAAAGAACCTTGCTGCAAGCGTCCAGACCTTTCAGGGACTTCCTTTATTCTTCTTCAGTGTGAATCAGCAAGACACCGTGACTCTAAAATTACCTTCCAGTCGCCAGCCGGAGGGATTCAGTGTTCAGCACCAAAGCAATAGTTTTCAACAGGAAAGTGATCTTAGTGATCCGAATTTCTTATAATGGGTGGAGTGGGTAGATTTTATTTTGCTGTATTTTATAGGGCCATGGGCAAAAAGTGAGGAGGGTACCTGTATGTGAAAGCCTGTGAACACATACATGGACTCCCACTGCAGGGCCTTGGTTTAAAAATAAACAAATGGGCCGGGCGGTGGTGGTGCACGCCTTTAATCCCAGCACTCAGGAGGCAGAGGCAGGCGGATCTTTGTGAGTTCGAGACCAGCCTGGTCTACAAGAGCTAGTTCCAGGACAGGCTCCAAAGCTACAGAGAAACCCTGTCTCCAAAAATAAAATAAAATAAACAAATGGGTAACAGTTAAAAATACAATTTGGCCCCCAGAATACCCATAAAAGTGAACACACACACAGGAAGAGAAAAACTGTTTCAGCAAAAAATAATAGTATTTGAGAATTTCAGAGAGTTTTGGTGGGGGATGGAGGGTGTTTGGGGATGCTTATGATGGAGCACAGTGCCTCGTGGGTGCTTTGCACACTCTCCCACTGTGCTTCATCCTCCAGCCCGTGAAGGGTAATTTTCTTCAATATCAATGTTGTAAGTATAAATAAAACTTGGTCTACCTGCTCCATCCAACTGTTTTATCAAAAGGTGTCAGGATTGCTCTAACAAACACTAAGCAGTGGACATCATTTTAATGCTGTACATTTAAAATTACTTTCTGTGAGCCAAAGTGCTTGTGCACCAGAACTATTGATATGTTTGTTTGTCACATTTCTTCTGGAGGCTAGACCCTGGGTCTGTGTGAGTCTTACCAGAGATCCACTTAGCCCAGGGAAACTACTTGCTTGCTTTTCAAATCAGGTAATATCCCACTTAGTACCAAGGCGTTAACTGTGAATGTGATGAATATTTGTAGGATTTTCTACTGATTTTTTTAACAGAACCTAAAACTTTCCACAAAAATGTATTAACTAATCACTATGATCTGACTATTTATACTTAATTCTAACTTACTTGATTATTATGTTAGTAATTGTGGTCTGGCCTTCCAGAGACATGGATCAAGAGGATCACTGCTCACTCTTCCAGCTGCTGACTCAGTACCTCTCTGCTCATGGGTCACAGTACCACATTAACAGCTGGGGAATTGTCTTCATTTAATTGTCCCTTAAATTTGTAAAACTGCTCCAATTTTGGTTAATATTTTCTGTGTAATTACAGGTAGCAGGTGCCAGCAGTAGTTTACCAGTTATTGTTGACAGTTTGCTTAAACTGTTGTTCAGCAGAGAGCTTGTAATTTCAAATGATTGATAGCTACATGTCTTTTTGTCACTAATCTGAATGGCTGCATTTTATTAGAATAAATAAAATAAATTAGAGTATCATGGGAACCAATCCCATACTATCTTTAGTAAGAAAATTAACAAATTTCACAATTGAGATAATAGTCATGTTGAGAGCAGACAGTTTAGAACTGACCACAGCCCATGATGTCTTCTCTTGAGGTCTCTCTGAGCTAATGCACTATGTGGTGTTGTAGGTCTTGGGCAATGTCCTTGTCACTGTCGGCAGAAGTGGGCAGGGGCTCCATGGAGGTGCTGAGTGGCAAGGGTTTAACTTGATTTGACAGATCGCAGTCTGACCTCAGTTTCACTTGTATCCTTCCTCTTTCCCAGTTTCATCTGGCTGGGGAGAAATGCCCAGTGTGCACTCCAAGGCTGAGAACTCATGGGGAGAGCCATCCTCCCCATCTCCCCTGGTCGACAATGGCACAGCAGCGTGGGGGAAGCCTCCCAGCAGTGGCAGTGGATGGGATCACCCTGCTGAGCCAGTGGTGCCATTTGGAAGAGCCAGCGCTCCTGCTGCTGCCCCAGCCCTGTGCAAACCAGGTAAGACAAGCCTTCTGCGTGCCCGGACCTGGCAGTTAAGAAACAGTTTGTATGGTTGTGGAGACAGATCAGTAAGATTATTTGATGTGAGCTGGGCGGTGGTGGCGCACGCCTTTAATCCCAGCACTCGGGAGGCAGAGGCAGGTGGATCTCTGTGAGTTCGAGACCAGCCTGGTCTACAAGAGCTAGTTCCAGGACAGGCTCCAAAGCTACAGAGAAACCCTGTCTCGANCTCTGTGAGTTCGAGACCAGCCTGGTCTACAAGAGCTAGTTCCAGGACAGGCTCCAAAGCTACAGAGAAACCCTGTCTCGAAAAACAAAAAAAAAGATTTTTTGATGTGCAAGGATAAAGACTCTGAGTTCAGATATCCAGCATCTATATAAAAAGTCATGACTACACATACCTGGAACTCCAGCATTGAAGGGCAGAGACAGGTGTATCCTGGGAGCTCCCTGGCCAGCTAGCATAGCCAAAATGGCTAGCATCAGATTCAGTGGGAGACAGTGTCTTAAAGGAATGAGGCAGAAAGTGAGAGAAGATGACACCTGATGCACTCTTTGACATTCATATGCACACACATGGGGTATGAATCCTTAGATACACGTGCCTGTACCAACACAAGCATTCACATGTGTCACACACATGAATATAAGTAAATGAAATGTTTTGAGTATCCTATTTACAGATTTTTTCATTGACTTTTAGAACATTTTGTTTTCATTTTGTTTGGTATGTATGTATGTATGTATGTATGTATGTAATTTGAGGCAGGGTTTGTCCATGTAGTCTTAGCTGTTCTGGAACTCACTCTGTAGACCAGGCTGGCCTTGAACTCACAGAGATCTATCTGCCTCTGCCTCCTGAATGCTAGGTACAGAAGCATGCACCAACACCCAGTTTAGCATACCTTTCTTTTAATAGTTTTTTATTTATTTATTTTCTTTTTTACTATTGTGGGAAGTAATGCTGAGTTATGAATCTAGCAACTTAACATGCTAAGTGTACACTCTTATCACTGAGCTCTTACCCATACTAAAACTTTAAACATGACATTTTTAGAATTAGGATGCTTTTTCTCAATTCATTTAAACCAAGATTGTAAAATAGTATTTGCCATGTTTAATACATGACTACAAAAGGATTTTGTTTTATTGTGTTGAGATGGTCTTTCTCACTCTGTAGTCTTTTGGCTGGCCTGGAACTCATATGTAGGGTGGCTTCAAACCCAACATCTGGCTTTGTATTCATTTTTAAAAGAAAGAAAGCATAAATTTCAATTAAGTTTCTTTGTTCTGGGATGTAGCGGTACATGCCTTTAATTCTGTCACTTGGGAGACAGAGATAGGAAGATCTCTGAGAGTTCCAGGCCAACCATTGCTATACAAAGAGTCCCTGTCTCAAAAATAAAATCACAAAAAATTCCTTTTTATAATATCCATAATGGTCTAAAATCTGGCATTTTTGAATAACAACATGACACTCCGAGTAGAAAATTGCACATTGTATGTCATATTATATCACAATCAAATTTTAGGCAGGCTAAAAATTACATGTTTATAAAGGAAAGGAGGAGAGTTCTCTCTCACAGCTCTAAGGCTGCAGGCTCCTGAGCACAGCAGTCATCAGCAAAGGCTTCTGGCATTTAGCAACATGGCGGTGGACACCACACATCACCTAATGCTGAACCGGACATGCTGCCACATGGCTTTAATCCCATCAAATCACAAGAATCTGAGGCTAGTCTGGTCTACATGGCAAGTTCTCGGACAAGCAGTCAGGACTATTGAGGGGGACCCTGTCTCAAAATTATTATTATTGTTGTTGTTATTACTATAACTGCTACCAGGCTGTGGCTTAATAGCAAACTATTTGTCTGTGGTCCTGATACCAAGAAAAGGGAAAAAAAAAAAAAAGCTGGGCAGTGGGGCACAAGACTTTCATCCCAGGGCCAGGGATCAATCTAGTCTACAGAGCAAGTAGTTCCAGGACAGCCAAGGCTACACAGAGAAACTCTATCTCAAAAAAAAAAAACTAACTAAAAATTCCCTTTATGTGCTGGACCTGTAATTTTGCCTAGCTTGCACAAGACTACCTGAACTCATCCTCCAGAACTACAGATAATAAATACAATTTCCTTCAGGAAATATATGTAAATTATGTGTGAAATATAAACAACTTCCATGTTTCTAGTCCCTAACGTATCCTATTCTAAAATCTGAAACATTTCTTTTAACAAGCATTACAGTAATAGACATTCAAACCTGCAACAACATTCACCTGTCTGTAGCATTTTATACACACCCATATGAATACATTTCCCCGAACAAGATGAATAAACGATGTCATTGTGTTCTTCTCAGGAGTAGGCAGTATAGTAACCTGACGTTTCTTGCTTTGCTTTTATCTTGAAAATAAAATCTATTTGGGTTTCCAAGTCTGTAGTTAAAAAACAACTTGAGCTGGAGAGATGGCTCAGATCACTGACTGTTCTTCCAGAGGTCCTGAGTTCAATTCCTTGAAACCACATGGTGGCTCACAGCCATTTGTTAATGAGATCTGGTGCCCTCTTTTGGCATGCAGGCATACAAAGAGGCAGAACATTGTATACATAATAAATAAATCTTTAAAAGAAAACGAGCAGAAATGAGTATGGGCTGCAGTTTGGTGGGAGAAAACTTGCTTAGTATGTTACAAGGCTCTGGGTTACATTCCATTACTGAAAAAGAGCACAAATAGAAACAGTAAATAACTATTTCCATGGCTGCAAAATTGTTCTATTTTCTTTACTTGTTGTTAGATATATGTTGTAAGTTGATTGATTGGTTAGTTGGTTGGTTGATTGATTGATTTGAGGCAGAGTCTCACTATGTAGGCCTGGCTGGCCTGGAACTTACTCTGTAGATTGAGCTTCTCACATTCAACAGAGTTCTTCCTGCCTCTGCCTGCCTGCCTGCCAAGAGCTGGGATTAAAAGTATACCACCCAGTCCAGCCCCGTCCTGGAATCTTAAAGGCACCTTTTTTGTTTGATATGGTCACTGTTCTGGAAATACTTATTCCGTTCTAGTAAATTTTTGTTAAAAATCTAGGGGAAAAGAAAATTCTGGATGTTGAGATGTGTTGTTTTGAAGTAGTCTGTCACTTTGAGCTTTTGTCCTCAGTCCCAAATTGTTGGTATTTCGTTTAAAAAAATATGCTTATTTTGATTTCTGTTGGTGAGTATGTGTCTGTGTGTGCAGGTGATCTCAGAGGCCGGGAGAGAGAGGTGGGTCTCCTGGAGCTGCTGTTAAATTGCTGTTGTAAGCACCGACGTGGGTGCTAGAAACCAGACCCGGGTCCTCTGGAAGGCCAGGAAGCCCTCTTGCCTGCTAAGCCTCTTTCCAGCCTTCAGTTTTAGCACCTTAAGTAGCCTGCTTCTGTTTGAACTTCAGCCTAGTTCTTCTAAGAAGTAGACAGTGTGTGGCAACTCTAACTCCTAAATAAATAAATGAATAATAAATAGAAACTAATATTTGGCGGGGGGGGGGTTGTTTGAGACAGGGTTTCTCTGTAGCTTTGGAGCCTGTCCTGGAACTAGCTCTTGTAGACCAGGATGGCCTCAAACTCACAAAGATCCGCCTGCCTCTGCCTCCCGAGTTCTGGGATTAAAGGTGTGCGCCACCACCACCTTGCCTGAAACTAATTTTTTAAAAAAAAAAAAGGAGGAGGAAATAACTTGAAAAGAAAATTTAGTAGGCTAGTTCCGATCTCTATCTTGAATGTGGACATCTTCTTGACCGCTGTTAGAAAAGCAGGCAGCTGAGCTCCGCAGACCTGCTTCCTGTCATGTGATCCCTGTGTCTTCCTGAATCCTGCCTGTTGCCAGGTGTGAGAGCACTGGCTCAGATGAAATATTGCCCAGGGGTTCTCTCTGGTTGAGACTTAAGATCTGAAAGGAGGACAGTGACATTTTTGGGAAGTTCACATTTGAGTGGCATTTGTGAGAGACTGGTACACGGCCCCGCCCCCTCCAGTTGCCCCAGGACTTATTTTTAGAATTCCTGTGTGTCCAGCTGGTGTATAGTTGGTTGAGGAAGTTTGGAGCAGCACAGCTGGATTTTAGAAGGAAACATTACACTTTATCTGTGCCTTTCCAAGAGAAAAGTAATAGCTAAAAGGTAGATAACATAGTTCCTGTTGTCCCCATCCCTGTTGTGTCATGTGAACACAGGTTTCTTCTCAGAACAGGTGAGTCTAACAAGTTCACTGTCTGCTCTCTTCCAGCTTCCAAATCTATGCAAGAAGGCTGGGGCAGTGGTGGGGACGAAATGAACCTGGGCACCAGCCAGTGGGAGGATGAGGATGGGGACATGTGGAATAATGCTGCCTCTCAAGAAAGCAGCTCATCCTGCAGCTCCTGGGGCAATGCCTCAAAAAAAGGACTTCAGAAGGTAGGCACTGCTGGAGAGGCCTGGCGGCCAGTGGGCCTGTACTGTAGACTAGGCAGATCCAGTGAATGGTGCAGAGATAGATTCGCTCCCAGGTAGTCTTGGGACTGTAATCCTTTGTGTAAATTGGAAAGATTAAAAATATTTTTCTATTAATAAAATTTTGTTCTTTCAGTAAGTTCTTTTTGGGGGGCGAAGATGGTGTGTGGATTGCAGTAAAATCATAAAACATGCACATAACTGATAGCACCCTAATTATAAGCCAAAAGAGAGGGAGAATGTAGGGGGAAATACCATTTATATCATAAAGAAGGTTCATCTCCCTGATACATAAAAGTATCCGATATTCCAATGAAAATGAGCAAAGAGTGTAAAAATGATCAGATGGTAAGGGACTGTCCAGCATGTAGGAGAGTGGCCATCCCTACTCAGAAAAAACCACTTCAGCCAATAGTGAGAAGTGCCAGGCTGGAGAGATGGCTCAGTGGTTAAGAGCACTGGCTTCTCTTCCACAGGTCCTGAGTTCAATTCCCAGCAACCACATGGTGGCTCACAGTCATCTGTAATGAGGTCTGGTGCCCTCTTCTGGCCTGCAGACGTACACAAGACAGAATATTGTATACATATTTAAAAAAGAACAGATAACAAAAAATTATTTAAAAAAAATAGCGAGAGGTGCCGTTTTTCATCGCGGACTAAGAAAAATCCAGAAGTCAAGTAAACACCCCTGGGAGCTGGGCTACCCGTTGACCATAGGCTCAATCCTCAAAACAGAACACAGAAGTAAATGAAATACAGGCTTATCTGTTCTCCAGACTGTGGGACATCAGTTCTCACTGCACCTTGCTGGCACTTGCTGGTACACTAATGTCACCTGCACATTGACATATCACTGCCATTTGTCATGGGCATTTGTAGTTCTTTTGTAAGATTATTGTCATCAAAAAATGAAAATATGTGTTAGTGGAGCAGCCAGTTGGACTCTGCATTCTAACATGAGGAACCAAATGCATGATGCAAGCACCATCATTATGAGAAAAAGCAAGATACAGAGAAATGTACATAGCATGGACCATCGACCTGTGGTGAAATGAAAGAGGGAATAGCTGTGTATACCTGAAACTGCTTCTGCAGAATGGTCCATGTTTCCTGTTCTCGGAAATATAAATAGGAATTTTCAAAGGAGAGACTTCTTGGAGAGATCAGGCTCTAAGCAGATGAGATAGTATGGAAAGATACCTTTTCCCTTTTGTAATTGGGAAATATGAATGTGTTATTTTAAAAAATACAGTTTTTTTTTTTTAAAGCATTCATGATAAGGGGTGATTACAGACATGAAGAAAAGCTGTTTTACAGTGGGGCTGGGGAATCCGGTTGCCATGGGACCAGAAATCTGCAAGTAGTGAAGTGCTGTGATAGGATCTGACCCTGGCAGCATGCTGTCCAAGTAAACTGTCTGTTAGGGAACAGAGCGCCTCCTGGCTGCTGCAGCTAGAGTTACTACAGCCTCCGTGGTGAAAGGGTGGCAGTACACACCTGTGACCCAGCACTCAGGCAATGAAGACAGAAAGATCAAGAATTCTAGGTCATTCTCAGGTATAAAGCAAGTTTAAGACCAGCTTGGGCTACATGAGACCATGTCTGAAAAGCAAGAAGGGAGAAAAGAAAAGACCTCTAGAGGGAAAGGAAATAAGGAATGGGGAGAGCAAACGTGGTGAAGCAAATTCTTCACGAGAAGGGTAGGGTTTTTGATTTGGTTTGGTTTGGTATTAGAGAGACTACTTGGGCACGGATCATCTTGTGTACCGTTCTCCTGGCACTCTTTGTGTCCCCTGCCTCTGGGCTGCTGCCTTCTCTTTGAGGTTGACTTTTCTCCTTTTTCTTTAACGTCTTCCTCCATACTTCTTTCCTTTTACCTGAGGGCCAGAATACGGATGAGAATGGGTAGTTAATAAGGTCAACAGGCTTGTTCTTCCTTTGTTATATGGCTCTTTTGTTCCCTGGAACAAGGGTAAAAACCATGTAATCTTTAGTAGACTTCACAGAGCACAGCGCCTAGGAGCATTCCTTGTGACCAATGGAATGAATGTGATAAAACATAATAATTACCCTGCTTCTTGTTAGTCCATAAATGCCGTGCATTAGCCAGTCTGTAGATGCACCGCACTTTCCCACGGTGCTCACTACAAGATGATGCTGGACTCTGAGGAGCACAGCACAGTTCACTGTTCGCAGAAGGTTCTGTGGCTACAGTCACTGAGTTGGGGCTGTCACCCAGTTAATGTGGCACATCAAAAGTAACTCTTTGCCTCTCCCCTTGTCCCTTCTGTTCCAGGGCATGAAGACACCTGGCAAGCAGGATGAGGCCTGGATCATGAGCCGGCTGATCAAACAACTCACAGACATGGGCTTCCCGGTAACTGGCATCTTGATGTCTTTCCCATTCTCCAAGTGGGCGGCTTGAAAGCGTTCCCTAAGCAGTCTGTGGTGTGATGAATCAGAGATGCTTGCGGGATGAAGTTACTATCTAATTATTTAGTTATTATATTCCCTTTGGCCTAGGCCATGAGTAGAGCAAAGAATCATGCAATTTCCATCAAGAATATCTTTTTCTAAATAAAAGACTATGTATGGTTTGTAATTTCCATGGACTTAGACAATTTCATATTTTCTTACGATTTATAATTACAGGGGAGTTAATTCCTTTATGTAGTAGATAAAAAGATCTAGTAAGAAACTGAGTACTGAGTTAAAGCATCATGCCTCCCCACGGCATCCTAACAAGTTGTTCCCAAATGTACAGCACTAAGATGTCCCAGATGTCCCCTGAAGAAGTACCTCACGCCTCTCAGTCCCTCAGGTCAAGTGATGGCAGTCCAGATAGCAGCAAGCTATTGCCCGCATTCCACGCTTAAGCCCTTCACGTGTCTCCTTCCAAATCCCTGTTCAATGAGTATTCATCGTTCAGTCATTCCTGTGTCTAAAAAAGAGTAGGTCCAGAATGGCCTCATGTCTTACACTGGTACTGTATAAGCTGAGCAAGACATTCCCCTATGGGACAGCCTCTCTCTAGAAGGGCCAGAAAATGTAGGAGTTGTAGTATGCCCCACCCTTACCCCAGCAACTTTGGTTTTCTTTTTTTAATTCTTCTTTTTAAGATTTTTTTTCTGATGTTTAAATTGTTATTTAATTTATGTACATGTGTGTGAGCCTATATTAGTTTATGAGCCTACAAAGGCCAGAAGTAGATAAGGGATCCCCTGGAACTGGAGTAACAGTGGATTGTGAGCCATCTTGTGGGTATTGGGAATTGAACTCAGGTCCTCTGCAAGAACAGTAAGGTCTCTTAACCTCTGACCCATCTCTACAGTCTTTATTTTCATGTATGCCTTTGGAGGTCAGGAAGGTGCTGCATCTCCTGGAGCTAGACTGCTGCGGGCTACTGTGTGTGTGGGTGCTCTGGAGGAGCAGCAGTGCTCTCGTGTATGTATGTGGGTTTGCATGTATGCGTGCAGTGCCTACAGAAGCCAGAAAAGAGTGTCAGATCTCTTAGAACTGGAATTGTTACAGGCATTTGTGAGCCACCCAGTGTGGTGCTGGGAAATGAACTGTGCTTCTTTGTAACTGCTGAACCCTTTCTCTAGCACCTAGAAAGCAACTCTGATTTTCTTCAGAGATCCGTCTGTACTGATGTGAATCTGATTGCTTTCTTGTTTCTTAAACAAAAGTTCGGTTGATAGGAACTGGCACTGATATACAAAAGGTTGATGTTACATAGGCCCTGGCACTCAAAGTGACAGATAAGACCTGCTTGTGAGATCACAGCTCTGTAATTCTGCTGAGTTGTCACTGCTCGGTGCTGTACAGAAGCAAGTGTAGGAGTGCTTACAAAGTTTCCTAGGATTCCACATTTATTTCTAGCATGTTAAATAAAAGCTTTCTTTCTTTTTGAGACAAGATCCCACTGTGTCGGTCAACCAGTGAGACTGTCCCTTTTTGTTTTGTCCTGTTTTTTTTGTTTTGTTTTGTGTGTGTGTGTGTGTGTGTGTGTGTGTGTGTGTGAGAGAGAGAGAGAGAGAGAGAGAGAGAGAGAGAGAGAGAGCCTCACTTTGTTTCTCTGAGTGGCCTGAGACTTGGATAGATGAGGCTGGTCTCAAACTCACAAAGATCTATCTGTCTCTGCCTCCCAGGTGGTAGAATTTAGAGGCATATGCCGCCACACCTGATGAGACCCTGTCTTAAAAAAAAAAAAAAATTCTGTCTCTGACCTCAACTGCAGAGAAAAACATTTCCAGTTCTAAAAGCTGATACTCCGTTAGAGTGCTGAACTGTTCAGAGCTACTCTGGTTGTCTGTGCATCACTAACGAGAGCTCTGCTTCACCCCCAGAGAGAGCCAGCTGAAGAGGCCTTGAAGAGCAACAGTATGAACCTGGACCAGGCCATGAGTAAGTGACAGGTGCCTCTTGGGAGGTTTTGCTGTGTAGAACCATTTGCCCATTTGCTTATAATCATGGTTAAACTTGAAGACAAATCTAGGGAAAGAGCAACCACAGAACGCACCAATCATATGGCGAGAGTTTGAGGACAGGTGAGCTATAGAGACACTATGCCATATTGGCAGCTTTTGCCGCTGGCTCGTGTTTACATTAGCTAACTCTTGTTGCTATAACAAAAACAGCTTAAAGGAGGAATTACTTCTATTGGCTAACAGTTTCAGGAAATTCAGTCCTTGGTCACTTGGCCCTTTGCACTTGGACAAAAAACATCATGGTAGCAGGAACATGTGAACAACATTCTTTACTTCCTATAGGCAAGAAGGAGCAAGGAGTATAGGAAAGGACCTAAGAAAGACCTAGCTCCAAGGACACACACCAGTAACCTACTTCATCTGGGCATTTTCCAATAATGTTGTCCTATTATGAATCCATAGAGGAAGTAATGCATTCTTCATCTTAGATCATCCCTGAAACCACTCTCGCAGGCACACAGAGATTTGCTGTGCTAATGTAAGCATCCTCAATCTGGAACAGTTGGCATTCAGCTGCATTGTGAGCTGCTGGCATGCCAGGCCAGACTGAACCTACTCATCTGTCATTGGCCTGGAGGAGACACCATGTCACAAGTACCAGTCAGAAACAAGTAACCTGTTCTTGAGCTACCAAAAAGTTATTGTTTATCAATTTTCTGTAAAATATTGTCTATTTTTAGTTAGATGTGGTAGCATATGTGTTTAATCCCAGCACTCAGGAGGCAGAGGCAGGCAGATCTCTGTCAGAGTTACTGGTGAGACCCTGTCTCAAAAAAAAAAGGAAGTAAAAAAAATATATATATAGTCTAGCAAACTTTATTGTCACTGATAATTCACTGTAACATAATTTCATAGCAGACCTATAAAAAAGATCCCACATCACAAATTTCACACTCTTCTGGGCAGAACATGTGGTTCTGGGACCCCCCAGTATTGATACTCGACATTTTACCTCTTACCTACTAGTCCAGACAGGAGAGACATTATCACATAAGCATGAAACTGCATGAAGGCAACATGTGCCCAGGTTAGACCCTCTCCACCTCCGAACACTACAGCCATGAAGGCAACGTTTGCTCAGGTTAGACACTCGCTGCCTTCCGAACACTACAACACTAACAGGTCGTCTTCACCTGACCATGCTCAGTCTACGCTTTATAAAATGTCAAAGTCTGTAAATCCGCTGTGCTTTTTCTTCATACATTGTAAATGTGTCGGTTTGGAGAGTTTTAGTTCTCCATGAGCTGAAGAAGGGATTTAGCTACTACAGATGGGATGAACCCGACAAACTGATTCCAAGTCTGGCAACCTTCAGCAAATTGGCACCAGAGATTAAACCTGCAGGCACAGAGTTGTGGGATCTCATCCCCATAAGCCAGCCAGTGTCACAGATAGAGCTAGGAAGACCCACACATTCCTGGTATCCTGAGATTTCTGTAGCTATGAAGAGACACCATGTCCATGCCAGTTCGTATAAAAGAAAAAATTTAGTTGGAGTGGCTTACATTTCAGAGGTTTAGTCCATTATCATTAGTATAGTACGACATGGCAGCATACATGCAGACATGGTGCTGGAGGAGCTGAGAGTTTTACATCTTGATATGCAGGCAACAAGAAGTGATCTGTCTCTCTGGGCATGGCTTGAGCATATATGGGACCTCAAAACCCATCTCCACAGTGACACACTTCCTCCAATAAGACCACACCTACTCTAGCATAGCCATACCTCCTAATAGTGCCATTCCCTTTGGGGGCCATTCTCTTTCAAACCACCACAGCTGGTAAGAACCAAGGCCTGGTAGGATCCCAAAGAGAGAAAAAAGCACACTACCTGCTTTTGCATAGCCAGTAATTTTACTGGTAGCAACCAGGACTGCGTAGCCCAATCCAAAATAATGTAAAGGCACCAGTGCACCACTGTCATCCTGCGTTGTTCAGTTATTCTCAAGACCAGGTCAGGTCTGCACCCAGTACTGAAGTGGGAGCACAGAGCCCTGTGCCGGAGGACAAGGGAAAGAGCAGACAACCTATAGTCTATATTTTTATATTCCTGGCAATTACGTTTTCTAAAGCCATGGCTAGCATTTTCTTAGCCAATACAAAGCCCTCTTTTGGGATAAACCAGGGAGGCCCCCACAAACCTATTAGCCATAGCTACCCTTGTTTTATGCATGTTTATGTTTCAGACACTTTATTTAACATGTTTTTGTAATGAAATGTGAGTTAATCAAGATATAGTATCTCCTGACCCTTGGTAATGTGGCTGTGATGGGTGTTTTTTAGTTTTTTCGGGTGTTTTGTTTTGTTTTTTGTTTTATTTTGTGCTCCGGGCTGGAGAGATGGCTCAGCCATTAAAGGCTAGGCTCACAACCAAAAATTATTTTGTGCTCAGACTACAGCTGTACTGCCCATTATCCATGTTTTTTAATTGTGTAGATGCATGAAGTGTCTGTGAACACATGCAGTAGTACATGTGTAGAGGACGGAAGACAGTTTTTGTGGAGTCAGTTCTCTCCTTCAACTTTTACTCAGATTCTGGGGATCAAGCTCAGGTCACCACATGTGCATAGTAAGCTCCTTTACTGCTGAGCCGTGTTGTCAGTGTCTCTACACCTGCCTCTTTTGTTCGTCTGTCCATAGCCCATGCTGTGGATGTGAACCTCTGCTTCCCTCTGATATTGTTGCTAACATTGAACTCAAAATCCACAGTGCTCAGTTCATGTCTGAAAGAAAATGACCTGGCACATGCACTTTCTCTGCAAGGCACAGCTAGCTTTCTTGAGTTAGGGCCACCACATAGCGCTACATTAGGGAGTAGTTTTAATCCCAGAATCAACAAACACACACAGCTGAAGGGCATAGCACCAGATACACCAGAGTTGCTTTTCAGTATTAGGTCCAACAAGGATGCGGTTGCGCTGACTTGTCCACCTGAATTGGACCTTGTCAGCAAAGTCAAGTTTTCTGCCCACCTACAGGGGTCCACAAGTGACCATAAACATGATACAGTGAGTGAGTACAGAACTCATGAATGAGAGGGACAAGACAGTAGCACATTTATATAAAAATGCCAAATCGGCCGGGCGGTGGTGGCGCACGTCTTTAATCCCAGCACTTGGGAGGCAGAGGCAGACGGATCTCTGTGAGTTCAAGACCAGCCTGGTCTACAGAGCTAGTTCCAGGACAGGTTCCAAAGCCACAGAGAAACCCTGTCTTGAAAAACAAACAAACAAACAATGCCAAATCGTGTTGAGCATAGTGTAGTACGGCAGGGAGACCAGGCAAGTAGAAGCAGTCATGTACCTGCTTTGACATGGATAGTACAGTTAAAGTAACCCAGACACAGCTCACCAGGCCAAGAGCTCCCTGAAGCTAGCAGCGAGTGGGAGGCAGTGACCATGTGGGGGTTCATTCAAGTCATATCATTGGGAAGGCCCTTGAGAATGGTAGCTTGGAGAAAGGAAGCAGTACATTGAAAATCTGGGAAGCAAAGGAAGTTCATCCTGAGGAAGAGGATAATAGATGACTGAGCTCCCTAGGGGCTGACAGAGAGCAGTGTGGCTAGAGTAGACAGGAGCAGGGCCAACAGGGCCAGCAGGGCCTAATCATAGGTGTGCAGGGTGGTCGTGGGGCTGGGGAGCAGCTCAGGCTCATGATGCCCCTGCTCCTTGATGGCAGCCAAGGGGCCACCTCTTTCCTGAACCCATCGCCACCACCAATCCTGTGCTCCTTTGTTTTCAGCGTTGCTCTCTATATGTTGTACCCCAGGCGCTCTGCTGGAAAAGAAGGTGGATATGGACAAACGTGCACTGGGAATGACCGACTACAATGGAATGGTCACCAAACCCCTCGGCTGCCGCCCACCAATCTCCAAAGAGTCTTCCATGGACCGCCCCACCTTCCTTGACAAGGTATAGATCTAGGCGTCTGTCTTGTTTCTGCCTTCAACAAGAAGTCATTTTATTTGAGCTGTGTCCTTAAAGCAAGTCAGATGGAAAGTTATGACATTTAAGTGGATTTTCCTCAGCTTTCCTAACATGTAAGAGTGTTTAACTCAAGAAATACTGTTGCATTACACATAGTATCATAAGGCCTGGAGAGTGATGGAATTGAAAACTGGCTCTTTTTGTTACTGCATTAATTTGACAATTATCTGTTCTGTTATGTAGTAGGCCAGGGTCCTCACGTTTTTCTGTCTTGCTTGGAATACTCAGTTCTTCCAATTGGAAATGATACATAACAGGTTTAATCTTAGAAAAGAAGTGGTAGGGGTGGTTGGGTACCTATGTATAGCTGACCCTTCTTGCCAGTGGCCACATTAAGTACCCATGAGAAACTCCTAGGGTGTTTTATATCCAGTCAAAGCTCTGTCCCCCTTTAGTATTAGCATGGGAGGATGTCCCTTCTTCAAAGTGGTATGATCCCAAAAGGAGAAAACCTCACATTAAATTCAACTTAAATATTGAACCCTGAAAATAAAACTGAAGCAAGAAAAGTATTTTAAAAAAAGAAAAGAAAGAAATGAGGCTTGGTAGCACTGGTAACCCCAGCTACTCAAAAAATTGAGGCAGGAGGATCTCAAGTTCAAAGCCACCTTATATTATGAACAAGACCTTGCTTCCAAGTAAAGGGGGACTTTCTGGGAGTGTTAGCTTAGGGGTAGAGTCCGTGCCTTACTGGCACTGGAGTCCAGATCCCATCCGAGTTCTCTTCTCTGAAGGGCCCTTGACACCCTGACGGGACTTGCTGTTTCCAGAGTCTCTTCATAGTCCTCACAGGCAGATGAGCTATGGCAGGCATGGTCAAAGCACATTTATACTAAAAATTACTTGTTTATCTGAAATTCCAAATTATTGGCTGGCCTCAAACTCATTATCTTCCTGGCTCAGCCTCAGGGTGCTGAGATTTTAGATGTGTACTACTATATTAATTTTTATTTGCTGAATCTGGAAGTGTAATTGGGACCTGAGCTCTTTCTTTAAAGTGTGGAGTAGTCTACAGGTTGGCTGAGCTGTTAGATGAGATGTTAGATTTGCAGAGCTGGGCACTCTAGTGTAACCTCAGAGAAGCTAAAGTCAGTAGGCTCTTCTGTTAATGAGACTGAGTAAGGCAAGTGGTGTGTGGAGGTGGGAGTTGGGCCCCCTAGGGAGCTGTGCTCTTGGAGTCTTTGTTCCTCCCCCTCCTAGCAGACCAGGGCGGTGGGTGGCATGGGGAGAGTGGGAGAAGCTAAAATGTGTGTTTGTCAGTGTCTGAGCAACAGCGGAGTCTTAATCCTGTCTCTCTCTTTCTCTCCCTTCTTCCTTTTGCCCATGTTCTCCATTTCCTCATTACCTACACTTTTTTATTGTTCAATTTTTTATCCATCCATCCCCTCTTCACTATTTCCGTGGGAAACTGTTTGGTGCTCTGCGTGCTGGTGGGCACTGCACACAGCTCACCCTTTCTTTCTCCAATCAGGATGGCGGCCTCGTGGAAGAGCCCACGACTTCACCGTTTTTGCCTTCCCCAAGCCTGAAGCTCCCCCTTTCCAACAGTGCACTCCCCAGTCAGGCCCTGGGTGGGATTGCCTCAGGGCTGGGCATGCAAAACTTGAACTCTTCTAGACAGGTAAGGCTGTTGGGAAAGAGTGGGCAGTCTCTGCATTCATTCTC
Source organism: Dicrostonyx torquatus (assembly GCA_028555095.1). Classification (NCBI taxonomy): domain Eukaryota; kingdom Metazoa; phylum Chordata; class Mammalia; order Rodentia; family Cricetidae; genus Dicrostonyx; species Dicrostonyx torquatus. The sequence continues at coordinate 3,006,633 of JAQHUG010000183.1, forward strand.
CTGACTTTTTTAAACTATTAGAGAATAAACTATTGTGTTTAGGTGATGCTTGGATGTTAAGACATGAAGGAATAGGGAAACATCTGAAATGCCGTCAGGACTGCCCTTTTCATACTCAGGGAAGCTCAGAACTGAGTGACGATTCCTGAAATTTAGCTACTCCATAGGAATGATTTGAGATTGTTTTTACACTGGACTAAAGTATTTGAGTTCCTGTCTGCAATCAGAACTAACTTGGTGCTGGATAAAGTGCTGGTGTGTTACCAAGAGCTCTTCACCATGGGAGCATCTCCCCAGAAACGGGGCATCTGTGAGCTTAGCAGAGCTGCTGGCTGTCTTACCGCTTGTGTTGTGAGAAAGGAACTGGGAGAACTGAGTGCCTCTTAAGAAGCTAAGCAGTCCCTGGAGTATCTGTGCTCCCTGAAGGCTTGTCATGGACCTGTCAGCTCTTAGCAGCTCCTTGGTGAAGTTTAGTGACAAGTCTGAACCCTAGAAACCCAGTCTATCAGGGCAAAGCACAGACATAGCAGACTTGGCTGCCTAGTCCCTCTCAGTCGGCTCTCCAACAGAGACAACCGTCCTGCTCTAACCAGCTGTCTCGTGCTGCAGTATGAAGAACACACCACAGTGATACTTGTTGTATTGGATGACAGGTTAACTCAGACTCTGCTAGCTGATCCAGCCTTGGGGTTTGTTGAAGTAACCGAACGACCCCATTTCCCATTGAAATAGACTCCTCCTCCACCTGCTTTACCATGATCACTATACTTTGTGCCTGACTGAACACGGGGAGTTCATAGGGAAGAGAGTGTGTCACCCAGACCATGTCTTATTACTGTTATTTTTGAAACATTCTTAATTATCTCTTTAACTGATAGCCTTGTTTGGAGACACTTTAAAATGCACTGATGTGTGTGTGTTCTGTGATTTAAAATCATAGCTTCCTAGGCTGATTTTTTCATCCTCTGCAACCTGTACAAATTCAGAGTGCAGTTAAGGATCAAGTTGAAGAGGTGGGAAACAGAAAAAACTTGGCATTCATGGTGTGAAACCTGTTGCTTCACCCTTCCCCAGCCTACCTGCCCCTAAAAGCTTTTGTGTCTCCTGCAGATCCCGAGTGGCAATCTGGGTGTGTTTGGCAATAGCGGAGCAGCACAAGCCAGGACCATGCAGCAGCCGCCAGTGCAGCCTCTCAGTTCCTCCCAGCCCAGCCTCCGTGCTCAAGTGCCTCAGTTTCTATCCCCTCAGGTCTGACCCAATACGCTTTGCACGCTGTGCTCGGTTTTTATCTGGTCTGGTTTAAGAAGGTTACTGTGATAACCTGATGGTACTCTTGGGCCATTTGGAATGCAAAGACAGACTGCTGTTGGCATGGCACATGAAGAAGAGGCCACCAGGACAGCCAAGACAATGGTGCTTTAGTGAGATGACAGTTGGGATCATATATTAGAGTGTGCTGCATTGGTGTGGTGGTGCACACCTTTAATCCAGCACTCAGGAGGCAGAGCAGGGTTGGGGGGGAGGCAGTGCAGGGGGAGTGTCTCTTGAGTTTGGGGCCAGCCTGGTCTACAGATCGAGTTCCAGGACAGCCAGGTTACACAGAGAAACCCTGTCTCGAAGAAAAAAAGAATATGTTTGCTGTAGATTGGGAATTACGTTTACTATTTACTAGCTGATCCTTTTTGCCTGGTGAGTTTTTGTTTTGTTTTGGAGGGGGTGTGTTTGTTGTTTTTATGATGTATGTCCCAGTTAGGATTGTCATTGCTGCGATGAAACACCCTGACCAAAAGGAAGTTGGGGAGAAGAGGGATTATTTGACTTACACTTCCACATCACTGTTGATCATTGAAAGAAGTCAGTGCAGAAACCTGGAGGCAGGAGCCGATACAGAGACCATGGAGGGTGCTGCTTGCTGGCTTTCTTGCCGTGCCTTCCCAGCCTACTCATCCAGGACTACCAGCCCAGGGGTGGCACAACCCACCATGGCCTGGGTTCTCCTTCCCTCATCAATCACTAACTAATGGAAAATGTAGTACAGTTTGCCTATAACCCAATCTTATGGAGTCATTTTCTCAGTTGAATCTCCTTCCTCTCTGATGACTCTAGCTTGTGTCAAGTTAACATAAAACTAGCCAGCACAGGGTCCCTTTTTTTTGAGATGGAGTATGTACAAGACAGGATCTTTATGTAGACCAGGCTGGCCTTGAACTAACAGAGATCCATCTGCTTGTCTCAACCTCTCAAAAAGGTGTGCACCACAACACCCACGAACTTAAAGAGATTCTTTTTAATTTTATGTGCATAGGTGTTGTGCCTGCGTGTTATGTCTACACATCATATGTATGCCAGGTAGCCCTGGAGGCCAAAAGAGAGTGTCAGATCCCCTAGACCTGGAGTAACAAACAGGAGCCATCATGTGGGTGCTGGAAATCAAATCCAGGTCCTCTGCAAGAGCAGCCTAGGAATTTGGGAGATATATATCCTGACCTTCAAACATAGGAAGACAATGTTGACCTGTGTAGAAGACCAGGTGTATACAGTGAGTAGAGATGGCTGGAACTTGGTAGAAAAATAAGTTAGATATATTAGTGAGGGTGTAGCAACTTGTGTGAAGATTGATTGGGGGCCTATGTAAGATATATGCATCTTCCTCCCTACTGAGGCAGCAGATAACTGGATTAATATCGTCCCCTCTCCCAATCTTAAAGTTTCCCTTTGGCAGAACATAACCTCTAGTAGGACTGGCCTCAAGCCATGGAAAGTAAATGTACGGCTAAAGTCTTTAGAGGAAGAAATCTTCTGGAAGCTGGCTTGCCTATAATCCCAGAATTCAGCAGGTAGAGGCAAAAGTGGATCAGGAGGAATTCAAGGCCATCCACTACATAGCCAGTTTGACGCTAGCCTGAGCTACACGAGATCCTGTCTCAAGAAAGAAAAAAAAATTATAATTATTACTGAGACAGTGTCTCACTATGTAGCCCTAAATGTCCTGGAACTCATTCACTATGTAGAACAGGCTGGTCTTGAATTCACAAAGATCCACCTGCCTCTGCCTCCCAAATACTGGGGTTAAAGGCGTGCGCCACCACACACAGCTGAAAAAAATACTTTAGTTCTAGACTTTCTGTCTTCTGTATTTTGAACATGTTAACTACTAATGTTTATATGTCCACAAAATGTTCTGATGACCTCTCAAGTTCAGCTGTCAAACAAATATAATGTCAGTTAGCCAGTTTGTATCCCGAAACAAAGCTGTACAGGTAAGTGAATGTTTCCATGGAGATGGAGGTTGATGGTATATTCTCTGTTAAACAGGTTCAAGCACAGCTTTTGCAGTTTGCAGCAAAAAACATTGGTCTCAGCCCTGCACTATTAACCTCGCCAATTAACCCTCAGCATATGACGATGTTGAACCAGCTCTATCAGCTGCAGCTGGTAAGTAGAAAGGTCCCAGTCTAGAAACAAGGCCTCATGTCAGCAAGCAGCAGAAACACCCTGGTAGGTGAAGTTGCTATCATACTCTTCTCCACATTGCACTCTCTTGTGACTGTTCATGAATCAGGAAGGCTTTTGCTCAAGGGTATTATTGTTCCTAAGCTTTGTAAATGTCTTTGCCCGTCCTATTCATAGTCTCACAGATCTTTAACCTGGCCTATCTGTTGCTTTGGTCTCTCAAAATTTTCTCCTCTGAGCCACAGAACACAAAATAATGTTTTCCTCACTTCTCCCAAGAAGGGGATAAAAAAACCCCATCATGGGATCATAGGGGAGAAAAGTTACTGCCATACCTGGAACATGTGCTTTGGCCTATTCAAATTCAGGTCTCACAGAACCTCAGTTGAGATCAGCTAATGTGACCCAGGAGTTCTTATAAGTTGTGTAGTTAAGGGGCTGGAGAGATGGCTCAGCAGTTAAGAGCACTGACTGTTCTTCCAAAGAACCCAGGTTCAATTGCCAGCACTGGTGGGGAGCATGGTGGCATGCAGGCAGACGTGGTACTGGGGAAGTAGATCAGAGTCCTATATCAGGAAGTAGTCTGAGACACTGGGTGTGGCTTGATCATATGTGAAACCTCAAAGCCTGCCCCCACAGTGACAGACTTCCTCCAACAAAGCCACACCTCCTAATAGTGTCATTCCCTTTTGTGGCCATTTTCTTTCAAACCAACTCAGACCCCCTAACTGAGGGAGTCACATGCCCATGGCCCCTGTCAGAGAAGCCTTCCCGGAGTGGGCAACACACCTATGAAGTCATGTTGTTTCCTGGACTGACAGCAGTGGCAGGAGGCTCCTTCACCCAAGGCAGGAAAGGTTTTCTGGAAGCTGCATAGCTTGTGTCTGAGTGACACTGCAGAGCCTGCTGCACTGCCACTGGCCAGAGCTGGCTTTGGGGTTGACACGCAGAGTGTATTTCCCAGCAGGGTTTTCCCCCATGGTGTGGAAGGTACAGGAAAAGGCTGGCTTAAACCTGGTGTACACACAGCACAGCCTTTGTTTCCCGGAGGGTTTTCCTTGTGTGAGTAAATTGGAAAAAAGGCTGGCTTATACGTAGTATATTCTGGTCACAATTTTTTTTCCAGAAAACTTATAAAAATGAAGTTTATTACTTGCTACAGTTTTAGAACTTCTAGAGAATTCTTACGTGAAAACCTTACATGGAACTCCTGAGGTATTTTTAACAGTATAGTGCCACCTTCATTTGGTTCTGTTTTAACCAAGTCTTCTGAATAACTTTTCCTGGAGAGAAAAGATCAAATGAGCACCAACAACAAATTAAGGAAACGGTTGTTCCGCCTGAGTCTAATTGGTGACCCAGTGAGTTTATTGGCATTACTTAACAGGAGCATGGGTGACCTGGGCAGCTGTATCACTAAAAAGCCCACCCCAATATGGGTGACAGCTGACAAAGGCTGCATCCTTGGGCTCTCTGTGCTGTACCTGTTAGCCCTCTCCCAGCACCTGTTCAATGTATTTGGCCCTCACAGAGGCCTTTGGAATCCAGGGTATTTGATTTGAAAGTTCCTATAGGAGTCTTCTAATTGAGACACCTCCCAAAATATGTGTTGTGAAGAAAAATAAGCAGCATTCAGCCAGCATTTGAGATAATCAAGTAAGAAGACTTGTGCGTCAGCCAGAGGATTGTGCTCACTTTTCCCAGCTTGTCCAGGAGTCGGTCACCCAAGTGCTTTCATACTGGCTCATGTATAACTGGACTGAGCTTTGTAGTGTTCTGCCACATCATCTAGCTGATCTAGCCTTTAATGTAGATCCTCCTAAAAATTCCTTTTTCTATTTTCTGAATGTTAAGGAGATTGATTCACTTGTTTTGATGGTTTCTTACAATGTTTGATTTTTCTGTCAACAGGCATACCAACGTTTACAAATCCAGCAGCAGATGTTACAGGCCCAGCGGAATGTTTCTGGACCCATGAGACAGCAGGAGCAGCAAGTAGGTGTCACTTGGACTGACTGTTGCCATTAGCTCTAATTCTAATAGAAGAAACCCCAGTGGATGAACTTTTGGCTTGATGTTGGCTTTTCTCTAGTTGAACCTCCTCTTTGGAAAGTCCCAGGACTAGCTAGGTTTGGGATGAGGCTGACCCAGATGATAGAGGCTGCGATACAACTAAACTCAGTCTGTAGATCATCCATGGACTCTGGCCAACCCTGGCTAACGTGCAGTATATATATATATATGTTTCTACCTGCCAGGTTGCGCGCACAATCACTAATCTGCAGCAGCAGATCCAGCAGCACCAGCGCCAGCTGGCCCAGGCCCTGCTTGTAAAGCAGCCTCCACCACCACCACCCCCGCCACACCTGTCTCTGCACCCTTCTGCAGGCAAATCGGCCATGGATAGCTTCCCCCCTCACCCCCAGACTCCCGGCCTTCCCGACCTGCAGACCAAAGAGCAGCAGTCTTCGCCCAACACCTTTGCTCCTTATCCTCTCGGTGAGTCTGCTGTGGGTACAAAAGCTTTGCCAGGTTCAGGAGTCCTCAAGTCCCTCCTGTGATAATCATGATGACTATGTGGTAAGCTGAATGGCTGGCTATGCTGAAACACCACATCAGAGGCAGGATCAAGGAGTGGACCTCCCAAGGCTTCGTCTTGAGGGAGCAACACTGCCTTCAGCATAATACAAGCTCACCCTGCAATAGATACTTAATAGTACCAGGGAGGCCCTTTGTGTTAGCACTCACCTATAGTGCAAACGCTTAGGAGGCAGGAGCAGCATTATCATGAGTTCAAGACCAGCCTGAATTACATAACAAGGGCCCAGTTTGATCCATGGTGCTGGGATTGAAGAGTGGGGCTATGAAAACTGTTCAGTTCATTCAGGTTTGTTATTGTTTGGTTTTCTGAAACAGAGTTTCCCTGTGTAGCCCTGGCTGTCCTGGAACTCATTCTGTAGACCAGGCTGGTCTCGAACTAACGGAGTTTCGCCTGCCTCTGCCTTCCACGTGCTGGAACTAAAGGCGTGTGCCACCACAGGCTGGCTTGGTTTATCCTCTTTACTATTTTTGTTTTGTTTTTCTTTGAGATGCCATCTCAAAACTGTAGCCCAGGCTAACTAAAACTCTGAGCAATCCTCCTGACTCCACCTCTCAGGTACTAAGATTACAGGTCTCCAGTGTTCTTTTCTAGCTTCAGCTATAAAGAGAGACATCTGTCTCTGGCCAGTGCTGTTCACACTGATAAAGCAGACCCTGCACAGCCTGGTTGCTGGCATGCACTCCATAGTACAGTGTGAGAAGTGCCAGACAGAACCTGACCTGTCAGAACACACTTGATGCTGGAGACTTCCTGGTACTAACGGGGATCTAGGAGAAACATTTCAGGATTGTCTGCTGATATCTGGAAGAATCTGTGGACATGGGACAAGGGGAATTAGTAGCTTCAAATATACATCTCCAAAGGGACAAAGACCAGCTAGATAGCAGTGAATAGCTGCTAGTGACCTACCTTCCTCTTTAGAATGTTGATGAGTATTTTTGCAGAGAATAGTATGTCATGTCTTCCTACTTGACAGATTATAGATGTACTATTCCTTTATAATGAAGTGGAAGGCTACTAAGCTAGAATGTATCCTCTGTTACTGTCTTGTCCATTATTGTCCCTTTAGTGGAAGAAGCACAAGTCTCCTTTGGTCAAGACCCAAGTTAGGGCTTAGACCTCCTCAGTCCCAGTTTCCACCCACAGCTGCTGTGTACAGTTTGCCTGGTTGCTCATCGCCTCAGTTTCCCTGACCATATGAAGTAGAAATATTTATCACACAGAGCTCTTTTAAAGATTTCATGAGTTAATAATATGTAAAGTTCTTGTGTTGGACATGGTGACTCATACCTGTGATCCTAGTACTGGTGCTGTTGAGCCAGTTACATGGACTTAGGTGTGAGGCCAGCCTGGCTTAGAGAGTGCTCAGCAGAATGGAGAGAGAGAGTGTGTGTGTGTGTGTGTGTGTGTGTGTGTGTGTGTGTCGCACGTGTTGGTAGACTTGTATTGAAAATGCCCTCCACTCAGTTCACCATCCACAGTGTCTCAGATCCTGGTGCACCTGTCCCACAACCTGCTGAGAGTTTATTTCTAGGAATATATGCAGTGAATCTTTGAACCTGGATAAAGATTTATTTTGATAAAAATGTTAAGGTATTGAACTTACAGTTATTTAATATATGTGATATAGTATGTTTAGAATAGGAAGCTTATTAGCTATAGGAAACTTTACCTGCAAAATGGTCTGTCTTGTTGGCTCTTGGTTTTTCTCTATAACAGCACTGATGCTGAAGAGCCACTTAGGAACTGAACATCCTGTGGCAGGAAACCAGAAGCTCGTGTTACTCTAGGGTCTCCCCCTTCTCCCATTCAGACAGTGTGGGCTGCAGTGTCTCTTGCTTGATGGACTTGATCGTGTCAACAGGAACACTAACCCAGTGACCTTAAGAACTCTCCAGAAGGAAAGGTTCACTGTCACCGTGATAAACTAAAGATAAAAGGTTCATACACACCTTTAATCCCAGCACTCAGGAGGCAGAGGCAGGCAGATCTCTGTGAGTTCAAAGCCAGCCTGGTCTACAAAAGCTACTTCCAGGACAGACTCCAAAGTTACAGAGAAACCCTATCTCAACCCCCCCCCCAAAAAAAATCCATGATCTCAGCATTAAGAAGCTGAGACAGGAGGACTGCTGTCAGTTAAAGATTAGGGTGGGCTGTATGGCAAATAATAGGGTAGCCAGGTCATGTTCAAGACCCTCCCTGAAAACAAAGAAATAGGCTGGGCAGTAGTTAATCTCAGCACTTGGGAGGCAGCCTGTGAGTTCAGAGCCAGCCTGGTCTACAGAGTGAGTTCCAGGACAGCCAGGGGTACACAGAGAAACCCTGTCTCAAGAAACCAAAGAAAGAAAGAGAGAGAGAGAGAGAAGTTTAAAATTGAGACCCAGGCAAAAGTTCAGTGAGTAATCTTTATTATCCTAGCACAGTGCTCTTCTTGCCCGATCCCCCCAAACATTAGCTCACCATTCCATAGGTGGGTAGACAGCAGCACCCACACTCACAGAGCTCCTGAAAAGTTGTTTACTGTTTAACTCATAAGCTTCATTAATGCTGGCTTCTGCAGGCTCATGTTGTCCCGACCAGCTTTAGGTGGTGTGTCAGGATTTAGAGGCAATTTGCTTGATCTGGTAGTTCCCACATGGTGCTGTGGACTCATCCGACATGCCTTGTCTGGACCTCAGAACCCTGGTGTCCGGCACCAAGACGGCAGGGGAGGCCTGTGAGCCCTGTGCCCTGAAGACTAGTAGCATGCTCACCTTAATTCAGGAGCGACTGGAGAGATGGCTCAGTGCTTAAGAACACTGGCTCTTCTTCTAGAGGACTGGGCTTGATTCCCAGCACCTACATGGTGGCTCAGAACAACCTGTGATGCCAGTTAAAGGGCATCTGACTTCTGGCCTCTGTGGGCACCAAGCATGTACGTGATATACAGGCATACATGCAGGCAAAACACCCATACATCACACTCACATATTCACACACATATAGAAGCAGGGAGTGGATTTACAGTGGAAGTGTATGGCTGTGCCTAAACCCTCCAGGGCTCTCAGAGTGAGATCTTCAGGGAAGAGGCAAAATACTAATAATGCCTGTGTTTTCAGCTGGATTGAACCCAAACATGAATGTCAACAGTATAGACATGAGCAGTGGTTTGTCTGTGAAGGACTCATCTCAATCCCAGTCACGCCTCCCTCAGTGGACACATCCCAACTCCATGGGTAACTTGTCTAGTGCTGCTTCTCCCCTGGACCAGAACCCTAGCAAGCATGGTATGTATGTCCTGGGTAAGTGCCCGCCCCACAGCAGGTTGTAGTTGACTTACTGATGGGGTAGCCTCAAGTACCACATGTTGATTCTGTGCAGTTCTGTGAATGCAGCTCCAAAAGCAGAAGAAAGGCAGTTACCATCACACAGGACCAGCAAGGTCAACCGTCAGATCTTAGTTCCAAACATACCAAAGATCGGTCAGTAGCACATGCCTTTCATCCCAGCACTCGGGAGGCAGAGGCAGGTAAATCTCTGTGAGTTCGAGGCCAGTGTGGTCTACAGAATGAGTTCCAGGACAGGCTCTAAAGCTTCAGAGAAATCCTGACTTGAAAAATCAAAAAACTAAGAATTAAAAAAAAAAGAGGATGGGTCAGAGCCCTTGTGTTCTCTAGGTAACTCCTATGGGGCCTGGAGAGAAAGAGCAGGTACTGCACTTACAGAAGACCTGAGGTGATTTCTATTGCCTGTATTGCGTGGCTTACAACTGCTTGTAACTGAAGCTGTGTGGCCCCTATGGGTACCTACACTCACATGCATATACCCACACGTGGATATACAAATATATAAAATAGTACTAAAAATCATCATCTTTCAAAAAAGTAAAACACAAAAAGAAATATTCAGAAACGAGAAAGAAACAAAACTGCTAATCACCAGGTTAGCCTACAGTGGGTTAGGGTGTGGCTCAGTGGCAAGGGAACTAACCTCAAACACTTAAGTTATCCTCTGAACTGGAAAGGAACAAAAGATAGAAAATAATCTGAAAAGAAAATTAAATCCCCTAATGCTTAATTTAGCAAAAAAATCTCCATGTAACATCTGTGTCCTTTACCTGGCCTTGTCAGTTTTAGTTTATTATTTATAAATCAGTGCCCACTTTGTTCTTGCATATTTGAGAGCACCCCTGCAGAAAGAGGAGGTGTAGAGATACCAGCAAACATGTCACTAACCAGGAAGACTCTTTATTTTGTCCCCAGAAAGACTTACAGTGGTCAGCTTCCCAAGGTATAAAGATTTCCAGCTTAAGGGGATAGGGGTATTCTGTGCACACCTGTAATCCCAGCAGTTGGGAGGTAGAGGAAGGAGAACCAGGTGTTGAAGGCCATCCTTGGCTACTTATAAGTTGAAGGCCAGTCTGTATTTCATGAGATCTATCTCAAAAAATACTTTTTTTGATACAAGATTTACAACGGGGGCTGGTGAGGTGGCTCAGAGGTTAAGAGCACTGACTGTTTTCCAGAGGAATTGAGTTCAATTCCCAGCAACCATCTGTAATGGGATCTGGTGCCCTCTTCTGGCCTGCAGGCATACATGCCAGAACACTGTATACATAATAAACAAATCTTAAAAAAAGAAAAAAAGAAGATTTATAATGTAGCTAGGGATGTAACTCGTCAGTGGTCCAAGAATCTATATTTATAGCCAGAGAACAAAAGCCATAATGGCGCATGCCTTTAATAATAGCTCTTGGAGGCAGAGGCAGGGAGATCTCTGAATCTGAGGCCAGTCTGGTCTACATAGTGAGTTCCAGGACAGCCAGACATCCAGGGCTGCAAAGAGAGACGTTAGCTCGATAGATGGATGGATGGATGGATGGATGAT
>JAQHUG010000183.1:3023654-3052491 GCA_028555095.1 Dicrostonyx torquatus
TGTGGTTGCTGGGAATTGAACCCAGGTCCTCTGGAAGAGCAGTTAGTGCTCTTAACCACTGAGCCATCTCTCCAGCCCCTTGAAGGAGTTCTTTGTGCTTTGCTTTCTGCCACAGAACTGGCACCAACCCCATCCTCACTTTCTACAGGGTCTTGATTTCTTTACAGACTTTTGAAAAAGAGGGATGGCTAGACCCAAACCAAACCATGAGAAGCCAAGGTGTCACACAGGTAGCCCAAATTCCCAGAGGCCTGCAAATGCAGGGACAGGGTCTCTCGAGTAGAATGCCGTGGCTCTGGGCATACACAGTGGTCGGGATGGATGCCTCGCTATTACCCCAGGTCCCTGAGGGAATTGGTCTTAAGAGATAAGCTCATGCTGGGCAATAGTGGAGCACACCTTTAATCAATCCCAGCAGTCAGGCAGCAGAGGCAGGCGAATCTCTGAGTTTGAGGCCAGGCTGGTCTACAGAGTGAGTTCCAAGACAACCAACGGTAGTTACACAAAGAAACCATGTCTCAAAACACCGAAAAAAAGAGAAAAATGCTCAGAAAATTTCTCTTGTTCCTATGTATACCAGAGTTTATATTGAGGAGTTTGATTTTTTTTTAATTTTGTGTCTTTTGTTTGAGCTATAAAAGAATGAGAATTGCCCTATATTTAAATTATTATCCTTTCAGTAGAGAAAATTCCCATGATCCTTCAGTGTCCTGGCCTAGGGTTTACCTGTCTTGTCAGTGGTTCTCTCCCTTGTGAGTTGCCCACCTCAGGGGATTCCTGCCATTGCCCTGTGTTACCTTGGTTTTCTGGAACTTTCAAAAAAGGTCTATTGTAGGCTTTCCCAGGAGCTAGGAAACACAATCTCGTCTTCCTCCCTACTCTGTATCATGCCAAGCTCCTTGTGCCCCATCTTCACTGCTCGCTGCATGCCTACCACCCCGTCTTAGTGTTTGCTTGGTTCTACAGGGTTCTCCCCACCTGCTCCTCCTGGGCAGGGAGGCCACGTATGATAAAGAAGGCAGGGACTTGACCATCTCAGCAGTGGGAACGTTTATCCTCGCTTGCAGAATGGGAGTGATAATGTCTCCTCATGGAGTGATGAAGACCACGTGATTTGTAGGTCCCACCTGAGTAGCTCAGCTGCTCCTTTCTCCCCACAACGACAAAGGTCTGTGACTCTTTGGACATGCAAAGGCAGGCAGCAGTGTAGATCTGTGCTTAACTGCAGCAGTCCCACTGTGAGCCCCGGTTCCATGATGCACCCATGTTCCGCCGACCTGTCATTGTGGTGTCTGAAACACTCTTGTGACACTGCAGACCTCACAGCTCCTCAATAAATCATATCTTCTAGAGTAAAAGAAAGTAGAGAACGGATCTCAGTTTAGATGGTTGTGAGCCACCATGAAGTTGCTGAGAATTGAATTTGGAACCTCTGGAAGAGCAGGCAGTGCTCTTTCAACTCTGGACTATCTCTCTAGCCCCAAGAACTGCTTATTATATTTTTTTTTAAAAAAAAATTAGGGGTTAGAGAGATGGCTTAGCAGTTAAGAGCATTTGCTGCTCTTCCAGAGGTCCTGAGTTCATTTCCCAGCACCCACATGGTGGCTCACAACCACCTGTTATGAGATCTGGCACCCTCTTCTGGCCTGCAGGCATACATGTAGACAGAACAGTGTATATTAAATAAATAAATAAATAAATAAATAAATAAATTTTTAAAAAATTTAGAGTTTCTCTGTGTAGCTGGCTGTCTTTGAACTCAAACAGATCCCCCTGCCTCTCTTCACCTAATGCTGTAAATAAAGGCATGTAACCACACCAGGCTTTATAAAACTTTGCTTAAGATAAAGACATAGGATGTGTGTACACGCACTGTCTTGCATTTGTGGACAGACTGTATGCCATCAAATCTCATCCAGATTTTAAACTGGTATGGTATACCTTGCTGCACATAGCTGTCGCAGGAAAGTGCCCCTGAGGCCTCTGCTCCCTGGGGATTCCCATAACACCCCACATGGGCCTGGGGAGGAAAGCAGTGTTGATGTGCTCCAGCATCATGCTAAGAGTGCAAAGCCAGTGCTGCTGGATTGTTTGCACGCCTTCTGATATGACAAAGAAGTGTGCTTAAACCTTTTACACATCCACTGGGAAGTAGCTAAAGAAAAAAGGCAAAAATCAACTTTCTTGATAGCATTTGGTTTCCAGTGTGTTTAGCCTGTGTTCACTGTGAGGCTGTGGTCCTCCCATTGGCCAGCCCCGGGGTAAGGGCACATCTGTATTGCAAATGTGTCTTAGTGGCTGTTCAGTTGAGCTTGGGCAGATGAAGGAACTGGGGCTGATGGTGTCCATTGCTTTTGTGTTCCTCCCAATGAGTTCCAGTTAGTGCATCCCCACCTGGTGTTGCATCTCAATCCAGAAGCAGTGGAGACATCTGTGAAGGTAGATAGACAAAGAGATCTCTTAGACACTTGGGAGATCATAGTGGTTGTGGGGGAAGTGTCTGTGTGTCAGAAGGAGCATTACTCTGATGGGGGACTAATGCTCCTAGAGACTGCACAAGAAGCATCTGTGTAGACCATGACCATCCCAGCACAGCTTGCTGATGAGTTAAAGACTGAACTTGGGAGGAGGTGTGGCTCAATTGATAGACCGCTTGCCTAGCATTCACTAATCCATGGGTTCCATTCCCAACACCAAATAATCAGGTATATTTATGCATGTATACCTGTAAGCCTAGCACTTGAGAGGCAAAGGCAGCAGGATTACCACAAACTCAAGGCCAACCTGGGCTACATAGTGTTGTAGATGGGGGGAGAGGTGTGGGTAATGTTCCCCAGCCGCTGGCCCGCTCAGCCGCTGGTTGCTTGCTTATGCTCGAAATAACCACATGAGAACTGTATTAATTGAAATACTGCCTTGCCCATTATCTCTAGCCTTTTCTTGGCTACCTCCCACATCTCAACTAACCCATTATAAAAGTCTGTATGTCACCACAAGGTGGTGATCTTACCGGACTGTTCTAAGATACATCCATCTGCAACGGGAGCTTCATGGAGACTGACTCTGACCCAGTCTTCTTCCCAGCGTCCTCTTCTATTTTCCTCGCCTATCTAAGTCCTGCCCTATCAAATGGCCCAGGCAGCTTTTTTATTTAACCAATCAAAGCACAGAAATACAGATGAACCCTTTTTCAACATAGGAAGACCCTATCTCCTTTTTTTCTTTTTTCTTTTTTTGTTTGTTTGTTTGGTTGGTTGGTTGGTTGGTTGGTTTTTTGATGCAGAGTTTCTCAGTAGCTTTGGAGCCTGTCCTGGAACTTGCTCTGTAGACAGGCCTTGAACTCACAGAGATCTACCCAGGAAGACCCTATCTCAAGCAAACACAAAATTTAATAAATAAAAAAAGATTAGTCTTCAGAACTCTATTTTCTTCGTAGCAAAGGTTAGCAAACTGATAAAGTGTCAGCCAAGTCTGCACAGGGCACACACAGAGTTTCAGAGCAGAAATGAGAAAAGAGTAATGCTGCAGTGGCACGGTCGCTGTCCCATCAGCCCATGAGGCTGGCTTGGGCTACCCAGAGGCAGGGCAGCATGAGATAGAAGGCACATGGTGCTCTGTCACTGCTGCCCTCCCTTCTGCAGGACTCTGTCGCTCCACAGCCGCACTCACTTCTGTGGGTGTGCACAGTGCACAGTCTCTCTTTTTCTCCTTCCAGGTAAACTGTCAGACATTAAATCAACGTGGTCCTCGGGCCCAGCCTCTCACACACAAGCCTCTCTGTCTCATGAGTTGTGGAAGGTACCCAGAAACACTACTGCACCCACCAGGCCACCTCCAGGCTTAGCCAATCCCAAGCCTTCCTCTACGTGGGGCACCAGCCCCCTAGGCTGGACCAGCTCCTACTCCTCGGGTAAGCACTGCACCTCCTGTTGACAGGGTACAGGTACAAGAAGCTGCTCCACACATGCATTAGGGATGCACCTGTTTTATCCCATGCCTATTATCAGACCCCTGGAGCCTGAGAGGTTAAGAAAGAGCTGGAGCATCATAAACCTGTAGGGCATACACCACATGGACTGTGTCCTCAGAAATTCAATTCAGCCATCCTAGGCTTTCCGCCCAACTCAGTCAGCACAGGGGGTCTTAATTTCTTCACAAGATTCCATAGAAATATAAGGGCTTTCCATACCAGAATGACGGTCCCTCAGAAGTGCTGTGCAGCTTTGTAGAGTCCCTCCACCACGTTTGCATCACGTGTGCAGTCACTGGGCTCCATTGGCAGCACAGTCAGCTGTGGAGATTAAGAGCAGTGTCTGGTCTTTTAGCAGCAGTCCTGCCCTGCTGTGTCCACATCTGTAACAAGCAGAACTTTAGTGTGTTGCCTGGGGCTGGGACAGCACAAGGTAGAGTAGAACTTTCCAACTGACTCTCAGGTACCCTGTCAAACCTACCCCTATGGCACAGACAGAAAAAGACAAGCCTTCCAGGCTAGCAGACATATCTGGGAAGTCAGGGTTTTCATGGGCCATGGATGAAATCCACTGTGGTTATGAGATTGGGTTTATGAAAAGATGCTATGGCTTCCACGGGGTCCAAAGACTAGAGCTTACTATATATTTTAGGTCAGACTAGAAACATGGCCTGTGGATTGAGTTCTTGATCCATGGACTTGTTACACAGGTTCTGCTTGGAGTACTGACACCTCAGGAAGAACAAGCAGCTGGCTCGTTCTGCGCAACCTCACACCCCAGGTACATGTGCTGCCAGGTCGGGGGCTGTCATGTCATACCCATGAGTAGCTGCTTATGGCCAAGACGGTACCTGCTCTACCCCTGGAGCCAGGTACCTGTGTCAGGCAGACATCTTCCTTCAGAGCCTAGAGTGGCTGAGGCAAGTGTGAATGACAGGTAAGTGTGGGCAGACGCAGCCAGGACCTTCTGTCAGCCATGCTCCTGGTGACTTTGTTGCCCTTCAAAAGCTGAAGAACATACTTTTATAAAGAGAACCTTCATCTTACACATCCATTCAAGGGGATTTGGCCACCTCAGGCATATGTCAGCTTGTAGGCACCGTCTCTGTCACAGAACCAGCCTGTCACCTCAAGGCTACCAGGCTGCTGCTATACCTTTTGCAAACTGCATAACTCAAATGGAACTTTGGCCCTTGCCTCTGACTAATGTAACTGAAGTAGCCCACATTGCAGATGCCTGGCCACAGAGGCACCTTCCAGTGGCAGTTGCCATCACTAGCCTGTCAGAGGAAGTGTGTTCTGGTATGCAGTGCACCCAGTTTCCATACTGCTATTGCAGAACACAGCAAAAGCTTGAAGGAAAGCGTGTTCTTCCCTTTGCTTCCTCCTCAGATTGATGGTTCTACACTGCGGACGCTGTGTTTGCAGCATGGGCCTCTCATCACATTCCACCTGAATCTGACCCAAGGCAATGCTGTGGTCCGTTACAGCTCCAAGGAAGAAGCCGCCAAGGCCCAAAAGTCTCTGCACATGTATGTTTTTTTCCTCAGTCCCCTCACTGCTGAGTAGCCACCAGTGCCCAGTGTTGTTAGATGGGGGAGCGAGTGTTGTGGCATCACCCCCACACTGCTGCACAGGTGCTACCCTGGGCAGAACTCTGTCCTTTCCTGGCCCTGATCAAAAAAATACGGACAGTCTTGACTCCTTCTGGCTTAGTTGTTCAGCCATCTTCTTCCTGGGTCTCCACAGAGTCACTGGGTTTGTTTTGTGTCTGTCTGTCCCTTTGGAAAAGTCCAAAAGGAGCCTCTAGTCACCCAGGCTCCAGGACTACAACAGCCCACTGCCCACTTGAGGGTGCTTTCCATGCAGAATACAAAAAGACCTGCTCTGGAGTATCACCAGAGGTGGGGTACACTGATGCCAGCTGAACTCCCACCGTATAGCACATTTAAACATGTACCCCACACATCAGTCCTCTGTGGCTGCCAAATTCATTATCTAGCTTAGAGTAAACAGTGACAACACAGCCACAAAGATAGGTCGTCGTGATAGCGTGTAGCTTGATGATACTTTTGTCTGTCTTTCCTGGTAGCACAGACTCGGGACTCAGAATGACACACTTACCCAGCCTCTTGCCTTCTAGGTGTGTACTGGGAAACACCACCATCTTGGCTGAGTTCGCTGGTGAAGAAGAAGTGAACCGGTTCCTGGCCCAAGGCCAAGCCCTCCCACCCACCTCCAGCTGGCAGTCCAGCAGTGGGGGCAGCCAGCCCAGGCTGGGCTCCTCGGGCAGCACCCATGGCCTAGTGCGCAGCGACACTGCCCACTGGAACACCCCATGCCTGAGCGGCAAAGGCAGCAGTGAACTGCTGTGGGGTGGGGTGCCCCAGTACTCTAGCAGTCTCTGGGGCCCTCCCAGTGCTGATGATGCCAGGGTGATTGGCAGTCCCACGCCTCTCAACACTCTGCTGCCTGGGGACCTGCTCAGCGGCGAGTCCATCTAGGGGTCACCTTCATCGGGGAGGAGAGAGCTGACCATGCCAGGCACGGCTCTGAGGCTCCAGCTGGTGGATAAGCTGCCCCTTCGAGTACCTCTGTCCAGTTCTGAAGATGAACCTTGGCCTCAGCCCTTGTGAACTGTTGAAGACAGTGCGGGCTGCGTTTGGTCAGTGTCACGTGCTAACGACAGGATGTTCCTCATAGCTTTTTATTTTGTGTCGTCTTATGTTTGTACGTGTGTTGTCATTTTGCGTTTTAAGTATAAAAGCTGCTTAGAATAGTTCTATCATGAAGGGCACTTTTCAGACTGTGGGCTGGAAAGGGTTATTTTATGGCGGGGTGGGGGAGACTTGAAGCCTATTTAAAGTGAGCCTGTGACGATTATGCACATTACCAGAGGCGGCGGGCAGGCAGGCAGGCAGCTGCGTTGTGCAGGCACAGAGCTGAGGCGTGGCTAATGCTCTGCCCCCCTGGATCCGCCTATGCACATTTACCCTTGTTTCATTACTTTTTCATGTCATTTTTTTTTTAATCCCAAAAAATTATTTTTAAAAAGTTAAAAAAAAGACATATCAGACATGCAAATACTTGAACCCAGCAGGCCAATACCGAAATGTGAACACTTCCACGTTGACATCTGTGCACAGAAACAGGCTCTAGGAAATGTCCACGTCATAGCCTACATGTGCGTGTGTGCGTGTGGAACAGTGTGTGTGCGCGTGCGTGCTTGCACGGTTAGCGTTTATTGTATGTGTGTGTGAGAGTGCGTGAGGGATTTAACTGTGGGTTTCCCTTTTATTCAGTATATGCTTTTTTTTTTTTTGCGCATTGGTCAAATGTTCTCATTGTTGTTCGCTTCTGACTTTGCACTGAGGTGTCCCTGCCCTTCCTCTAGCTAATCCTGAACAGTAAGGAGAATTTGTGGGACAGGGCTGGTGACAATTCATGTGTAAATGTTTACTCAAGGACTCTGTTATTGCATTTAAAGTTACAGTGTATATCTCTGGAGAGTAATATGTCTATCTACCTTTAGCAGCTTTTCATTGTGGACTAATGCAAGAAGATTATTACCAGAGTATTGCACCATTTCCCATCTGGAATATAAAGTTAAAGAGAAAAACAAAACTGTTGTTGAACTGTGGCCATAGATACTTGTAGAGAATGGGTGTCCCGCAAGGGCGGGGACAAGCACTTGGACTTGGTTGACTGCTTTTGGAGGAGCTGTGCTTTGGGCTCCCACCTGTTTACAGACCTTTTTTCTCCTTCAGACTTTAAAATAAAATTTTAAAAAAAAATTAAAAAATTTAAAAGGAATAAAAAAAAAGACTTCCATCTTTAAAAAAGGAAACAAAAAACAAGCAAACAAAAAACCTATTTTCAGAATTCAGATGTGTTACTTCAGAGCTCTGGGATGGGGCGTGCTGTTCCCTCCAGCCATCATGGACTCTGTCAATTGTCTTCACCCTTCCTCAAGGTGATGAGGCATTGTGGTCTCTGTCTTGCACATGCCGGCTAGCTCTCAGGAAAGCCAGGGCTCCCGGGGGCAGCTCCACACCATTTCATGTATTTTTAAACCCAACTCCTAGCACTGAAGATGTTATTTAAAAAAAAGAAAAAAAAAAGAAAAGAAAAAGGAAAAAAAGAAAAAACACACAAAGAAGAAAAATACCTAATCTCTAATGTGTAGCAGTTACATATTTACCAAATAATGGACTGAAAAGAAATAGATGTTTGAAGAGTGCTTTATATATTAAAAATTGCTTTATGTTTTAAAGATGATCAATGTTTTGATTGTTTTGCAAGGAAGAAAGACAATGAAATAACACACCCTCAAGTATGTTTTAAAAAAATATATGAACATTGTACTCCCTGCCTATGTGGTAAGGAAACTTGTGCATTACATTTTTTAATTAGCTTTTTAATGGTTTTATCAAAACAAGGAAGAATGCAAGTCCTGCAGGATCGCAGAGAAACGCTGGTTTTCTAGAGGATCGTGAACTATGCACAACTGGGTTCATCATGTATCCCACGGAACGGCCTCCTCAGAGTGACTGCATCTCATCGCCATCACGTGCGTCCTAGATATTTGATGTATGTATATCAAATACGTGTGTGTGCTCCCAGACCTACAGCTTGCCATGCTGCCATTTAGCACTGAGTTATAGAAAAACTCCTAATGTTTTAAAACTGGGGATGAAGTAAAGGATGTTTTCAATTTTTGTGCCCCCCCCTTTTCTCTTTCTTTTTTTTAAATCTTTTGAATTTAAAATGTCTCTGACTCTAAGATTAAAAGAAAAAGCATTTGTGGAGCTTAGTGCCCCTCCTCATGGATTGTGGTGGTTGAACGCACACCAGAGGTTGCTTTCAAAAATACAACGCTTTGTTGAGTCTTAATAAACTGCGTTTTTTGGTTTTTTTTTTTTTTTCTTGGCTATTTACTCTTGCTGGGTCATTTTCTATCTGTGAGAGGCAGGGAGTTTTTCACTTTCTGCTGAGTTTGCATTTGTTTCTGGCTAAACTCAGTCTTGGCTGTTTGACTTGAAGCATTGCCTTGGTTTTGCTAAGAATATGTGGATTCTGTCAATAGCCACTGAGAGACATAACAGCTTCCAAGTCCCCCTGGCCTGACTGAATTGGATGCATTTGAAGACCAGCATAACCCAGGCAAGCAGCGGGTAGAACCTGGGGCTACAGGTTCTCCCAGAACCGCCACCCATACTCATTGTCACATGTCCAGTACAGGCATTAAAAGAGAAACCAGAGAGGCTGGGATGTAGCTCACTGGCAGGGCTTTTGTGTGTAGGCACAAGGTACTGGGCTCCATCCCCAGCGCTATCTGGAAAAATCACTGTGGTAGGTGCCTGTAGTCCCAGCACCCAGGAGGCTGAGGAATGGCACTGCCTGAGCCCACAGGCCACACAACAAGGCCCCAACTCAGGAAAAAAAAAAAAAAAGCATTAATGTGCTTTCTAAGTGTTTTATTGATCTCTGCCCCTAAAACCTATTGGCTAAAATGCACAAAACAGCAGCATTGTCACCCTAGGGCTCATGGGTGGCACTAGGTCAGCTCTCCCATGCTAACGTTGACCCACTATGTGCTGAGGAAAGCTGGTAGCTCTGCTGAGGAAATCACCCAAGGAGCCCTGGCCTCATGGGAATCCAAAGACCAGAGGAAGAGTGAGACTCGGGACGTCAAGCCACCCTTGGCCTTGCAGCAACCTCCAGCTCAGCTGACCAGAGCTTCAGCGGAAGAGCAGACTACGGCTAGCCTTGGAGCTGCTGTGGCACAGGCGTTTTTATCTCCTGTAGGTAAAGAAGCAGTGGCTTAGAGGAGCCTCCAGTCTTAGTCAGGTGCTGTTGTCAGCCTTCCAGTGCCTTCAAGACAGCCAGGGAGTGAACAGTAGGTTTTATGGAAGTGGCACCCACCCCGGCCATTGAATCTTCATTGGATTTTGATGAGGACCAGAATGAGAACCAGTGGAAGAAGCCTCATGGGATTGGATTGGATGAAGTAGGTCTCATGTCAGATCCAGGAAGCAGTAGGTTTGGAGCTGCCCTAGCACCACACTGTTCTGACGAGACTGTGGCACAGCAGTGACGGCAGAAGGCAGGATGCCCAGCCAAGGTGGGCCTGGCAGAAGAGAATGCCTGTGGAGGCGGGCAAGCCCGACTGGGACCCAAGCCATGGGGGGAGCTACTGTGGGGCCTACATTGAATGAAGCAGACAGACGTCAGCAAGGGTTATCCCAGAAAGCTTTTGTGTGGCCAGGGTGACGAGTGTCCTTGTGAGCCAATGCTTCTCGGAGTCACTGCTGACAAAGGCATCCTCACAAGCTCGTCTTCCGCTGCCAGCCCCATCCATCCTTGAACAGCCTTCAGCTTAGGTGTCTGCCTATGACAGATGATGCTAGATTGCACCCAGAAATCTTCAGAATCACGATGCTCCTTAAGGACCTCAAGGAGAGCAGAGGCCCAGGTGGTTTCAAGGCCTGTGTGCTCCCCTGTGCAGTCAAGTGCCAAGAAGCAGCAGTGACAGGAACACACACCTGCAGTGCCAGCGTTAGGGAGTGCAGGTAAGAGGCTCAGGAGTGCAGTTATCCTTGGCTAGCCTAGGCTACGTGAGACCCCACACTAAAGCTCTGTATTTCCTGTGAAATGCTAAACAGAAGTTTACAGTTTCCAAGTCCGGAGTCGATTGCATTTGCCAATTATAGCAAACATCTTCCCTCCCTTTCCTACAGAACACCAATGACAGGTGGTTTGTGGTAAAGCCCCTGATGCTAAGCACTCCCAGGAGCCCTAGAGCCCCATCCCAAGGTAAGGGATGGAGGTTGTAGACAAAAAGCATGGTCAGCTGGGATGCTGACAGCCTCTGCTGCTCTCAGGCAGTGTCTGGATCCTTATATGACGAGTCACACCACACAGAAGACAACGCTGGTGATTCTATGAAACACCCTGGGCATCCCTTCTCAGTGGTGCATCATGTGAGACAGAACTGATGTCTTCATTTAATGCAGGGCCCACGGGGACTGGAGAGACAGCACCATCCAGCTGAGATCAGCTGTGACAGCTGAGACGTCCATCGAGCTTTCCCTTGGGCTGGCCTTAGGGGTGGCACTGGACCAACTGGGGTATGGCTGGTGCCCAGCATGGACTTCTGATTCCATGGAGACAAGTGGGGCCAGCACTGCTATTATGTCCTGACCCAGGGTAACTCCCAAAAAAACTGCACCTACTGAAGGTCATCTAGATTCAGGAGGATGCTGTGGCTGTTGAGTCTCAGGAATAAAACCACCTGTAGCTGAGCTCACCCAGGGTGTCTCACCCCACACCATCCACCTTAGACTCCTGTAGCTGAGCTCACCCAGGGTATCTCACCCCACACCGTCCACCTTAGACTCCTGTAGCTCAGCTCACCCAGGGTGTCTCACCCCACACCGCCCACCTTAGACTACCAGGGGCTTCTTAACCCAAAGCATTGAGTCATCCCTTGGGGGTCCTTCTCTAAATATGCCCCCTTCCTTTGCCCACATATCACCACTGATCAGTTTCTCACCCTGGGCACACAGCCAGGCCTTTCATTTTGCCCAGGAAAATGTAGCCACTTTCCCTCTGCTAGTAGACTACCTTGACCGAGCCCCAAGTACTGAGGTTCCCATGGAAGACTTGTGGGTATCTGACAGGAGCATGGTCATGAGCACATCCCAAAACACAAATCCAGATTGCAAAACCCATTTAATTAGAATAATAAAAGTTGGGTAAAGCCAGGTGTGGTGGGTGGCACATGCCTTTGATTCCAGTACTTGGCAGGCAGATCAAGGCCAGCCTGGTCTACATGGTAAACTCAGGACAGCCAAGGCTGTGTAGATAGATCCCGTCTTCAAAATAAATAAATTGAAGAACCTAGGGGAAGAGAGTCCCAGGGAGGACAGTCCTTGGAGTAGCCCCACATCCTTGTTCCACCATCACCTCGAGGAGTTGGTGACAAGGAAAGTTACTCTAGTGCTGTGTCCTATAGGGACTTCAGGTCCAAGTCTCTGCCTGCAGGGTCATGGTGACTGTCCCCTCCATCCACAAACTGGGCAGATGATGTGGTGGCCTCCTCGGTTCTGCCAGGCCTGACAGAAAGGAGAGTCAGGGTGACCCAACCAAAGTGAAAGCCCCTCTGACCTGTGTGGCTGGGCTCAGTGGATGCTCTGAGCCCCTGGTGTTTGATTGTCAGGCCTTCCAGGTTGAGGGCTCTGGAGCAGTGAGAGCCAGGCTGACAGAGTGGAACTTGCGGGATTACATTCCAGGAATTTGCTGGAGAGAGCTGCTGGATCACATGAAATGGCCACTTCTGTGGTTCAAAACTGAACTATCGGTGACCTTGTATGGAGCAGCTTGCAGTAACAGTCCCCTCAGTAAAGGCCTGTCCTCAACACTGGGGCTCAAAACATAGCACGTATATACACCTGCTGGGCTGTGTGTCTGACCTTGGGTCCCCCACAAGACAGCCTGAACCCCATGACGAGTAGTAGTTCTGAGAGGCCTCCGGTGCCCTGGCCTCACTGTGGTCTGCACCTGAGGATCTGTGGACATAGCCTGGGGGAACAGGCCTCAGCCTACTGGGGATGAGTGGACCTCTGTGTGGACGTGTCCCACTCAGGGAGAAACTGTTGTCGGGGTCATTGTAAAACTGGTCTGTGGAACTAGAGAGATGGCTCAGACTTCAAAGGCACTGTGCTTCCAGAGAACCCAGGTTCCATTCCCAGCATCCACATGGTAGCTTAACTCCAGTTCCAGGGGATCCGATGCCCCCCTGACCACTGCAGGCACACATATGTGCACAGATTAGCAGTGCCCCAAAGTGGCTCTCCATCCCCGAGGGTGTCACAAACCCCGCATCTCAGTAGCCCCGTCCCAGCTCTAACTGAGGTAGCGGGGACACAGCTAGGAGCTGACTCCTGGAGCCCTGGAGGACCTCACCACTGCAACGGGGCAGTGCCACTTCACAGCACCCTCCTCCCCTCCCACGGGCCTCTCCGTCACCTGCTCTGCTCCCCCTCGTAAACAGAGTGAAGCTTGTTGATCAGGAAGATCTTGTCCTCTCCCTCCTGGAAAGGCCAGAGCACAGCATGAGACAACAGTTGTTCATCCCTCCACCCTAGAGTTGGCCTGTTCTGGACTTCTGTGGAGCTCGTGTGGGAAGTTCAACATCACAAGGAACAGAGAGTTAAGAGGTCAAAGGGGCCCAGGCATGGTGGCCCAGAACTTCTCAGTTCAGGAGGCAGAGGCAGGCGGATGTCTGTGAGGGAGGCCTAGGCTTTATAGCAAAATCCAGGTTAGGCAGGGGCTACATGGTAAAACCATGCCTCAAAAATAAAAAAAAGGTCAAAGAGAAAAGGATATTTGTGATCCAAGCCTAGCAATGAAGGTAAAGAGAAGAGTCACTGAAAGCCATTAGCTAGCCTTTCACAGGTTCCGCCTCAGCCCTAGACAAGTTGTCTTCCTACCTCACCCCATTTCTTTTTCCCTTGAGAAAGGGTCTCATGAAGCCCAGGCTGGTCTCAAATTTCAGGTAACTGGGGATGGCCTTGAACCAGCTTGGTTGCTGCATTTCAGGCGTGCACCACACGTGGCTTACACTGTCTCCTTACAATGTTTTTAGTCCTGATCCCAGCTGACAGCCCATGTGCATACACAGAGATACCTAGGTCATGAGAAAAGCTTGTGACCCCAGTGTCTCCCGCACCTAAAGCAGACAGCAGGCTACCTGCCATCTCCATCCCCAGGCCTGACCACTTCCTGTCTGCTCTCTGCTTAACCCAGTCAGAGAAGTGGCTCCCACTAGTCTCAGTACTCAAGCACCTAAGACAGGAGGATCACTTTGAGATTAAGACCCTATCTCAAAAACAAAAACCAGGGCAGTGCAGATGGATCTGCAGGAAAGCTCCCTGCTGTGGCTGGAAGCAGAAGTCACCCTGAAAAGGTGGCTCAGGCTTACAACAGCAGAACCCACAAAAGTGGGAGAACCAACTCCACACACAATCACTAAAAATAAAATCTAAAAGTTTAGAATGCACACCTTTAATTCCAGCACTCAGGAGGCAGAGGCAGGTGGATCTCTTGAGTTTGAGGCCAGCCTGGTCTACAGAGCTAGTTCCTAGTTCCACAGAGAAACCCTATCCAAAAAAAAAAAAAAGGATTGGAAATGTAGCTCTGCCAGTGGAGTGCTTGCCTAGCACACAGAAGGTCCTGGGTGCCGGGCAGTGGTGGCACACGCCTTTAATCCCAGCACTTGGGAGGCAGAGGCAGGCGGATCTTTGTGAGTTCAAGACCAGCCTGGTCTACAAGAGCTAGTTCCAGGACTGCAGGACAGGAGAAACCCTGTCTCAAAAAACCAAAAAAAAAAAAAAAAAAGGTCCTGGGTGCAATACCTGGTACCACATAAGATAGAGACCAGAAATCCAACGTCATCCTCAGTACACAGGACTACCTGGGCTACAGAGTGAAATCCTATCTCTAAAAGCAACAGAACAAGCATAGGTATGCCAAAGGGAACCCCACAAGCTAGGTGCCAGACCCAGAAACCACACAGGCAGGACTTACATTCCGGATCTGTTCCTTGAGCAGGCAGATGACCTTCCTTTGCCCTTTCACCACCTGGATGTTGAGGTAGATGACAGCCCTGAGGAAATGGGGGCTCAGGCTGAAGGCTGATGGCAGAGCCAGAGCAGCTTAGGGCACCACCTAGGCCAGCCCCTGTCTGCAGAACTCACAGGAGCAGAGCCGACACCAGGAAAAGGAAAAAAGTGTTCTCCACCAGGAAGTGGTGCAGCCAGGGCAGCCAGGAGCCCCTGGAGCCAGCACGCTCCAGATGACGCATCCAGACTGTGCCTGCCTCATACATGGTGTTCAGAGTTCGGAAGGGACCACAAGTGCTTGAGGGCTTCACCCTGGAGAAGAGAGAGACAAGAGACCCTGAGGCAACAGTCCCACTCCAGCTAGAACAAGGTGTGTCCTGTGTCACCCCAAAACCAAAGAACTTGGCCTCTACTCACTGCCAGACAGCATAGCAGAGGAAAACAGCTGCACCCAGGAAGGATGGGAAGCAGAGCAGGGTGAGGAAGACGGTGCTCATGTGTGATGCCAGCCAGGGCCTGCGAGGTGCCTGGCAGTTGGCCATCAGGCTTGCCTAGGGACAAAGACTGATTTTTCACTCTGCCAAGGTCACCATGCCCTGCCCCCAAGCACCTTTCCCCCATCCTCTTCTTCTAAGACTATGATTAATATGTCAGCCTGACCGGATCTAGCGCCACCAGGTAGACAAGCTGTGAGCAGTGTGAAGTTCCTAGTCAGGACAGGCAGAGACTGCACTCTAGATCTGCGCTGTCCAGTGTGGAGGGCCAGAAGAGGGGCAGAGCCAGTGGGGACCACGGTCCTGGCTCAGCCCCTGAGCACACAAACCAAGGAGACTGGGGAACCAGCAGATGTCTCCAGCCTGCCTAAGATAGTACTGTCAGGGAGGGGCAGCCCAGCGTAGCAGCAGGCCCAAGTCGCTGTCTTTCCTTATTTTATTTATTTTTAGCCTCAGCTGTTCTGGAACTTGCTTTGTAGACCAGGCCGGCCATCAACTAAGAGACTGCCTGCCTCTGCCTCCCAACTGCTGGGAATTGTGGGATTAAAAGTGCCCGCCACAACTCTTGGCTCACATTACCTTTTTGACATAGAAAAGGAGCAGCAGCCGGAGTATCTGCACTGCGGGCAGGAGCGGTGAGAACAGGACACCCAGCCTAGGGACGGTGGCAGCAGGCAGGGCTGGTAAGTGTCGTCCCAACCTGAGCCACCCACCCGGAACCAAAAGGCTGCTTCTGTGGCCCAGGGAAAGAAGGTGGATGCATGAGGAACTCTCACCAGGTCAGCGTCTGCCCGTAAATCAGGTCCAGAACATTCCTAGCAATATCAAACTCGGGCTTCTGCCTCCTCTTGAGCTTCTTCTCAGAGATGAGCCTGGACAGAGGAGTCCCTGAGAGATGGGCAGGGAGACCCTTATCCCCAGGACACCAGGCAGGGGCCACCTGCACCAGTGCAAGCTAGCACCCAGCAAATGTCAAGAGAAACAGGGCCATCTGGACCTAGAGGCTGTCACCACCACTCAAGCTCCTCCAAGTCCTTCTCTCCTTAAGAGACACCAATCTCAACAGCATCAAGTGGTGCAGTGCTTCAAAACAAAACAAACGAATGGACAAGGCAGTGCATGCCTAAAATTCTCAGGAAGCTGAGGCAGGGGGATTTCTGAGTTTGAGGCCAGCTTGGTCTGTGTAGGGAACTCCAGGCCAGCTGGGACTACTTAGAGACCTTATCTCAAAACAAACAAGGACTTGTGGGTCAGGTGGCACGCAGGTCTGTAAGCTCAGCTGCTCAGAAAAGTGAGGCAGAAGGAAGTTCAAGCCAGAAGAGGCAACTCATCAAGATTTACCTGTAATGAACGGGGCGGGGGTGGGGGGAGGCTGGCAAAATGGTTAGGCAGGTAGGTAAACATGATTACTACCAAACCTAATGACCTGAGCTCATTCCCCAAGACCCACATGGTTAGGAGAGAACCGACCCACATTCCCGAGCACATGTGCACACGTGCACAAAAACAGTAAATAAATGTATAAGAAAAGTGTGAGCTGGGCAGTGATGGCGCACATGCCTTTAATCCCAGCACTCGGGAGGCAGAGGCAGGCGGATCTCTGTGAGTTGGAGACCAGCCTGGTCTACAAGAGCTAGTTCCAGAGCAGGCTCCAAAGCTACAGAGAAACCCTGTCTCGAAAAACCAAAACAGAAAAGTTTGAAAAGGGGTGCCTTGCTTTTCAACGACCATTAAAGCCACATATTCTCAAAGAAAACACAAAAGGACTCAGAGAGCCAAACCCCACAACATAACATTCTAACGACACCCCCTCCCCTCTCTCTTCCTGTCTCTGAGCAACACTGAGACGATTTTCCCTTCCGATCTGAAACGACCCGACATCCTGCCACCCACCACCCTCCTGTGCAGGGACCTCTCTCGGGCTGGTGGGGGTAGATGAGCACACATCAACCTTCCCCACCTGTCCCTGACAGATGGAGGGCAGGGTGGGAGGGCTAGGCGGAGCCTCCTCACCTCCACACCAGCTCCCCAAAAAGGGAGTCCAAGAGCGTGAAGATGAAATCCACGATCAGGAAGCGGTACAGCTCCTGGCCCACAAAGTCCTCCCAGCACCTGTCCTGCAGTGTAGCCACCCTGCGGCCCAGCCAGTGATAGCAGAGCACGCCCAGGACAGCCGTCTTCAGGATGAGACTCCTGTACAGGTAGAGGTTGTGAAGGCTTTAGGGGGCTGCCGGACAACTGATGCTCCAAGCAGCCCTACGCAACAGCTCATGCTCCGCAGCCACATACCTGCAGATAGCCATGTACACCTCCAACACGGGGGAGTCGTGCCGCTCTAGAGTGGCCAGGCCACAAAACAGGTAGGAGGCACCCAGATTGAGGACACTGACCACCATGGGCAGGGCCAGCAACTCCACCCCGTGGCCGCCAGAAGCATGTCTCTATGAGGACAGAGAGAGGACTCAGTCAAAAAAAAAGCGCATGGGGACATGTTCACTGTTGTCCTGTGGGAGCAGGCACTACAGGAAGGGGTCTGGCTGGAAGATGGGAGCAGCATACACGTAGCACCTCCCTCCAAGACATGCAGCTTGCCCCAGGCTTCAGCTGCAAAGACACAGGAACCAAGGAGCATGAGAACCATGGGCCTGGCGGGGTTGCGGGGCTCTCAGGCCCAGGGCGGTCTGTCCCTTGCCTTACCTGCATCATGACCTCTGAGAAGGTGAGGACAGCCGCTGCACAGCCCATCGTGGTGCCCAGACATAGCAGCCCTCCCAGAGCCAGCATGACAGCCTGCCACAGCTGCCCACATGCACTCCGGGGGTGCTTCTGCAGTTGCCACTCAGCCAGCAGCTCCTGCAGATGCCAGGTAGTGTGTCCCTGTCACTGGATCCCAACACACAAGGCAGGTTGCCCAAGCCCCTCCCTTCCGTAGAGAGGCCCAGGCCACACCTTCCTCTGCTGGGACTCAGGGAATGCAGGATGACTGCCACCTTGGGGTCCTTCTCATCCCTTCACCACAGCCTAGTCTCCAGACATCCCGAGTGCCTAGCCTGTGGCCTTTGCCCCATTACAACCAGAGCCCCCAGGATGAGGGCACCTGTCCCCAGTAGGAACTCCCATGAGTCACAGCAGCACGAACCCCAGAGAAGTAGAGCATTCCCATGAAGCCCAGTTGACCCTGGGACCCTGAACCTTGCACAAACGATTTGACCTCAATGCTTCAGTTTCCCCTGGTAGTCCTAAGCCCCTGGCTACCGCAGTCATTAAATGACTATAAAGGAGTCATTCTTAGCTACAGCTGATGGCTTCAGGATAGGAGGACAGAGTGCCACACAGAAAGGGAGCCGTGTCCTCCTGGCCCAAGCCTAAGCACACTGGAGCAGTTTCTGTAACCCCAGCCCCTTCAATGTCCCTGGAGCTCGGGGCTAAGGCCACAGAGCAACCCGACTGAAGTGAGGGTGCAGGCGCATCAGACCTGACTGGACACTGTAGGGAGGACCACCAGCTCGCAGATCCGGAGAGGATCCAGGCCAGGTCCGCAGGAGCTGAGTGCTACTGTGTGTGCTTCCAAGGGCCATGTGTGGGTAGGTAGCTGCTTTTACCTTCAGCTGGGTGCAGATGCTGTCCTGCTGGACACGGGAGGCCCGCTTCTGAGTCACCTTGTAGTCCCAGGAGCAGAAGACCGTAAGAGCATGGATGCCTTTGGTGCTGCCGACCCGGTAGCTTTCCCCAAAGGAGTGGGACATGCTAGCAAGCAGCAGAGACAGGCAGGAAGTGAACCGGAGGGAGGTAGACAGGTGGGTGAGTAGGTAGGTGGATGGGTGGTGGGCAGGTGAAGGAGTGGATGGGTGGATGGACGGGTGGACGGACTGGTAAGTGGATTGGCCGGCAGGCAGGTGGGCAAATGGGTGGATAGACGGATGGATGGACTGACAGAAGAAAGCACTAATAAATGGGGGATGAGGATGGTTAGATGGATAAGTGGGTGGACAGATGGACAGGCAGGTTGACGGGTATATAGACGAATGGGTGTGAGTGGGAAGATGAATAGGTGTATGGGAGGAAAGACAGACGGACAGGTGGGTGGGCAGACAAGGAACTAGATAGAGATGGAGGCCCAATGGGTGGAAGGATGGGGCTCAGAGTGAGGGCCACGTGGTTGAGGTCAGTACCTGTATACCAGAGTGATGCAGGTAATGAAGAAGGCGGCCCCCACCGTGAAGAGGTAGGCCAGCGGCATGTTATAGGACAGGCTGCCCAACCTGGGGCTGCACCGGCCACCGTCCCGTGCGGAGTCACATGACCGACTCAGCGTGCCGTTACTGTAGTAGCTGTAGTACATGACAGTGTGTGTGAAACAGCCCTGTCGGGAGGTCAAGCAGAGTCAGGGATCCTTCCTTCCCGCCAAGCCCAGCGGTTCTCAACCTCCCCGATCCTTTGACTCACTTCATGCTGTGGTGACCCCCCAGCCATGAAATTGACGTGTTGCTACATCCCAACTTTAATCTTGCTACTATTATGAATCGTAAGGTAAACATCTGATAATCGGGACACCTGATATGCAGTCCCCAAAGGGCTTGTTGCGACCCACAGGTTGAGAACCAATGCACTGCCCTAGCCTTTCCTGAGGCCTCCAGAAAGAGGGGAAGCCACTCATAGGGACAATCTAGGAACAGGCAGGCGCCCACTAGGGACACTGGGACAGGAGGGGCACAGGAGGGCACGGCAGGAGCTGAAGAGCTCACCCTGCCTGTGAGGAGTTCGAGACCAGAACAGGCAGGGACCGGTTCCGACGGGTCAGGCGGGAAGGCAGCCTGCACACCCACAAGGAAGCCCAGCAGAGGCAGCAACATCAGCGCATTGAAGGCCAGTAAGGTCTTGAGGAAGATGAAGTAAGAGAGGACGCTGGAGCCGAACTGGCCGCCGATCTGCTTCAGAGCGTAGCGCCATGGCCTGGCGGCATACAGTCCCGAGACCAGCACCAGCCCCAGGCTGTGCAGAGCCTGGAGGAACAGCTGCAGGTCAGTTCTGAGGGCCGGTCCACCAGGACAGATCATGCCCAGCCCCAGGAGTTGACAGCAACAGGATAGGGTGTCCCCCACCCCAGCCAGCCACACCCACGGCAGACCTCACAGTTCAGAGCTTGTACCAGAATGCAGGTGTATCCGAGCCTGCTGCAGCAGGAGAAGGCCCCACCTCGGCCCTGCTGGCCCCTCCGCTTTCCTTTTGGGCTCCCACTTTTCTCTCTGGGGACAGAGACAATGCCTAGACCATAAATGCCTAGGTTACAGAGGACTGTGGCTGCCTCCTGGCTCAGGGAGGCCCGCTGGGGCCACGGGGCACTCACCGAAGCCAGCGCTTCTCACCCAGGCTCAGAGGCATGTTCCGGACCATGTGGTCCCGCTGGGCCACCGACAGACCCTGAAGCTCCTTCACTAGCAGGCTCCGCTTCTCTGCCCGAAGGAAGAAGGTCCCTCAGTGCCCAGCATCCTTCCTGCTGACAGCCAGCAGCCCAACACAACCCTCCAAGACCCTCGCCCCTCATTCTCCTACCCCCTCGGACCCAGGAGCCTCTCCTCTCATCCCCACCAGATCCTGGCATCCCTGAGGCCAGTGCTTCTCAGCTGTGATCAGTCCTTGTAGAACGGAGGGCAGGGTCTGACCTGATCAAGGTACCCTGGGACTCCTCATAAAGAGTGGGGGGAGGGATGGAGAGATGGCTCAGAGGTAAAGAGGTCCTGAGTTCAATTCCCAGCAACCATATGGTGGCTCACAACCATCTGTAATGAGATCTGGTGCCCTTTCTGACCTGCACGCAAACATGCAGACAGAACACTGTATACATAATAAATAAATGTGGTTTTTTTTTTAAAATCTCAGGTGTTCTCCCTCATATTAGGAATCATAAGTCTGTCATAACAGATGAGCAAAGCCACAAGGGAATGGGGACAGGTTAGCACTGTGTCCTCTCATGGCCGCTGTGATGTCAGTGTTAAGTGTCAACTTGACAGAATCTAGAATCATCTGAAGTGCGTCCCTGTGACAAGAATGTTCCCTGGATAGGGGACCCTGGACAATATAAAATGCAGGAAACAAGCTGGGCCCCAGCAGGCATTCATTCTCGACTGTGGATGCCAGGGACCAGATGCTTTGAGCTCCCTGCCACCTTGACGACCCCACCACCCTGGACCACAGTGCGAATGGAGAGCTGAGAAAACCCTGGCTCTGTTACACTGCTTTTGGCAGAACAATTTATCACAACAGGAAAAGAAACCTGTTGCCACACTTCCGGCCCCACAAAAATAGGCAGGCGCCAGCCCATGGGGGGAAGTTCCCTAACTCGAATCAACACATAAATGACCTTCAGAGGCAGGAGGATCTGAGTTCAAGTCCAATGGCAAGCCTTGACCCTATCTTCAGTCAGAAAGGGCTGGAGACACAGACCAGTGATAGAGCATTCCCTGGGTCCCATCCACACAGAGATGGGGGGACGGAGATGGGGTGCGGAGGGGAGCAGACAGCCAAGAAGGTAGAACATGGCCAGGTGACAGAGTAAAGGGAGAAGCTGGGGCAGTCACCTGACCTCGGAACCCTCGCCACTCTAACCACTCAACTCCCACCATCAGGAGCCTCTTCACACTCTGAATGACACCAGGTCTGCTTGGACCAGGGGGGAGGGGGTGGGAGGGTTGGCACTTGCCCCCTCTGCTCCAGTCCCTTTCCCAGGAAGCCTCCCTGGAGCCCAAGGCTGGGCTACTCCCAGGTGGCTCTCCTGCAGTGTCTTCTCTGAGCGTGCCTGTATCTGAGCGCTCACCCAGCAGGAAGAAAGCTAAGAGCTATGGTTGGTGTACCGACCACCACCACACTCTGGAAGCCTCCCTGGCACTCAGCGGTGGATGTTGGGTGCTGGCCCTGGAGGAGACCTCTGCGGCTCTTGTCGGATACCCAAAGAGCCTCACAGCCAGGCAGCCCTCAGGTAGCAGGCCAGGTCATTCACTTACCATCCTCCTCCAAGATTGTGTGGTCCAGCTCCAGGTCATACAGGCGAAGGCTGGGCCGGGCAGAGCGCACCACGTTCCCCAGCAGGGGCCGGCTACTCCTGCGCCGCAGCCTCACGGTGCGGTTGTAGTACTGGGAGATGATGGCCCCGCGGCTGCGACCTTGGAAAACAGGTGGCAGGGTAGCAGATGGCAGAGGCAGGACCGGCCTCACATCCCCCTGGACAGTTCTTAGCACCAGGCCTCCCTGTCCTTTAACCTTTCCCAGAGCTGGGGAAAATCCCTTTACCAGGGCTGGAGAGATGGCTCAGAGGTTAAGAGCACTGACTGCTCTTCCAGAGGTCCTGAGTTCAATTCCCAGCAACCACATGGTGGCTCACAGCCATCTACAATGAGACCTGGTGCCCTCTTCTGGCATGAAAGCATACATGGAAGGAATGTTGTATACATAATAAATAAATAAATCCTT
Source organism: Dicrostonyx torquatus (assembly GCA_028555095.1). Classification (NCBI taxonomy): domain Eukaryota; kingdom Metazoa; phylum Chordata; class Mammalia; order Rodentia; family Cricetidae; genus Dicrostonyx; species Dicrostonyx torquatus. Next base: position 3,046,211 of record JAQHUG010000183.1, read on the forward strand.
TAAAAAAAATCCCTTTACCAGAAACCCAAGAGTCTTTGTTCGTTTGTTTGTTTGTTTTTGAGACCGTTTCTCTGTGTAACCCGGCTGTCAAACGCAGAGATCCACCTCCTCTGCCTCCTGAGTGCTGGGATTAAAGGCGTGCGCCATCGTCCGGCCCCAAGAGCCTATTTTTACCCCATGACAAATGCTGTTATGTTTAGAATCCAGCAGGGGTGAGTGTGGCACAGGACTGTGCTGAGCTCCAGGCCCCAACAACAGGGAGCCCGGAGGAACTAGGTTCAGACACCCAGGCTGGCGTCAAAGCCAGAGCAAGGGCAGAGGGTCCCACTCACCAATGGTGCGACTAGGCATGCTGGCCAAGATGCGGAGAGTGGCTGTGCTGTGGGTGGGGGCACCTTCAGGCCTCGAGAGGGTCTGGTAACCTCTGTCTAGGAAGGATGGAGACATCGCAGCTGTCTCACGTTACAGGCCTGTAACATGGAGGGCAGATATCCCCAGGTCCTGCCCACACCAGGTCACAGTGCAGGGCTGAGCTCACCTGGAGCCAGGGGCAGCAGCTCCAGCCCCTCCTCGGCCACCCGAAGACTCTGCTCCTGAATGAGCCGGTGGAAGGAGTCATGCACTTCGCTCTCTTCATAGGGGCTGGGCTCCGGGCTGCTGGGGAGGGGGGGAGTGTGGGAACCCATGCTCCTGTCCTCCCCCCGCTCCCAGAAGACTTCACACCAGACAGGGTGATTCATCCCACACCATCAGCACCAGGTACTTACTCTTCTTCGTCCCCCGTGGACTCCGGGACATTGAGGACTAAAGTCAGTGGCTGAGCCATGGCTGTGGTACACCCTCAGCCCAGCTGCAGACCTAAGGAAGCTCAGAGACTAGAAGCAGCCCATGGAAGCCCAAATAGGCCATCTGTTGAGACAAAACCAGCTTTCAATGCCTGGCACCCATTCCCTGGGGGCCCATTCTTAAGACACACACACACACACACACACACACACACACACACTCTCTCTCTACAGGAATCCACCCTGCCCCCCATCGACAGCTAAACACTTGGTTAAACAAATGGCCCCAAATGACATTCTCACCAGTAACTGGCTGTGGGGAAGGAAAGCAAACAGGAAGGAAGGGTGAGGCGCAGTTCCCCCATTGGCTTCCTAGATGTCACTAGCCCCGGGGAAACGGGAGAGGTCTATGAACACTACCCCTTCAGGTCTGTTCGCAGGCGTGGCCCTAGGGCTTCAGCTCTCTCTGAGAAGAGGCTGGGAAGTTTAGAGGCCTTCCCTGGGCCCGCCCTATGACCCCAAAGTGCTCTTTCTAGCAGGAAGCGCTGCCCGGCAGCCGCAAAGCCCTGCCCCTAGCACCGCCCAGGCAGCCTCCACTCCACACACAGGACTCTGAAGCCCACCCCCACCGCTCGGGTCTGGACGCTCCGAGGTTCTCGCGTCCACGGGAGACTGCCTCCCTACATTCCCAACGCAGCTTAAAGCTGGAGGAGGGAGCTGAGCCCACAAAAGCTCCCTTTGTCCAGCTCTGTCATCGGGCACAATAGCAACCAGAGCATCGTAAGGGGTTCATTGTCCTCCTGGCCTAAGGCCCTCAGGGAGGGCCCGGAGGAAAGATCAACCAATCCCCTGACTCCTGCAGGATCTCCCCCACCAGAAGGCAGGCTCCGTCTTCACTTAGGGAACTCGCAGTTTTCGGGGAGCTCCCCCGACGGCCGAGAGTCCTCACGAAACCCCGATTCGCGCCAGGCACGGCCCCGCCTGCGCTGCTCCAGCCAGTCAAGGGATGGCACCGCCCGAATGGAAAGCAGCCAGGCAAGGTGGTGACCGCTTAGTTTCCGGGTCCCCTCCCTGGCCACAACACTTCTCAGGCTCAAGCCACCCCAGGCCACCCCACACCTCTTCTCCACAAGATGCTGGAAGTGCTCTAAGGCTCCAGGCCGGGAGTCCGGGTCTGCTCCGGCCTCAGGTCTTCAGTCCCGCCCGGGGCCGGCCAGGTGCGCGCAGTTCCGGGACGCAGTTCCATCCTGCGCCCTGAGCCAGACCGGGAGAGGCCGGCAGCCGCAGCTCCCAGGAACCGGCAGCCAAGGTGTCACCCCCACCTGGCGGGAGCAGCCGCCCCCACAGCCGAGCTGCGACCCTGCTCCGGGATCCAGGCGCCCACCTGGACGGGAGGAGCCCCGCTCCGCCAAGAGGCTCACCTGTGCGCGTACCCGCCGCGGGCAACCGCGCAGTCTCGGCTCGACCCACAGACGTCATTAACAGATAGTAATTAAGGTTCAGGGGGCAACCTTTGATGGTTCCCAGGCTGGCAGCTGGAGGTGGCCCCACCACCCGCCCACGTGGCAGCGGGCCCAGCAGGTCACGTGACCCGCTCCCGCCCGCGGGTAGGCCCCGCCCATCCAAAACAGTGCCCGGTGCCCGCCAGCTTCGGACTCCACCCTCCAGTCGGAGCAAAGTGGGCGCGGCCGAGTATTTGGATAGATATGATCCCTAGGTGGAGCCCCTAAGTTTTGTAGGACTCGGTTTCTCCAAGTTTCTGAACGGGATCGGTATTCCCAAACTCACTCACGTTCCTAGGTTACTGACCAGTCCTTAGCCACTCCACGAGGGATTGGGTAATCCCCTCCTCCCAGCCTCGGTTCACTGCTCCCCATCTCCCGCTGATGAAAGGGGTTACCGCCTCCTCTGCCCTGGGCGTGGTGTCTATTTCTGAAACTAGAGTTTAAGCCGCTTCCGGTACCCACCGTCCCAAATGCTGTGCCGACTGCCTTGTTTTCTATGACCGAGACATAGGCCATGGCCTTTCTGTTTCACAGACGAGGAAATTGAGGCTGAGAAAGTTCCACCAGCTTCCCGGTGTCACCAGCTGGAGCAGGGCACTTGGCCACCAGAATGCTCCATAGAGCCCCTTCCCCCATGTGACAGGCAGGGTGACTCTGAGAAGGAAATGGGACGGAAAACGAGTCCCTGCCCCCACAAACGCGTGTGGGATACAGTGATGTGGTGACCCCTGATCTAACAGGGTCGTGTTGAGCTGGGGAGTGGAAGGGGCGGTGACAGTTCTCAGCAACTGTCCCTGTGTGGCTGGGTGGGGCATCCTGACCTGCAGAGTCAACCCTCCTCAGCTCCCTCTTGCACTGAATTTTGCATGGCTTCTGGCCCTGCTTGAAAGCCATTTCCTGGGGAGCCTTCCTGCGTGAACTTTGTGGAATAACAGAGCCACTGCTGGGGACGCAGGGAGGCTCAGGGAATCGGGAGCTGAGATGAGAAAGCCTTAAAGGAGGTGAACGGGGAGGAAAGGGCTAGAGCTCTCAGATCTGGGAACTGGCCAAGACTCCTCAAGGTCTAGTCGGTGCCGGCTCAGAGTCGCTTCCTGAGCACTTAGGCTGGGCTTGGCGCCAGGGCACACCATAAAGGGAGGGCAGTGCCTGCCGGGAGGAAGAGTGCAGGCCTTTAACGCCAGCCTTGGGCAGGTACCTCTGTGAGTTCAAGGCCAGCCTGATCTGCCTGGTGAGTTTCAGGACTTAGTGAGACCCTGCCTTGGAATAACAAAAAGGAAAAAGAAATAACGCCCAGCGGTCTAGAGAGCCAGCAGCTGGGTGTCCCGGGGCCCGCCACATGTCACTATCGCTCTCTGGAGCGACTGCAGACGGCAGATAACGGTTCCTCTGCGACTGGGCGGGAAGGGGAGGGGAAGGGAGCAGGTAGGCTTGGTGCCCACCACGCGCCTCTCACCTGTGTCCTCCCCCTCCGGTGCAGGAAGTGCACACAGAGGCGGAGGAAACTGCGGGGAAGGCGGGAGTGGGTGGAGGGGAGGAGAGCTGCTCCCCCCCCGGGGGGGGGGTCCTGCCACGTGACGCCACCCCACTCCCTCACAGCCCTGTCTGGTCCAGAGCTGGTCGCACGAGGGAGCTCCTTGGGGAGCTTGGTCCCTTGCCCCTTCGTGAGCTGCCTGATGTGTGGAGAAAGGACGGTGAGAGGGGAAAGAATTGAGGCCTGGGGCTGGGCCGAGTCTGTGGCTTCCTCTGGGGTGGTTTGGGGGTTCCTCCTTTTCTCGCCTTTGGGGATGTAGCCACGCCTCCTATTTCTGGGTCCCTTAAGAAGACAAGAGCAGACCTGGCTGCACAAGAAAGAACACACAGAAGGGGCCCTAGCATGTTCAAAGCTGAGGTGTTGCAGGAAAGGGGATTCTAGGAGCTGTAGGAGTTCAGGGGTTCAGAACAGGGGTGACTTCCTATCTGTCAATCTGCACATGAAAAAGAGTAGGGATTGTGCTTTTCCAAAGCTTAAGGTTTGTGACAGTCAGCCTTCGCTTTGCCTGCGGCTTCTCTCTCTCTCTCTCTCTCTCTCTCTCTCTCTGTCTCTGTCTCCCGCCCGAGACCCTTCACCTCATTTGACAGGCTGGGAGACCTAGGCCTTGGTCGGAGGTGGAGCGGGCTTCTTTTCACTTGGGCCAAGACGAAGCTCACCACCCGGCGCCCATCGCTCCTCCTGCAAGCAAGGATCGTGCTTGTCTGTCCCCCGCGCCCGCTGGGATGTTCCGCCAGTGGTCGGTGCAGTCAGGACCGGCCCCCCGACGGCCTGGATCCCTTGCGGCAGCCGAGGAGCTGTGGGAGGAAGAAGTGGAGCGGCTGTGCGCCTCCCGGGCGCCGGTACGGACGCTGCCCTACGCCATGGCCGACAGGCGCTTCATCCGGTAGATACTGGCTGAGCCGCGGTGGGGGTGGGGGCAGCCCCCGAGGATGTACCTGTCAGATGGATGACTCAAGGGCGCCCCCATCACCACGCTCCCCTAGGGAACTGCGAGAGCCCGAGGGGGTGAAGACCTCCTGCCGGCAGCGGTGGTGTCGCAGAGGGCAGGTGGCCCGACAGCACCTCAGGGAGGCATCGCAGAAGCTGGCCCATGGCTTCGGGCTTTGGGAGGGAGCGCTCTACGAGATTGGGGGTAGGATCCCATACCGACCCACACGTCCCACCTCCCTAGTCAGCCCCTCCATCTTTATATGTCCCCTCAAATTCCTCCTGTGCACCCCTTGATGGGTGTCAGCTCTCAGGGGGTTATTGGAGAAGCCCCAACATTGCCATGGGCTGGTCCCGACTCACACAGCCCTGGGATTCTCAGCGTGGGTGCCTGTGCCTCCCGACTTCTCTCCCATAGGCCTCTTCGGGACCGGGATCCAGTCCTACTTCACTTTCCTTCGTTTCCTGCTGCTGCTCAACCTGCTGACCCTGCTGATGACCGCCAGTTTCGTCCTGCTGCCCCTGGTCTGGCTCCGCCACCCTGAGCCAGGCCCTGCCTTGAAACTGAGTGAGTGTTGGGATTGCCCTGACCCTGTGCACCTCAGCCTGGGCGTGCTGCGTGGGCTAGCCTTGGACTCTGCTTGACATCAGCCTGGGCATGCTGCGTGGGCTAGCCTCGGACTCTGCTTGACATCAGCCTGAGCGTGCTGCCGTGGCCTAGCCTCGGACTCTGCTTGACCCTACCTTCTGCACATACAGCCTCAGTGTTGGGATTGCCCTGACCCTGTGCACCTCAGCCTGGGTATGCTGCGTGGGCTAGCCTGGGCATGCTGCGTGGGCTAGCCTGGGACTCTGCTTGACCCTACCTTCTGCACGTACAGCCTCAGTGTTAGGCAGATGCAGTGGAGTTGGAAGGTTGAGTGTCACGTGTGTCTTGGGGACCCTGTTCTGTTGGTCCTCCCTTCCTCCTCAGAAGGCCTCCAGTGCTCCGGCAGCCACCCGTCCCAGAGCGGCATTCCAAAGTTCCACAACCCGCTTTGGAATGTTCTAACTGGCAAGGTAAGTGGGGTCTCTGCTGTCTGTGTGACTGTGCTCTAGGGTATCTGGGAGACTCTAGTCAGAAAGGATCCCTGAGCCTCAAGAGGCAGCTTGGCTTTTAAGGGAGAATCTTACACAGAACAGCCAGGCCAGATATAGGGACATAGTGACATGGGCCCATGAGCCATGGAACGCAGTTTGGAGCAAGAGACAAATGGGGAAAGTGTCCAGACCTCTAAGGTAAATACACGCGCACACGCACACATACACACACACACATACACACACACACACACACACACACACACACACACACACCCCAATTCCTGGAGGCCACTGAAGTCCTGGACCCAAATCTGTGTGACCTGGGCAAGTCACCTAGCTTCTTTTTTTTTTTTTGGTTTTTCGAGACAGGGTTTCTCTGTGGCTTTGGAGCCTGTCCTGGAACTAGCTCTTGTAGACCAGGTTGGTCTCGAACTCACAGAGATCCACCTG
>JAQHUG010000183.1:3084528-3098042 GCA_028555095.1 Dicrostonyx torquatus
CTGACCCCTAAGCCCTCACCTCCCTCTGCTTCTGTAGGTTACACAGCACAAAGCCTTGGGAGGGTCCTTGAGTCCCTTCTCGGCCCCGGGGACAGACGGGATTCCCAGGAGACAAGTCCTGGGGCCCACTCGTCCTTCATTGTCTCCCCAGCTCTCTGGACTTTCCTGTGGTTTGTTGGTTTCTGCTTCCTAACCAACCAGTGGGCAGCCACCAGTTCTGAAGACGTGCAGGTGCAAGCGGACTCAGCGCGGGCAGCCATCACCTTCAGCTTCTTCTCCATCTTTTCCTGGGTAGGTGGGCTGGGGAGGGCAGCTTCAGAAGTTTCCGTGAAGAGCCAGGTCCCCTCGCCCTGCCCACACCTTGCGTCTTCCCCTGCAGGGTGTGCTGGCCTCTCTGGCCTACCAACGCTACAAGGCTGGAGTGGACGCCTTCATTCAGAACTACGTGGACCCCACCCCAGACCCCAACACAGCCTACTCCTCCTACCCCAGTGCCTCGGTGGAAAACTACCAGCAGCCACCCTTCACCCAGAACGTGGAGACCACTGAGGGCTACCAGCCTCCCCCTGTGTACTGAGCAGCCAGGGGCAGAGAGGCAGGGAGGTGCTTGGGGCCGCCCCTCCCCCCTGGACTTCTTTCTCAGGGTTTGCTGCCAGAACTGCAGTCCCTTGCCTGTAACAGTTGACAGCCAAAGAGCCCACGCTGTTCTGTATTCTAGCTGCAGCCGGAGCACACCTGAAGTGCCTGTGCCCAAAGGGGCATCACCGCCACCCGCCCAGTCCTACAGGGCATTTTTTAGAAAAGGGTTTTTCGCTAGATCTCTCTGCCAACCCCCAGGACTGGGGATGGCGCCCAGGGCCTTGAATTTGCTTACCCAGTGCCACTATCAAGCTGTGTACTCAGCTCCTGTTGCTTTTGATGACCCCGGACCCCACCTCAGCCAGAAGCAGGTGCCCGCTATATGCTGTTTTTGGCATATGCCAGTTTCCCCTCAGCTGGAAGGCTGAGCTCAGCTTGTGGCCACAGGAGCCCCAACTATCTTTTTTTTTTTCCTCCAAAGACAAGGTTGGGGGTCCATGCACCGATCTCCTTGGAGTGCTGGCCCTAGGCTCCCCACTTCCTCACTCAGGTTCACCACCCAGCTTCCACTGGGCTTTATGCTCACCACTCTTCTGGGGTCACCACTGGGCCAACTGTCCCCAGGCTGCTTGCCTGACAGCAGTGGAGCAGGCTGGGGACTGGATGTCACTTCCTTCTTGTTCCCGCCCCTGGCAGGAGGGAGGAGCTTTGTCTGGAGGTAACACCCAGCTCTATGTAAATATCCCCCAGCAGTTATTAGATACTAGGAGGGCAGGAACCCCTGCACTGAATGTATTGAGACTTGGTGGGGACGGCCCTTCCCTCAGGTTCTGTAGACTAGTCTGGACAAGAAATAAACGTTTTTTTTTTCTCAGTGTGCTGTCCTTGATGGCACCAAAGGCTTGGGATAGAAACTTTGATTGGTATTGTTTTGAGAAAAGGCCTCAGGTTTATGTCGCCGAGGATAAGGCTCTGACCTTCTTCCCAGTTTCAAACCCTGAACTTCATGCTATGCAACTGAGTACACCCCAGCTTTTCACAGTATCTGTATAGCCCAGGCTGGCCTCAAAATTTACCCCAGACTCTGAAGCACCGGCCTGTGCTGCCATGCTTGGCTAGACCAGGGTCTCACCGTGGAGCTCTGGCTCTGCCTCCTGAGTGTTGGGAATAAGCTGTAAACTGTCACGTCCGACCAGAACATGTATCCTTAGCATGGGGTTGGCAGCTTCCCCTGATGGGGTCTCATTCTCCACACTGCCTTCTACTGCACCCTAAAATAGCCATTGTCCCGGTTCTGCTGCCCCCTCCCCCAAGAGGGGCACTCAGGGCGGGGCTCCTCTGAGTGCCCCCTCCAGAACAGATGTTTCCCATCAGAAGTGAAGGGCACAGTGCAGGAGGTTGGGTATTGATGCCTTCCTGGGACGTGTCACAGAGCGGACCCATCTCTATCAGGAAGCAGCGTGCCCCTGAGGCAACTCTTGTTTTTTGTGCAATGATGAGGCCATCAGGAGTGGGTTCTGATGGTGTCTTTCAAAACCCGAAGGATAAACTAACAGGGTGCTGTGCCAGGCTCCGAGCTGTAGGCCTTCCCTCTAGAGCATGGCCTGAAGCTGGGCACAGCACCAGGGACACACGTTCATGTCTTAGACCGAGGTCTTTGGCCTTCAAGGGAGTTAGCATAGCCCATTTTACAAGGCACATCTGTGCTGTTCTCAACTCAGATTATCAAGTGCCTGTTTACAAAACCTGACCTCCCAGGGCCAGCTGCAAACACCGTCCCCTCGGCTCTCCTGGTTCCTTTTCCATGTCTGTACTGAAACCAGACAGAAAGGCGGTGATGTTCCCCTTTGGGTTGTGGTGGAGACCACTAATGCTTCAAAAAGATGTGGGAAGAAATCCCTGCCCCCAAGTCATACGGGCTCTGACTGCAAGATTCGGGGAAACCCAGGTTCAAGAGAAATAAGCTCTCAAGTAGCAGACTTTAATATTAATTATTTATTTCATGCTGTAGCATAACTAAGAGCCCTGAGTCATGGGGCTGGGGCTCTGAGCAGGGCAAGACCAACGCCACTGTAGGCTGGCTCTGGGGACCATTGTGGGAACGTAAGTCAGGCCTTAGCACAAAGGGAGGGCTGGAGCCTTGGTAAGGGGCGGGGCTCCGTGAGACTGAAACCCAGCAGTGAAAGCCACCAAGGAGAAAGAAGCCAGCACCACCAATGTCACAACAGCCATGTGGCTCTGTCCTCACCTCTGGCTGAATGTCAAGCCCTAACGACCAGGCAGGCGCTGGTTCCAGACAGGGCTGAAGCATCTCAGCAACCCAGAAGGGAACTAAAAAAGGCTGTGACAAGCAGAGGAGCCTGTCCAGGGCAGTGTCTGTTATGAGGCGATTCCAGCCCCTCTCAGTTGGCGGAGTTGTGCTATAGGACTTGGTGAGGGGCAAAGAGCTTCCTGACAGCTGCGGCCTCTCCTGGCTGACCCAGCACCGGGAAGTTCTCTTTGTTGTCCGGCCCGGCCGGCCGCACCGGAGACTTCTTAAAGTAGCACAGGCGGCACACGGAGTGGTACTTGTCTGCTCCGCCTATCACCTCCACCTGGGGACGGGCCATGGAAGGGATGCGTGAGGGTGGGACTGAGCCCTAGCCCGCCCCGATCCACGGACAGAAGCGTGAGGATACCTCCTTCTCCATGCCCAGCCTCTTGGTGTAGGCAGCTTCTCGGAAGCACTCCATACACACGGCAGTCAACTTCACCACGCTCTCGGCCAGGGGCACCAGGTTCAAGATGTTGCCGAAAGCCTACGCAGGACAGCAGGCGCGTTTGGTCATTTGGCCAAGCAGTTCCCTTTTCTGCCTGCGTTCACGTGTGCACGCGTGCAGCCAGAGAGTGCTTGGCTGTTCCTCCAGCACTGCCCACCACCTTGGTTGCCTTTGTGGTTTCTCGCTGGCTTGGAGCTTGCCAGTGAGCTGAGATCTGCCTGTCTCTGCCTCCCAGTGGGAGGGCAATAAATGCACACACCACCTCGCCTGGCTGAGGATCAAATGCAGGTCTGCATGTTTTGCAAGGCAAGCATGTCACAGCCTGAGCTCTTGCCAGCCCCAACACTTCTCCCTTAAACCCTATGATTCAGGATACATCATCCGGATCCTGCTTTTCTAGAAAGCCACACCCTCACGCTCTCAACCCCTTGGCCCGCTCGGAGTACCCACCAGTCAACAGCTTCTATTCTGAACATCTTGTGGATTGTCCCATGCTCCAGATCCCCACCTCCCTCCAGGACCCACTGCCAGGCCTGGGTCAGACACATTACCTTTCTCTGGAAGGTTCCATCTAGTGCTGCCACAATCACTGTCTTGCCTGCATTGGCCATCAGTTCACAGAATTCGACGATGTCAGGGAACTGGAGAAGTTGGAGGAGGAAATGAGGCAGTTACCCTGTGCACGAGCTTCATGGACACCCTGATGGGCCCGATCACGCAGGTCAGCCCAGAGCTGGAGACCAGGCCATGCCACCATTGCTGTGAAATGCCTACCTGCATGCCCACAGCTACCCAGTCCCTTTGTATGGCTCAGCAGCATGCTACCCAAGGTTTGCCAGCAGACTTCGGCATCCAACAGAGGCCTCTGTGAATGGAGAGGCCACAGCTTCCCTCATAGTCCTCTGAAGGAACTGGCCCGACCACACTTTTGATCAGTCATGGGTTCCTTCCTTCTCGAACTGTCAGTGAATAAAACCTTGTGCCTAAAACCCATTTTGACTTATATTTAAAACCGACTTCCAGGGAGGGCCGGGTAGCTCAGCAGGTAAGAGCACTTGCTGCTCTTGGAAAGGACCTGGTTCAGTTACCAGCAGCCATGTGGTCACTCACACCCTCAGTCAATTCCAGTTCCAGGAGCCCCAGTGCCCCTTCTGGCCTCTGTGGGCACATACATACAGCTAAACATTCACTCACATTAAAAAAAAAAAAAAAGAAATTCTGTCCTTTGATGGGCAGTGGTGGCACATCCCTTTAATCCTAGCACTCGAGAGGCAGAGACAGGGGGATCTCTGAGTTCAAGACCAGCTTGGTCTACAGTGCAAGTTCCCTGTCCTACCTAGGGAAACACAGAGAAACCCGGGGAAAAAAAAGAGAGAGAGAGAAAATGGTTCTTGGCAATGGGAAGCAAGAGGCATGTGCAGTTTGCCCAGCTGGCTCCTGACACAGCTGTAGGCGGCCCTTGTCCTGCTCCCAACACCTGATCTTGCTGTCCTGTTCAAGCTATGTAGACCAGGCTAGCCTTGAACTCAGAGATCGACTTGCCTCCAACCAAATTCTCTCCCCGTTCTTCCTTCTAAGTGCGGAGTTACTAGGTGCTGCCACGGTGCCTGGTTCTTCAGACCCTGATTTTGAACACACACAGCCGCGTCTTCCTCCTCCTTAGTCCCTCCCAGTTGTAGTCCAACACCACAGGCGAGCTGGAAGTTCCAGTTTTGTCTCCAGAGCCTAGAATGCCACAGCCGAAGGGCAGGAACTTGGAATGGATGTGATTGGTCCCCGGACCTAGCTATTCCCACAATAGTCACAGCATGTGACACGGGCTGCTCTATGAAAACATGTTTATAATTAGAAGCATCCAGGCTGGGCTGGCACTCACACCGGCTGAATATAACCTCCTGGGCCAACATCAGGCAAGGAACCCTAGCCGCCATGGGTAAAGACCCCTCCCCAGTAACATCTGAGCATCAACAAAACATGGCTCAGTCTCTGCCAAAGGGAACCAGTCAGGAGGCACCAACCTCCTTCCAGGCCCCTCCCACCACGAAGGGTGCAGGTTCCTGAAGTTTCCTGGTCCTCCTGGTCCATAGCAAAACCAGGCTCCAGCCCTTCTGCCAAAGGACCCAAGGGAACCCCTGTCCCCTCTCTAGGGTCCCACTGTTCCGTGATTACTGTTTGCCCTGCGGCAGGTTTCAGACCGATGGCAAGCTTCCAGGGCATCCCCAGTGGACTCTGGTCCAAAGATGCTGTTGCGGCAAGCTTCCTTTTCCTAGGGCGTGCCTGTTGTGTCCTGGGTTGAGCCTGTCATTACTTGTAACGATCAGAAACGAAACACAACGTTCTTGAAGATGCATAGCTTCTACTCTTGCCAAGAAGCCTGTGGGACTTGGCCCCAGCGAATGAACACATGGGAGGTTCTATATTCTCAGCTGTGACTTCAACGGCCTTGGACAACCCTCGACCCACTGTCCAAGGCAAGGACACAGGAAGGAATGAGGGAGATCCTGAATACAGAATTACAGAACGAGCAGGGCCCTGGCAGCTGGGGTAGAATGGAATAGCTGTGGTATTTATATACAGTGAACATCACTGAAGCTGGCATGGGGTCCAGGGCTCCAATCCCAGCACTCAGGAGGCTGAGTCTAATCCAGCCTGGACCACAAGGCCCCACCTCCAAGATAAAAGCATCAGGGCTGGAGAGATGGCTCAGTGGTTAAGAGTACTGGCTGTTCTTCCTGAGGTTCCAAGTTCAAATCCTCCCAACCACATGGTGACTCAGAAACCATCTACAAAGGGTTCTGATGCCCTCTTCTGGCATGTAGGCATACATACAGATAGAGCTCTCATGCATAAAATATATACATAAATAAATCTTTAAAAAATTCTCTCCTAAGGCCGGGCGGTGGTGGCGCACGCCTTTAATCCCAGCACTCGGGAGACAGAGGCAGGCAGATCTTTGTGAGGTTGAGACCAGCCTGGTCTACAAGAGCTAGTTCCAGTGCAGGCTCCAAAGCCACAGAGAAACCCTGTCTCGAAAAAAAAAAAAATATCTCCTATAGGTTAGGAAGGGAACAGACTGGGGTAACTGGTATGCTGGTACCAGACCTGGGCCTCTGGGAACACCAGGAGAGTGGAGCAGGCCTGAGGGGAGGGGCCGTGCCCTGTCCTGACTCTAAGTCAATGCCTACAAGGCCGTGGTGTGTCCAGGTTTCCCTCTGAGGACAATAACAGATCTGGCATGTTCAGGTGGATGGGCGGATGCCAACTGCTGGGACGTGCACCTCACGGTGGGATGAAACTCAGAGTTGTCCCAGAGCAGCGCAGCCATAGCTGCCTCACTCTGAGGTGGGGAGCGGGGGTGTACAGGGAGCAGACCGGGAACGACGCCCCCACATCAGCCAGGCCTCTTCCAGAGTAGAATGTGAGAGTAGTGGGCAGCCAGAGAGCCACAGCAAATTCTAGCCTGCAGAACATCCATTCAGCGCCACAGGACAGAGTAGTTTATTATGTGACCTGGTTGCATGATAGGGATATATATTCCATCTTTATTTGACAAGTATTTAAAAAATGTGAAGTTATGTGTGTCTACGTGAGGGGCCGTGTGTGCGTGCATGCAGGTGCCCACATAGATCAGGAGTCTCAGATCCTCTGGGCTAGAGTTATAAGCAGACAGCTGCCCAATGTGCGTGCTGGGAACCAAACTTGGGTCACCTGCAAAGCTAGCAAGTGATCTTCTCTCCAGCCCGTTTATCTGTCTACACATGATGGGGCGGTCCTCTCCCACATGTGCCTAGCACATGTGTGAGTCACAGGACAACTCTGGGGAGGTGGTTCTCTGCTTTTAGCCTTTTGTGGTTTCCAGGGATCAAACTCAGGTCTCCAGGCTCATGCAGCAAGCTCCCTTACCCACCGAGCCGTCTCACTGGCCCGACTTTGGATTATTTCAGACAAGGTCTTACCCTATAGCCAAGGCTGGCCTTGAACTCCTGATCCTCTTCCTGCCTTAGTCTCCCAACACAGGAGACTCTACAGCACCCCTTACCCGCCAACGAATATTTCTGAAACCATCGAGGATGTTGAGATTTGGGGTCGGGTGCACATTTCAGCCTCTGTCCTTGCCCTCCCTCATGGACGAGAGATAACCTTAAACCTTGTAAAAGAGTGCCGCCAGACCCTTTTGATTTACTGGCCTCCACGTAGCCCAGGTTGACCTCAAGCTGGTTATATAGCCAAGGATACTGTGAACTGATCCCCACGCCTGTCTCTGGGGCTAGAATTATAGGATGGTCAGCATGCCCCGTCATGCGGTGGGATGACTGGGGACGGAAGCCAGGGCCTTATGCACGCTGGAACATCCTCAGCCCTGCTCAGGCATTCAGACAGGGACTTCTAGTCCAAACTTTCAAAGCATGGGAGGGAAATTAAGACCACAAAAGATAACTCCCACCCCAGTCAGAGAATACCCTGGAGGAGGGGGGAGGTTGGACAGGGATGCAGTTGGCCAGAAAGGCCTAGAGCAAGATTTTTCAGAAAAATAAAAACCACACAGACAAACCCCCAAACCCAGCCAAGGCTGGTGTTAATGGACGGAGGCCCAGCCACTGCAGAGGTCAAGACCAGAGCGGAGCTCTCCCACTGAGCTCTATCCCAGGCCTTTTTGGGAGAAGATATTCTGTATGGCACATGGTCAAGGGAACTCACACACCAGCAAGGACATGCTAGACTCCTGACTTTCCCAAAGATGAAAGAGAAACTTCAGAATCAGGACAAGAGGAGCCGGGGGTGTGGGCATCGGTTACGCCTCAAGCTCACTTACAAACTGCCCTTCGTCGATGCCAATGACCGCCACACCCAGGGCCTCCTGGGCCACATCCCGGAGCAGGCAGGCTGGCAGTGCGTCCATGGTGTTCCTGGGAAGAAAACGGCCAGAGGATGAGCAAGGCCAGCAGCAGATGCAGGGGAGAGGGTGCTACTGTGGTCCGGCAGAGCAACCTGTGGTGCTGCATCAGTGCCTGTGGAGGAGGGGCAGGGAACCACTTAATCCAGGCTACCTCCCTTAACTGGAAACTAACAGCTTTGGAGACACAGGTTTCTTAACAAAGAAACAAATTTCTCCTTTGGTTAGAACGGGGAACAAGATGCGAAGGCTGGTCGTCGGGAACCTGACCTCGGGTGTGGGGTGACCCTCCAAGAGTGAGAAGAAAAGGCCATGCAAGACCATGCCCAAGGAATCCGGCTGGGCCTCTGCCAACAGGAGGGCACTAAGCAAGCCAGTGCCACAAGATTTGAACCCATGGCCTAAAGTGTGTGTGGTAATGCATCCATCTGAATGCACTCAGGAGCTCGGGAGGCCTGGGCAAGTGAGTTCCAAATCAGCCTGGTCTACGAAATGTTTCAAAAACAAAAACAACAACAACGGAAAAAAAAAAAAACCCTGAACCCAAAACAAAACCTCAAAAACTAACCCAGGTACGTGTGCTGCAGAAGCCCACAGCGCCAGCTAAGGTCTTTAGGAGGGACAGTCCCCAGGGTCCACAATACACTGAGCAGCAAAAACTGCTTTTTATTTCTTTTAAAATTCAAAACAAGCCGGGATAACACTGACCTATATCACTGACATGGTAAAATGTAATTTAAAATTTTAGGGCGATTCTGGACTACAGCCCAGTGGTAGAGCACCTGGTAGCTCATGCCCAGGGTTCTATTGTCAGTGCCAAAAGATATTTGAGATAGTGCCTCTCTGTAGACCAGGCTGCCCTCAAACACAGTGATCTGCCTACCTCTGTCCACCAAGGCTGTGATTAAAAGGTGTGCACCACACCTGGAAAAAGTTTTAAGATTTTAGTTATGTGTTTTTCCTGCATTTATGCCTGTGTATCAGGGGCACATCTGGAACTGGAGCCACCATGCGGGTGCTGGGAACTGAACCCGGGTCCTTGGCAAGAGCGAGTGCCCTTAACCACCGAGATATCTCTCTGGTCCCACAAGAGAGCCCAGCACGCAGGAAAGCTGTAACATGTATGTGTGTGAGCCTACGAGCAGCAACTAGACAAGAAGTGTCCTGTTCTCAGTGTCCGGAATGGTAGGCGAGCTAGGAAGCCAGACAGCAGACTGGCCCTCTGGAAACCCCCCCATTCATTGCCCTCCACAGATTAAAGGACTCTCCACATCACATGACCACCTGCTGACAGAGCTGATAGAACTGACAGGCCTTGCGGCAGGCTGCTTCCCGTCAAGGAAGAACCCACCCAGGCCTCAGAGAGCCAGTTTGGCCGTGCTCCAGAATGCCATTAAAGGACACTGGGAACCCCCCCTCGCTGTCCAGCAGCTTTCTAAGGAGCGGAATGCTGGGCTGTGTCCAGTGCCTGCCCTCTTCCCTGTGTCTACCTCACTTTCAAAACAAACTCAGAAAAAGCTGTCTCCCCAAACAGACAAGCGCAGTGCAGAGGCAGGGCATACAGATTTAAACACCTTCTGGCCTCAGTTACAACCTCACAATCTTCAAGATCTGGGAAACTGGGCGTGGCAGAATTTGTCTACAACCCTAGTATTAAGGGGGGGCGGGGGGCTGGATGTGGTATTGCTCCCTGTAATTCCAGGAAGAGGAGGAAGGCTCCCAAGTTACAAGACCCACCTAGGCTGCATAATGAGACAACGTCTCAATAAACAGATTGGAGAGACGGCTCAGTAGTTAAGAGTATTTGTTTTCCTTGCAGAGGACCTAGGCTCCATCGCTGGCACCCACATGGCGGCTCACAACCATCTATAACTCCTGTTCCAAGGAAATCTGATGCCCTCTTCTGACCTCCGGGCATCAGGCAAGCAAGTGGAATGCAGATCTACACTCAAGCAGAACTCCCACACACAAACAAGATAAAAGGTTTTAAAACTAGCAGGGCAGGGATGGCCCATGCCTTTAATCCCACACGGGGGGGGGGGGGCGCAGAGGCAGGCGGATCTCTGTCTGTGAATTTGAGGGCGGCCTCGTCTACAGAGTGAATTCCAGGACAGCCAGAGCTACACAGAAAAAACCTGTTTCAAAAAAACAAAACAAAACAAAAAAAACCCCAGCATTTTTAAAAGCAAACAAATCTAAAACAGGGTTGAGATGTTTCAAGGGCTTCCTATAAGAGAATGAAGGCCAGGCATGTTGGCGCACGCCTTTAATCCCAGCATTACGAAGGCGGAGGCAGGCGGATCTCTGTGAGTTCTAGGACAGCCAGGGCTCTGTGGAGAGAGCCTGCCTCAGAAAACCAAAAATTAAAACAAACAAAGCCCGACCAATCGAGTTTGAAACTCACAAAGCTGAGTGAAAGAAGATGAAGACCTGTCCCGAGGCTGTGCTCCGCGCCCTGCACCGGCTCCCTCCTCCCCCAGTAGAGCAGACCAGGGGACAGGCAATGAACTGCCTGGCTCACCCACCTCCCGTGCTTTCTGGGATACTCATTCCACCCTGTGTGGTAGACACCGTGGTCACACACACGGGGGCGTAAAGATCACAGCATAGAGCCTGGTGGGAAGCATGGCTTGGATTCCAGCCCCAGTTCCAAGTCCTGGACCTTCCACTTCCTGTTCTGCTTCAGAAACCTGCCCTACAAGAGGCTACTCAACCTCAGCCCAGCCTCCAGCAACCCTGGCCTGCAGCTCCGGCCTCGTGGTCAGCGTTGGCTCTGGGGTGAGCCCAGGACACTCAGCAAAGCGTGTCTCAGGACACCCTTCCCCAGACTCACCACCACTTTAGGCAGCTCCCACCCACCCCTCGGCTGCAAAGGGTAGTGTCCAGTGCTCTGATATACAGTTCATAATGGTGACGGACACCCGATGGCAGGGAGCCAACTAGGGAAAAAATTCCAGGCGGTCAATCATGAAGGCTGCAGGGCCCAGCGTCTACCCAGGTGGGAACCAGGTTCTCCGGGCACAGTGTTCATTTGGGCACTGGTCATTCTCAATTTGGAGCCCCCGTCCCTGTCCCTTAGATGCCTGTAGCATCCCATCCCTTCTCAGGTTCTGGCAAAAACCACCCATGATACATCTGACAGAATGTCCCATGCCTTAGGGGTTTCCGCAGCACGGGAATCACAGGGGTGGGACTGACCTGTCATGCGTACAGAAGCTGCTGCTGTAGCGAGTGTCTTTGGCATACTTGATGACCAGGCATTTATTCTGGGCGATCTGGAAGCGCCGGACGCGTCTCATCAGCTCGGTGCTGCAAGAGGTACCAAGGGCAGGTGAGGCCCCTGCGAAAGGCGGCTCGCTGCCACCACCTAGTGACACTGCCATCCCGGAAACCTTACCCGCTCGCCCGGACTTACCCAGCTGTTCGGAACAAACTTAGTAATGAATGAACTTCACAGAGCTTTTTTTTTTTCCCCAAAGAAACGCCAAAGCGCTTGCCTCTGGGCCTCCCCCTCCGAGCAAGGGACAAAACTCAGGTGACACCAGGCCATTCAAGAACAGTGGGGGTGCCTGGTATGGTGGGCACCCCTTTAATCCCATCACTCGGGAGGCTGAGGCAGGGGGATCTCCGAGTTTGAGGGTCAGCCTGGTTTATAGCGAGAGCCCCAGGCCAGTCAGGGCCACACAGAAAAACGCTGAGTCAAAAACAAAAACAAAAAAATACCCAAAAAACTAAAACCAAGAAACCCCGAGCAGTGGAGGACTTACTCCAGGTGGGTCTCCCGGAGGAGGGACCCTCACCCCAGAGCAAATTGGGCTCCGTGGCTTCAGGAGAGCTCGCAGGGGAGGGGATGCATGCGGAAACTGGCGCAAAGGGGGTCCAGGCTCCTCCCAGCCACCACTGGCGGTCACACGGAGTTGCCCAGCGGGCTTCTGGGGATGTGGGCTGGGGGTCTCTATGGTACCCCGATGTGATCCGCCTCAGCAAGGACAGAAGAGTTCCCCGGGAGAAGGGGCTGTGGCTTGGGCGGGAAGGAGGCAGGCATCCAGGAATTTGGGCGGGAAGGCGAGCACAGAGGTCGAGCGGCGGAGTTTGCCGCCAAGTCAGGGCCGTAGGAAGAGAGGCGAGAGAGAAGAGCCAGGGTCTGCAGACAGGGGGAGGCCCACCCGCCCCAGAAGCCCATGCAGTACCTTTTTCCTGAGAACATGGGCCCGAGGATCACCTAGGAGAGAAGTCATCTTAGGGGGTCCCTGCTCGCGTACACCCGGGCCAGCCACCAGCCACCACCCCGACCCCCGCAGACCGGACCCCGCACCTGGATCTGCCCCCGGGTCTTGCTGGGGGAGACGGGCAGCACGGTGGGCAGATTGATGTAACTCATGGCGGCTGAGCAAGCAACCCTTAGCTTCTGGGGTCCGTGAATGGGAAATGTCCACCAGTTCGCGCCTTCCTTTAAATAAGTCGACCAATCGCAGCCGAGGATGGGAGCGTGGGGAAGTCAAGGCGCATGTAGCCCCGCCCCCTCTCTTTTAGTCCCTGTGCGAGGCGAGGAGCTTGGAGAGTGGCTTTCGGCGCCGCACCGGGCGATGGCAGCCGCTGTGCTTTCCGCGGGCGAGGCGACCTGGAAGACCCTGTCTGCAGAGGTAGGTGATGAACAGCCGCCCAGAACCCGGACTGATGCCCACCTGTCAGATTTGCAAGGCTCGAGCGCCAGATTTCTTCATTTTCTCCTGTCAGGGCAGGTTTAGCCTGTTAACCTGGTTTAGAAGACAAGATAGCAAAAACTAAATTCAGTCCTGCAGAACTAAGAGGCTGAGGGTTTGAACCTTATTCTGAGGTTGTGCAACGTGGGTCTATGTTTATGTAACCAGTCTGGAAGATGTCAGAGATTGGGGGTCCCTACTGTGAGTCTTCAGGGACGTCTTCAGAATATTCCTTTAATTTCAGCTAAAAATCCTTTTGGCTCACACTGAGCATGCCTAGAAGCGTTCTTTGCACTATGAGCTTGTGTTTGGATACTCTGGATTATTGCAAGAGTTACCAATTGCATACACAAAATGTGACGGCACACTTTGGCATTTGCTAATTCCTATTCTGTTATGATTTCTTGACTGGTTAGCGTGTATTATTTAAACAAGATTTTTTTTTGTTTAGGTCACAGTGGTCTCAGAATCTGTTGAAAGTTAGGGACACTGTGTTTGTTGCCCTTCTCACAACTATCTGCCAGCCCCGTGGTGCCCACACCTTTGATCCCAGGCAGAGGCAGGTGAATCTCTACGTTC
>JAQHUG010000183.1:3114941-3126338 GCA_028555095.1 Dicrostonyx torquatus
AGAGGGAGAAGGGGAAGGGACAAAGGCAGAGGGCAGGGGTATCTGCGCAGGACAAAGGACTGCCTGGACAGAGAGGAGACAGTCTTGGCACACAGGCAAATGGCAGTTTATAAAGGTAAAGGGGAACTCCGGTGTTAGGATGAGGTGTTTAATTTTAATTGGGCATGTTAATTAGGTGAGCCAAAGGGGACTTTTGATAGCTGGACTTTGGTAGTCTGCCTCAGGAGGAGGAAGTGGTTAAATGAGGGAATAGACCTTGGGGGCTAGCTTTAGGAATGTAATCTAATGCGAGGCAGAGGGAATGGGGGAGAAGGGCAAGGCCTGCCAGAGCCATGTTTGCCAGGCTCAGGCTAGCTACAGTCCCTTCAGGTGCTGGGATCCAAACCCAGGTTCTGGGAAAACAGCCAGTGCTATTAACCATGAGCCGTTTCTCCAGCTTTTCTTCTGAATTTGAATCATACGTTTTCTACTGATTGCTAAAGACTCCAGAAACATATTCTAGCCTCAAGGGTGGGGAAGACCCAGCAGAGAGAAGCTAGGCTGTGTGGGGTGTTCCTGGACCTGATGCAGAGCAGGGTGTGCCAAGGACAGCCATGATAATGGGAGATGGGCTGTCGGAGATGCACAGCCGCTGGCTCTTCTGACATGTTGGTTTATTGATTTTTCTAGAGAGGAGCACAAAAAGCACTCGCCTGGGTGTGCCTTCCTGACTGTCAAGAAGCAGTTTGAAGAACTAACCCTCAGTGAATTCTTGAAACTGGAGAAAGAAAGAGCCAAGAACAAAATCGTATGTATAGTTCAGAGTAAGGACAGAGAACAAAGCCAGTTCTCCCGAAGCCCTGCAGGCTCTGCCTCAGGAAGTGCTCCCAACCCTGGGGAGCATGTGCAGCTCGATAGACAGGGCTTGTGCAGTCAGAAGACCTGAGTAGGATCACCTCACCTGAGTGGCAACCATTGTGGGAAGCCATGGACACAGGCAGCAGTGTGGGTAGAGGTTGGCTAAGGGCGCAGAAGCAGAGGACCAGCTGAACTTTGCTGCTTGTCCATTCACGTGGAGTTCCTTGGGAGGCAGGTGGCATCGCGAGTCCATGGGAGGGGGTTCCCATGCAGCCAAGCCTGAAGAGTTAGGTTGGCCAGAGTCCGTGTGAACACCCCACATTTTGCATAGGTGGCTCACTGCTTATCTGACGTTCAGATTTAACCAGGTAGCCTGTCCTTATGTGTTATACTTGGCAACCTTTTAGGGGGAAGATTCTGGGAGGGGCTTACTGGCAGAACACTGAGAAGGAGCCAGATGCTCTGCCCTGACTCTGATGTTGGAAGGCTGACTGCCAGCTGGCCCTGGCCCTGGCCCTGGCATTGTTCTGTGTTTTATGAAGGTTTCTCTTCAGCTTGGAAGCTGTGTTCCTTGGTGGATGTCATTATGAAATAGCTGTGACACTAGACAATGAGAGTGACAGTTTGTTGTCAGGAGGAGGGATTGATTGGAGCATGCTCAGACAGACACTCTGGGGATGCTGCTCTAAGTCCCTAGTATTCATTTTTGTTGCTGATTTTTTTTTTCTGAAGTAGAATTGGGTTTAATAAAGGTATTTAATACAAGTTGGGCGCAGAGTCAAGAGAAAGGCACTCAGAAGAAAAGACACACCACCCAGTGTCCTAATTTGGAACCATCTCTCCAGACTCAACCGTTTTGTTTGAGATAAGGCTTCACCACGTAGCCCTGACTGCACTGGGACTCTCTGTGTAGACCAGACTGGCCTCACCCTCGGAGAGCCACCTGGCTCTGTCTCCCAAGGGCTGGGATTAAAGGCGTGCACTGCCATTTATTTATTTATTTAGACTTTATGTGTATGGGGTGTTTTGCTTGTGGAGGTCAGAAGAGGGCGTTGGATCCACTAGAACTGGAGCCACGTATGGTTGTGAACCACCATGTAGGTACTGGGAATCCAGTCCGGGTTCTCTGAAAGACCAGCCAGTGCTGGTTGCCCGCTGAGCCCTCTGCAGCTCCCTGTGGGTCTATGGAGTGCCCACCACAAGGAGCACAGCCATTTTTCAGGGACTAAGTTCTCTTTAACCCTGGCTTGGTGGTATAGGGTACAATCCTAGGGCGCAGTCTCGACTAATTTGGCTGGTGAAGGAGGGGATTGTAAATTAAAGGCTATCCTGGACTACATGAATCCCTGTTTCTTAAAAAAATAAAGCAGGGCAGAAGTTGGGGGAGTTTGCTAATTATGCATAAGACCCTGGGTTCAATTTCAAGCCATACACAAATGGTAACATTCCCTTTAGTAATTATCGCACTTAATTTTGTCACTCTGGAAATGGAACGAGGGCTTCACTCTTGCCTGACGGGCCCCTCCCTCTAGGCCACTCCAGGCCACTGTGTATGTTCGTTATTGCAGGCAAAGGAGACCAACAGCAAGCAGAAAGAATTTGAAGAAACTGCAAAGACCATCCGCCACTCCATTGAGCAACTGGCTGCCTTGCAGTGAGCCTCTGCCGGGGACACCTGGACCCGAGTGACACGCAACATTGAAGCCGCGTGTCCCAGCTGTCCTAGCCCAGATGGTATTTTAAAACTGGATGTCAAATACTATTTTTGTCTTCGCTTGGAAGTGGCTCAGCCTGTGTGCTTACCTCTCTTGATTTTTTTGGCTTTGTTCTGTTGTCACCTGGACTGAAGCAGTGAGGAAAGGAGTGGGTGAGGAGGCAGGCAGTGTCCAGTGACAGGACCTGTGTGCTGGGGGGCCTGAGCAAGGTGTTTCTGGTCTTGGCGTCTCCATACTGGTAGCCGTAGGTGTGGTGATGTGTGTGCTGGAGATTCATCTGTCCTGTGACGTTGACGTGAGCTTTCTACCGCAGGGTAATGGAATAAAATCATCAAAAAGCGGATTGCAAACTCTGTCTTTGGAAATGACTTGTTTGTTTTTTTGTGACATTGTTGGACTCAGTCCTGCTGCCCTACCTCCCAGGTGCCACTGCACTCGGAGCTCATAAATCCAGTGGTATTTAAGCTGCAGTCCCAGCATGAGCTGCAGAACTGGACAGCTTTAAAAGGCACTGGGGTTACCGGGTGACTCATGTCAGGCAGGCCTTCGTTTTCCTAATGAAACCTCTGCAAGGAAGGTGCGATGGATGTGTTATCAACCTGGCGGGTCTGGAGGCGGCCAGGAGGTAATGGCCCTTTGGGCGTCATTGTGATCACTAACTGAAGTGGGGTCCCGGAGAGCTGAGCGTCAGGTTTGTCATTTTTCGTTTCCTGACTGACAGCTGCTTCCCGACCCTGCCGTCCTGACTCCCCATCATGACGGACTGCACCTTGAGCTGTGAGCAGAGGAAACTCCTCCCTTAAAGTGCTTTCATTAAAATATTTTCACACATCAAGACATTCATTCTGGTGGCCTCCCCGAGGCCTTAGGACAGCTCTGTGCAACAGTAATTCAAGGAAAATAAGGGAACTGACATACAGTAGGAGCTGGGTCTCTGTCTCTTCCCACCTTACCACACAGAAATCAGAGTGAGGGGGGGAGCAGGGCTAACGCATGGTGTGAGGCCACGGACAAGCACTGAGATGTACATCCATGCGGAGGCCAGCCCCACCCCTCACGGCACTGAGCACCTTCCTGCCCACTGGCTCGGCCCATGGGGCTCATCAGATCTCAGCAGGGAGGGGTCAGGCTGGGTCTCAGCCCCCAGGGGCTGTTTGCCCCTTCATCACCAGCCTGTTAGTTTGAGTGCACTCTGAATTCCTGGTATTGTACCCAGGACCCCATCTCCTGAAGTTAGCTTACAAAGTTCCTACTCGCTTTCTGAACTTCAAGAAGGTGCTAGAAACATCTTTCCCACAGCAAAGCCCTGGCTGGCGGCAGGCTCCCTGGACAGCTGTCTAGACATGCGTCCTTGCCTCTCAGACCTGCTGCTGGCTCTGCTCTCTAACTCTTCCAGCTCCTCT
Organism: Dicrostonyx torquatus; assembly: GCA_028555095.1. Lineage (NCBI taxonomy): Eukaryota > Metazoa > Chordata > Mammalia > Rodentia > Cricetidae > Dicrostonyx > Dicrostonyx torquatus. Next base: position 3,118,897 of record JAQHUG010000183.1, read on the forward strand.
GCTCTTTCTGTGGGTTCCACTTGGTTTGGGACCACCCATTCCAGTCACTGTCCCCTGGTCGTCGTGGTCACGTCTCTTAATGGATCCAGCCAAGTGCTTTCTTGGCATGTGTGAGCAGAGGCTTAGCTGCAGTCTTGTTTATCTAGGGAATGCGCTTAGCTGCATCCTGCAGAACGGGCTCGTTGGGCAGCAATCTGAGGTTCTGAGGGAGGATGTTTGCCAAGCTCGGTAAAATGAGCCGTCATAGCTGATGCCCAGCTGCTGGAGGGCCATTTAGCTGACAGTTCTGATTGCTTCTTCAAACTCAGGCTGAAGACAATGTCAGAGTTAGCCTGGTACGGTAGGAGGCTCATCAGCCAGATGGCTGCCACTAGAAACCGACTCCTGTTCCAGCTGTGAATGTGGCCTAGCTGAAAGAGGCTTGGATTCAGCCTTGCTTTTGTTACTCAAGACTGGACATCTTCCCCCAGAAGCCCATCTATCTTTGACGTCTGCGATGATGGATCTTGCTGGCTTGGAAGAGTCTCTGGCAGCCAGAGGCAAGCACACAGCCTGACTGCTATGGCTTACACATTTGATGAGACAGCAGGTAACAAATATTGGGTCGTCCTAAAGCAGCACCTTTTCAGACTGGGCTTGGTGTCTCTTGGGTCCAATTGGGGAAGTGCACTGGCAGGATTCATTAGAGCTGCCCCTCAGGGACCAGTGGCTGCTGCCTGGAAGACAATCAGTGGCTTCCGCTGGAGGTGAAGTGGGTATGGACTGCCCAGCAGGCTGCCTTCCAGCCTCTTCAGCAGAGATGGTGTGGGTGCCTCTTGCTGTCACTTCCCCAGGGTAGCAGTGGCCAGGCCATGGCTGTTGCCTACCTGAGCGGAGCAGGAGCATGGACCTTTGCCAAGCAGTTCAAGGGCAAGGGGCTCGATGGGAGGGAGACAGGAACGACATTTTCTATAAAAGGAGCCTTTGTCGGACAGACAGCAAGACTGATTCTTGCTGTATTGTTGCCCTGCGGGATGACAACTAAGTGACCTCAAGTTTGCACGATTTGCGCTTACTCCTCAGCTGTACGCAGATTTGGGCAGGAGAGTCTCCCTTCTGCCCTGAGAAGGCTGCTGCTCTCTGAGCACCCACTGGGTTCTTCGTCTTTCCCAGTCATCGAGCCACTAACTACTGCCTGACCCCAGAGCAGGGGTGCCTACAGGACAGTGCCAGCTGCGGGGGTTGTCACACAGCAGATGTGGGCAGGGATGGCCTGGTGTGCATGCAGAAAGAACAGCTCACAAAATACTGGGAGAATTCTGTGCTCTGTCTGAATTCCACTTGAAATAGTGTTTTAATAACTTTGCTAAGATTGCTTTTTATCTGAGGATATATTCTTCAAGCCAAAAGCTTAACAGAGAGAAATATGTATGTCCAAGCAGTCCAAGTGAGGGTTTGGCTGACCTGAGTAACGCAGCTCCTGTGTCTGCAGGCTCTGGCCATCCTAGGGCAATGATTCAGAGGCCCTCTCCTTATCCAGAATGTACCCAGCCCATTCACCTTCGACTGCCTGGGTTCCTCCTGGCTGAGGACTCTTTACAATTCTTTGCCTCTCCTGCCATTAGCATCTGACTCCTGTCCTCAAGGGGTGTTCATGTGTGCTATAGGTGAGTGCCCTGTGAATGGGTGTCCTGTAGAGGTGTGCCCTGTGCATGCTCTGTGTGCCATGTGAGTGCCTTGTACATGTGTGCTCTGTAGGGAATGCCCTGTGAATGAGTGTCTTGTATGTGTGTGCCCTGTAGGTATGTGACCTGTAGGGGTGTGCCCTGTGCATGCTCTGTGTGTGCCATGTGAGTGCCTTGTACGTGTGTGCTCTGGAGGGGTGTGCCCTGTGTGTGTGCGCCCTGTGTGTTCCCTGTGAATGCCCTGTAGGTGTGCCCTGTGGGTGTGCGTCCTGTGTGTTCCCTGTAAATGCCCTGTAGGTGTGTGCCCCGTCCCTGCAGGTGTGTGTGTGCCCTGTAAGCAAGCTGCACAGAAACAATGCTTTTTCTCCCTGCGGCAGGGAGCTTATCCCGTTAATCCTCAGAACTGATGAAAATCAGGACTTCAAGTTGAGATGTGGCACACCCCGAGTCATCCCTAAATGTGCCCATCTGGACCTGTCTGCACCCCACCCCACCCTGCCATTCTTCTAGGAGCTATTGGTGATTGGTGCAGTGGTCAGGCACTGGCTGCTGCTGGGCATCCTCCTGGGGCAGTCTCAGGCTGACCTCTGGTCCTCTTAGCACCACACAGCAGGGTGGGCTTGTGTCAACCAGTTTGTGGCAACATTGAGATTTGAACCCAGCTTTGCTGTCCCCAGCTCTGTCACGCCATCGATTTCCCCTTCTCTTCCCTTACTGCCTGGCCAGTACATCCATTTCCTTGCCAACTTGGCCAGTCACAGTGGCAGGAAAGCGCGGTAGCTTCTCTTCCCTGCCCGCCCCTGCCCTCCACCCACCTCTGCTCCTAGCCAGCGTGCTCCTTAACACCCCTCCCATGCCCTCTCCTGCTGAGACTTCCACCTCTCCCACCGCCTAACCCTTCATTAGCCTGTCCTGAACCCTGACTGCCCCAACCCCACAATTCTCCTTGTCTCCAGCTCCCTGCCACCCGCTCTGATTTCCGCTGGACCCTGCATCCCTACCCGGCTGCTGCCCGGCTCTTGCCGGTATGGCCCCTTTGGCCGCCTTGTTCCTAAGTGCAGCCCTTGCCGCCCTGCTCAGCTTTGCACTGCTGGCAGCTGCGGTCGCCAGCGACTACTGGTACATCCTGGAGGTGGCGAACGCTGGCGGCTCCGGTGGCGGCTCCGGTGGCGCGCCGCTGCAGCTCTCCTCGCATTCTGGGCCCTGGCGCACCTGCGAAGGTGAGCTGCTCCTGGGGGCTTGCCCCGCCCTCCCCGTTCCTTTTCCTCGAATTGCTGGGTGACAGCTGGGCTGTGAGGATTTTAGGGAGCTCAAGGACAGGCTGCTGCCATCGTGGCCATGGGTGGGAAGTAGAGGGGGGCTGGCACTATGCTCCCTTAAGTTCCTAAAAGGTTTCCTGTGAGGCCTGGTGGGAAGAGTTGGGGTGTCATTGGAAGATAACAGGTCAGGGGGACCAGGGCTCTGCCTCTTGCTTCTGAGGAATTTGACAGTTTGTACTTCTTAGCCTAGGTCTAGGTGTCTCCATGGACGTCAAAAGGAGGAACACCGGAGGCTGGGGCCCAGCTGCCAGGGCCTCAGTCAAGAATTAAATAAGATTCCAAGGCTATGGCACCCGTGTTGCCCAGCACCCATTTGTACGTTGACTTTCAGGGCAGAACAGCTGTGTGCCCCTGATTGACCCATTTGCCAGTGGCAGCTTGGAAGCTTCTCCCTCCATACGGCATCTTCTCTGTGAGTCCTGGGCTGGTGGCATCACCACCCTATCCCAGCCACCTCCCCCCAGCCCACCCGAAGGGTCTCTCATCACAGCCCTCTGACTACAGATGCCGGAATCCTAGCCTGCCCTTTCCTCCTCATACTTCAGTTCCCTTTCAGTGGGGGTGTGAGCCGGCTTAGAGCATGACGAATCTCACAGGACCCACAAGTCAGACTTCTAGTTGGATGGCTGTAGACAACCTACCACCCCTGAGAGGCCTGAGGGTGTGGGGGGAAAGGCATTGGCAGAGCCTCTCTCAGCCTGGCCTCAGGAAGCCTGTACCAGAAAGGGATGCCCACTGGAAGAGTCTCCTGTTACTATGGAGATGGGCATCTGCTCAACCCTTCTGGGGACCCGAGCAAGTGAAGGCATGGCTGTCTCTGGCTCCTTTGCCTGCCCCCAGCCTCCTCTCCCCACAGCGCTGCACCGCACTGTCATGGTAATCCTGCCTCTGAGCCTCATCCTCATCCTATGTGGCTGGGTCTGCGGCTTGCTCAGCTCCCTGTCCCAGAGTGTCCCTCTGCTGCTCCTCACTGGCTGCTACTTCCTGCTAGGGGGTGAGTCAGAGGTCCCTTGGAGGATCTTGGGAATGGGGCTCTGACTTGCATTTACCTCTCCCTTGGCCCCTACTCCCCTCTGAGCATTGGAGAGCCTCCACCCACCCCACCCCTCCCTTCAGCAGAGATACCCTAGGGCTGGCCTAGGGACAGGGGTTCTGCACAGAACCTGGGAGACTTCAGGATCTCCATGGTAACTGCAGGACTAGCTTTGTGGGCAACTGGTACAAGAAGAGGGGTGTGGATCCTGACCCCATCTGCTCCTCTCTCCTACTAGGTGAGGGGTGAAGGCAGAGCAAGGTGAGCAGGGGCATATCATCCTTGACTCTGACTCTCCTAGTCCCAGGCCAAGAGCTCCCTGGTGGCTCCTGAGGACCACTTCAGAGGTTAGACCTCCAAGGCTTCCAGAGCCAGAAGGATACTGATGCTCAGGTCCCCTTGAGTGCATCTTGGTACAGTTTGCTTCAGCAACCCTAGGTTAGCTGTCACCAAAGTGAGCAGGTGGCCCTGTGGGGGTCCATCTGCAGCAGCCTCTATCACTGGGCTCGGGCCTGTGCTGGTCTGTGCCGGTCAGTGGTACTGTTGTGGCTGTGACCACAATGATGAGATCTCCCAGACAAGCCAGCTTCCCCCCAGGGGACACTGGGCTCTTCAGGAGACCTTTGTTAAGAGTGGGATGGGCCTGAGATGGGGAACCCGAAGCCACAAACTAATGAGACAGGCAAATGTTCAGACCCAGGTCTCTAGAGAATGAAAATCAGGGTGATCAAAATACATGCGACAGCCTTGACCCCGGAGACTGAATGCGAAATCCAATTAAGAAGACCCAGGAAGCCACTGGCAGCAGTAACTTCATGCTGACATGGGGGAGCCTCTGCATTTTCCTTGAAGACACGGATAGAGGCAGAGAGTCAGAAGGCAGCTTCTAGGGGAGGCTGATCACGTCTTTTCTTTCTTTTTTTTTTTTTTTTTTTGGTTTTTCGAGACAGGGTTTCTCTGTGGCTTTGGAGCCTATCCTGGAACTAGCTCTTGTAGACCAGGCTGGTCTCGAACTCACAGAGATCCGCCTGCCTCTGCCTCCCGAGTGCTGGGATTAAAGGCGTGCGCCACCACCGCCCGGCTGGTCATGTCTTTTCTGAGCAGAGTGTACTTCGCCCTCAGAGGGAGAGGAGTGGAGGGAGTGGGGTCCCCGGAGTCCGGATAGCAGGAGCGGAGGTAGAGGGACCGACTGGGAGATAGGCTGTAAGAGGGGTCAGGCTAGGAGACATTGCCATTCCAGGGAGCTGGGTGCTGCAGGTGAGATGGACAACATCTGTGTTGGCTCCTGGGGAAGCCCGAGAGTATGGCCAGTCCACTCCCTCTGCCCCAGTCCCTGCCTCTCCCAGACTGCAATAGTGCAATGCACTAAATTCTGCTTCGCAGCCTTCCCCAGATTAAACCCGTGGCTTTGGCTGCAGGAAGTCAGAAATCCACCCATTCCTGCCACATCCTGACACTGCCTAAGGGTAGTGGGCCACAGAGCTGTGCCTTTTTCTGGCATAACTGAGTCCTGGAACTGTTTACACGGGGTTTGTCAGGTGAGGTCTCAGGATAGAGGGCTGGTTTGGAACTCCCCAACACTACCTCCCCTAAAACTCAGATTTTACTACCCTTAGTGCCCATCCTAGAAACAGGGTGGTGTTTGAGAGGGGTAGTGGAAAGCTAATGTTGGGTCTGCCGGTGACGCCCTGAGCAGTCTTGCTGGCCCTCTCTCCCCAGGTGCCCTGACCCTGGCAGGAGTCAGCATCTACATCAGCTACTCACACCTGGCGTTCGTGGAGACGGCATGCCTGTACAGCGCGCAGCATGTCCAGGGTGTGCACATCAGCTTCGGCTGGTCACTGGCCCTGGCCTGGGGCTCCTGCACCTCGGAGGTGCTCAGCGGTGCCCTCTTGCTCATAGCTGCACGGTTCCTCAGCCTGCGCCAACGCCCAGGAATGCCCCAATCTGTGGTCATCTGAGTCCCAGTGTGGTGAGGCGGTGGGGAGAAGGAAGGCTCAGGCACCCTTGGCGTTTGCTGGAATCCTGGCCAGGAAGGTGCCCCGAGGATGGCATGTTGGGGAAGTGACCACCTTCACTCCAGCTGGACAGATGAGGGCAGGCAGAGAGCCAGTGTCTCAAGTCATGAGCTCTCGATGGCACAGCCCTGGTGGGGTGCCTCAGGATTCTGGGTGTCCAGGGGGTCTTGCTCTGAGGGTTGTAGCCCATTCCAGCCCTCGGGAGCTGAGACAGTCCTATTCTGTGTCAGGAGCTGGCCGAGGGCTTCTATACCGTTCTACCTCCCACCCCCACCCCGGTCTGAGCCATGGTAATCACTCTTCCCCATCAGAGTGGGAGACTCAGGCCAGAAAACCCAAGAACAGACGGCAGATCCCGGTGACACTGCAGTTTGGCCAGACCCCTTAAATTCTGTTTTGTTCCCTCCCACAAGGGAAGGCTGATGGGGAGGAGGCTTAGGGCTGGGTGGGAGGGTATAGTCTAGGTTCATTTTCAAGCCACCAAGTGGGTCACTTACTCGAGTGCTTTCAGGCAGGGTGGACATTGGAGTCTCAGTCCTTGTTCTGATGCAGGCTGCTGCCCTGCTGTCCTGGAACTTCCTCTTCACAGCAACAGCCAGGAGCCTGTCTGAGACTGGCCACAGCCGGGTGAGCTGGGGCCATGCCTGCCTTGCCCCTGGGTTGCCTGCATAGAGGAACTTCTGGAGGCAGAAGCTCGGCCTGGGGATTTGGCTGCAGGTGGATGGGTCAGCTCACAGGCCGCCTGCAGCCCACTCCCTGACTGGGACAACATAGGTGGGAGCTGAATCACCTCTGGCCACATAAGAGGGGTAGACCTGTGTTTATTTACTGGATGGTGGACAGCTGTAAGTTAGGTGCTGCGCAGTACCCGAAAGCCCCAAACAACCCTGATTCTGGTGCAGGCTCCTCATGGCTTGGTCTCAGCAGTGTCCCCAAGCCGCTAATTGCTTCTACGGATGTGGGAAGCTTGTCAGGAGCAAGGGAGTCCTGTGCAGGGTTTAATGGGACCCATTGAGGGCACAGGACTGGAGCTGATGGCAACCTCCCTCCCAGTTTGTGTTCTGGTTTTTGCCATTCCATGTAAGAGCACTGTCGAGTGTCCGAATAAACCAGCTGCAATGTGTATTATTGGGGAGGGGGGGCACAGGGATGAAGCCTTACCATGTAGGCCTGACCTCGCTGCCTCCTGTCTCAGCCTCCCTGGTGCTGAGGTTTCTGGTATGCATCACCAGGGCCAGCCTAGGATTCTTCAAAATAGGTAACAGATACTCATTCCTCATTATGTTAGAGCGAACACACACCAGAGTGCGTGTTTCTGGCAATCAGTAATGTGCCCTGCGTGTGTGTGTGCGTGCCTGTCACAGACATCCTGCATGTGAGTGTGAGCAGTCTGTCACAGACATCCTGC
>JAQHUG010000183.1:3148696-3162232 GCA_028555095.1 Dicrostonyx torquatus
GCAGAAGTGACCCCTGCTTTGGCTGAGACCTTGCACTCCCAGCTGTGGTGTGAATGGAGGTGAGCAGCCATTTGGGGGAGGAAGATGCTGGGAGAAAACTCCAAGGTTCTCAGCCCACCTACCTACCAGTTTGCCTATGCGGGTCCCCTGTTGGAGAAGTGAGGGCTGGGAGCTCTGCATTGTAGGACAGGGACTCCACTGATGAAGAAACGGGCTCAGGAGGTAAAACAGCCTATAAGTGCTGCAGGACTGGAGTCTGTGTGGCCAATGTGCGGGGCCAGTGTGTGTGGAGCCAGTGGGGACAGCGCTGTGCGGGTGGGAGGCACCGGTCAGCTCTCATTCCCCTCTGTCCCTGGATGACTCACCACCATTTTTTAAAAAATATTTATTTATTTATTATGTATGCAATATTCTGTGTGTATGTCTGCAGGTCAGAAGAGGGCACCAGACCTCATTGCAGATGGTTGTGAGCCACCATGTGGTTGCTGGGAATTGAACTCAGGACCTTTGGAAGAGCAGGCAATGCTCTTAACCACTGAGCCATCTCTCCAGCCCCTCTTGCCACCATTTTTAAGCCTTCCTCTTCCTCCAGCGAGTCTCCCATGGTAGCCCCACCTCCACCAAGATCCACAGCCCCATTTTCCCTGTCTCTCCTGCACCTGATATCTCCAGGCAGCTTCTGTCTTTGTCACTATGGGTCCCATGTCCCTCACTAGGCTGTAGGATGTGTCATTGGTTCTCATTTCAGGATCCCCATCATGAGGTTGGGCATCATGAATGGGTGCTCAGGAAGGTTGAGAAGGTCGACAGAGGCGTCCTTCAGAAGATGGGCAATGGTCCTGGAGGACAGGGAACGGGGAGGGGGGGTACTGTCATCAAAGGCAAGGAGCTATGCTTGGCCTGGGACAGACTAGTGGAATTAGCTCCTGCAGTCAGTAGGGGCCCCTCTAGGGGTTTTCTTTTGTTTGTTTTTGAGACAGGGTCTCCCTGTGCGGCACTGGCTGACCTGGAGCTCACCTAGGTCTGCTTGTCTGGTCTAGTTCATGCCAGGTTCCGAACCAGGAACATCACAGAAGCAAGCCTTCCTTTTAGAGTCCAGTGTGAACCCTCCAGCAGAGGAGGAGGCACGGAGGGCAACTGAGTCCCTTTGAAAGCTTACTCAGACTTCCTGCCTAGGCCACACAGTTCAAGTCTGACCGTCCCCTGAAATCTAGAGGTCATGTATTCAGTTTATTCATGTCCTGTGTAAGTGTTTACTGAGAACCAAGAACTTTCTGGAGCCTTCCAGGCACTGGGCTCCTGAGTAGGGGCTGGGCTTCAGGACCCCACCCCTGGGGCACCAATCCCCACTGCCATCCTTTCTCTGCTTACTCTGGGGTGGTCCCTGGGCTTTGGATACAAACATAGAGGGCTCCTCCCTGTGGAGTCCGTAGGGGATGGGTCTGAACAGCCTATCTAGGGCTCCATGTGGGCAGCTATTCCCGGAATGGGGGGTTAATTTCTTTTGTTGGCGGATACGCGTGTGGTCTTGATTATGTATACATAGGACTTGTCTCCCCCAAAATGTCTGATCAGGATTCCGTAGATGGTCAAGCATGCATGGCAGGCGACGGGGTGGAGGCAGACACAGGCAGCACCCAAATCAGCCTGGCCCAGGGGTGCAAGGAGAGGGGACCCCATCAGTGGCAGTCTTGACCCTCCCGTGCACTGGTGTTGGGAAGACGCACATGTGTGTGTTGTGCCCATGGGAGACTGTGGCTGGCAGGTTTGCCCACGTTTTGCTTTGGTTGCAGGGGGTACCACCAAGGACCAGTTCTCATGCACGCTTGGAGCCGAGCAGCGCAGGCAGCTCCCACAAGACCCGATGAAGGGCCCTAAACTGCCTGTGGTGATGCGTGTCAAATCCTGGTCCTTGAGAGGTGGAGGCAAGAGGCTTGGGAGTTTAAGGCCAGCCTGGGCTACATAATAGGTTCTAGGACAGATTGGGCAACATTAAACTCTTTCTCCGAAAACCAAACCAGGGGCTGAAGGCATGCCTCAACAGTTAAGAACAGTGGGTGCTCTTGCAGAGGGCCAAGGTTCAATTCCCAGACCCATGTGGCAGCTAGCAGGCATCTGTAACTCTCGTTTTGGGGAAATCCAACGCCCTCTTTGTGCGCCAGAGATACGTGCAGTGAATGTACTTACATGTAACCATATGAAATACAAAATTAAAGTATTTTTAAGCTGCTCTTGCTGAGGACCCGGGCTCTGCTCCCAGCATGCACATGGTGCCACGGCTATCTGCTGCCTGTACCTCCAGTTCCTGTGGGTCTGAACCCCCTTTTGACTACCAGGCATACAAGTAGTCCACAGATATACGTGCAGGCAATCACGCATACACATAGAATAAACGAATCTTTAAAAAGGCCGACACGAGCTGAGCATGGTCGTGCACACCTGTAGTCCCAGCATTTTGAGAGGCAGATCTCTGTGAGTGTGAGTTCAAGGCAAACCTGGTCACTACAGGGAATGCCAGACAGTGTGTCTCAAACAAGATTTTGTCCAAACCAACCAACCACTAAAGGTGGGACGGGAGAACCCTGACCTCAGCATCCAACAGCTATGTGACTTGTTCCTCCTCAAGATCTCAGTGCCCGGAAAACGGAGTGGCCTTACTGTGTTTATTTTGTGAATGAGACCGGGGCTGGAGCCCTGGTTATTCCATTCTGAGCAGCAGCCCCAGGGACTGGGACTAACGGAGCGGCACAGTGGGTGTGGTCCACCCCTCCCTGCCAGGTCCCAGTCCTGGCAATCCCATTGGAGATTCCTGAAGTGTCTTTGCCCCCGACCTGCCCCCCCTTCCCGTTTGTAGGGTTGTTGTGGTCTCGGAGGCCAACCTTCCCACGCTGGGTCAGTCTTGATGTGCTCCGTGTGAGAGCACCCTTACCCAGATATTCCTTACCCAGGGCATCAGGGAGGGTGTGGGTAGGATGTGCGGTGTGCACTCCCCCCCACTCCTTCCCCCCCGCCCCCCCGTCCCCGCGCCCCGGGAAAAGAAGCTGGACAGCATCCATGCCAACTGCCACTTGCAAACTCAGGAAAGCGAGGGCAGGCAGGGCAGGGCGCGACTAGGAGCTGTCCCTATCCCTTGCTCTTACTCGCTGAGGGGCTTTCGGAGGCCGCATCGCGCTACGTGTTTGTGTCGGCTGGAAAGGACTGGCAATTGGTGATTTAGCCCGAGTTTTCACCACTGGGATTCGAGTAGGGCTCCTGTCACGTTCCCCCTGGCCTCCGGGACTGGTGTGTGGGGCCGGGTCGGGAGTCTCCCCCTGAAATTGAGCATTTCCACCCCATCTCCCGCAGACTGTGAGTAGTGCTCTCTAGAGGAGAACTCTTCCAGGCCGGAGATTCCCTGCGGCTCCCGGCGGGGGGCTTGCCAGCCTGGTAATTGGTGCATCGATTCGCAGCTGGGGTGTAAGGCTCTCGGATGGGGGCGGGAGGCCGAGTCTTGGGTAGGCCCTGGGGAGACTTTGCCGGAGGGAGGCGGGGAAACCGGTGATGCCAGGTTAGGGAGGGCCTCCTTGCCTCGCTGAGCCACGGAGAAGGGGGACGAGTAGGATCCCCGGGGTGGCCAGGGCCGCTCGGGCCTCCCTTGGGCCCCTAGAAGAATTGGTTCCCACCAGCCAACCTGTTCCCACAGCCAGAAGTTGCCATGGTGACCCCCTCCCACCTTCAACTACAGCTTTTCCAGTAAAACCACTGCCGAGATCCATACTTCCCGACAGGCACGCCTGCGGCCCCCACCCCCCTCGTGGCAGCCGGGAGCAGCTGGGAGTTAACCCTGCATATGCCGGGACTGTTGTTTGGGGGTGGAGAGCGGGATCAGTTGTGGGGGCCATGGGTAGAAGCAAAGGTGGGCAGGGGCATGATCTTGGCCAGCGACTTGAGCAAGTCCGCAGCTTGAGGCAGGAAAACCAAACTGGACTTGGCTTAGCCAAACCCCCTAGGCCTCAGGGAGGCCTTGCTGGGGCCCACTGGCAGCCTCGGTGTGTGTTGGGGGGAGGGCACTCAGCTCAGTGGGTTCTGTCTAGCTTGACCTGAGCAGCAGTCCCTCTCTGGTTTCCTTCCCTGTCCCGCAGGCACAAATTCTTTTCCTGGAGGCAGAAGGGTCCCAACAGCTTGGAGTTTAGCTTTGCAAGTTGCTCTCCTGTGGGCTGTGGAACCCCAGAGGTCTCAGCTGCCCCTGTCTCAATGTTCTGCCTTGAGAAGTCTGGAGAGTGACACCCCACCCCCACTCCGGCTTCCACTGCTTAGGGGTCTGCCAAAGACGGCTTCTTCCGAAAGGCACCGCCCTCCTGGACCCCAGGGACCCATGGTCAGGCCTTTATCAGGGAAGGGGTCCTTGGGGAGGATGAGGCTGCAGGCCCAGGGGGCTCCATCTGTGGCTCTGACCGGCCTCACTCCCTCTATGAGCTGTGAGCTGCAGCAAGGTCTAATTGTTCTCTGAAGCCAGATGAGTAATTGAGAGGTCTTTGAAGGGAATTAATTAGGCCGCTTATTGACTGTAAATGCTTGCCGTGGATGATAAAGGGGGACTGGCCGCCTGTGTGGGCCCGGCTAGGGCACAATCAGACATTTCATTCGACTCCCTCTGGGGGTCAGCTGCTCAGCTTGGCAGGGACCTGACCCTCTTGTCTGTCCTGCCCCCTCCTTGAAGAAGGGACCAGGCAGGCCGAGCCCTGCTTCATCTTTGAACCTCTGCACCCCCACTTCTGGTGTTGGGGGCAGCAGATCTGTACCATAGATCTTCCCAAAGGTGAGCTGGGTTCCCCGCAGGAGGAATGGGGGTCTTTCCTATTCCATGTTGGGAGCGCTTCCCTAGAGTGTTAGGTTCAAGTCCAGAGGCAGGCTGGGGGGCGTGTTCTTACCCTCAGTTCTCGGAGAGAGGTGCCTACACTGAGCCCCATCTGTCCAGCCCACCCCCCTGTCCCAGCCCTTTTCTGGGAAGAATGGAGAGACTGGAAATCTAGCAAGCATTCCTTGCCCTCCTAGCGAGGGTCAGAGTGTAAACAGCTTTGCAGTTGGACACAGTAGGGGTGAGTGAGGAGGGCAGGATAGGGGTGGTTTCTGACTGGCTGGCTAGAAGGTGGAACTGTAGTCTGGACCGAGAAGGAGCCACGGTAGCCCCCAGTTCACATGGCCTCTGTTCCCTTCTGGCCGGTTCTAAGCCATGTCCATGCTGACTGACTTGCTGATCTTATCTTCCAGTAACTCTAGGCAGATCTTTTTCCACAGAACCAGTACTGTGGGAATCTTCTGGTGTGCAGAGTCGGAAGCCCGTGGCTTGGTTAAGAATTGGGGGAATGAATGAGTGGATGTGTTAGCCCCCTTTCCATGGAGCCAGAGGACCCACACCCTGAGGGGTCTGCCAGGACCAGGAAATGGCAGTGTTGATGTCTTGAAGTGAAGTACAGACTCAGCCAATTGGGGGACAGCACCAGGTGGGGTCCCTTGAGGGTCACGCCCAGGAGTTAGCCCTGGATTCTAAAGCCGGCACTCCCAGTGAGACCTTGCAGATCGGTTCCGGCCTGCAAGGGTGGGCACAGGAGCTGGTGCAGAAGGAGGTCGAGTGTGACCATGTTCCAGACGGACAGGCTGTGACAGCTGCACGGGAAAAGGCTATGGAACCAGGTGACTGGATCCGAAGTTGGGGCACCAGGAGGAGATGGCATCAGGCGTCACCTCAGAAGCACAGGGATTCCGTTGCCTTCAGGGAGCTAGGGTTGTACCGAGGGAAGACCATCTTTTTGCTTGTTTGATTTTGTTTTGTTTTTCTCTGGGTAGCCTTGGCTGTCTTGGAACTCACTCTGAAGACCAGGCTGGCCTCAGAGAGATCAGCATGCCTCTGCCTACTGCACCACCACCGCCCAGCCAGGAGGGAAGACACCCTAACAGGACACCTTGTGCACCTCCCTTTGGCTACTAGGCTATCAAGAAGATGAACCCCAAGGCATTGGAATCTCCCCAGGAGAGGAGGCTAAAGTCTGGTGACAACCAGAAGGGAGCTGGTCTCCCAGGAAGAGATTTCACACCATCCTGGCAACTTGTTAGACCCTCCACAGGAAAGAGGAGCTGGCATGATGGTGGGCCAGGCCCCACCTTGACCAGGACTGCTTAGTTCTCCATGTTTCTTGTCTTCTGTTTAAACATGAAACTCACGCCAGGACCTCAGGTGGACTTGGAGGTCGCTGGACCTCTTTGTGTCTCTTCCCACTGTACCCACACTAAATACGTCTCTTTTCTCTGCTTTTCGCCATGGCTTGTCTTTTTAATTGGCCTGCTGGGGAATGGAGGCTGAGCCTAGCTTGTTAGTGCTGCCAGGGTCCAGCCAGGCTCTGACCCTAACAACTTGGGCAACAGGATGCTCTTGGCGCCTGCTTCCCTGTGCCCTCCTCACCCCGTGTGAGCTGTCCTCTGCTTTCTCTGGGGTCAGTCAGTCAGGAGCACTTGCAAAAGAGATGGGGGAGGGGAGTGGAGCCGTGGTTGCATCCTCTGGATATATGGGTCTGTGTCAGATCTCTCCTCCCTCCCAGAGCCTGTCCGCTCTGTTCCTCTTTCCCAGCTGTAGATACTCCACACACATCCCTCCTTCAACTGTGCCCGAGGTCCTGTGTGATGAATTATTGCATATGGGTTTACACTTCATATCTGACTTAGCTGAGCCACCAAGTTAGTAAACACGCCAACAGAAGGTCTTGAACACGTGCTGGCCTGATGCTCCACACTGGAGTAGGCAGATGCCAACTGTTATTCTCTTTTTTCCTCACCTCTAGGATGGCTCTCTCCACCTCCATGCCGTGTGGTAACTGGGGTCGTCTCCAACTTCAGAAGCCACAAATGGCTCTGAGAAAGGGAAGCCCATCTTCCCCAAGGTGGCTGAAGCTGACGACCTGGGACCTGAGGACAGTCCAGCAGTCACACCAACTGCATGGGACGAGCCGAGGGGAAACAGAGGCAGGCAGGAACTCTGGCCTGTGTGCAGCCCATGCTTCTGTTCCTTCCAGGTTTGGGTGTCTGTATGGTGGCTCTACTCAGTGGTGATTCAAGAATGGAGCGAGACTGGGCTCGGTCCCCTCTATTCTGCTAGCCTATGGCCATGTGGCAAAAGTGACCAGTCAAAGGCTTCCACATGAATCCACCCTCTGAGGAGGACAAAGTCAAGCAGAGCCTAGGAGCTGGGGTGCAGCTCAGTGGCAAAGCCCATCCTTCACACGCTCCGAGCTCTGGATTCAGTTCCCAGCACCCAAAGGAGGGCAAAATGAAAATGCAGAGTTGTTCCTGGGGGCTGTGGGTCAGACGATAAGGATCCATCTGTGCTATCCAGGCAGAATATGATGTCATCTGTGCTAATCCGTACATCATTAATCCTATTTTCAGACACTCCATGTACCTGAGGATGGTTTTGAACTTCTGATCTTCCTTCCTTGATCTTCCAAGTTCTGGGAGCCAAGACTGCAGATGCAGGACGTGGAGAAACTGGTGGGGCTCTAGCCTAGCACACCCAAAGCTCTGGGCTTCACCTCTTTCACCACGAGGTCATACAAGCCTGTCACCTCTGTCACCTCAGCATGTTAGAGAGACGGGGGTTAGGAGTTCAGGGTAGCCAGGCCGTGGTGGCGCACACCTTTAATCCCAGCACTCAGGAGGCAGAGACAGGAGGATCTCTGTGAGCTTGAGGCCAACCTGGTCTACAGAATGAGTTCCATGACAGTCAGGGCTACATAGAGAAATAAAACCAAAAAACAGGAAGAAAAAAAAAAAAGGTTCAGGGTTATACTTAGCAAATTTTAGGACAGCCTGGGCTACACAAGACTCTTTGTCTAAAAGAAGGTGGGCCAGGGGTCTGAGGACTGGGGCGTGACGACCATAAGCTTGAGAACTTGAGTTTGGATCTCCAGGTGCAGGGGCAAGAGTCTGTAGCCCTAGCGTTGAAGGGTGGAGCTCACTGAGTAGATAGTCTACCAAGTAGGAGTTAAACGCCATCTCAAGGGCGTTAAAGACAGATACCTGGGCCGGGCGGTGGTGGCGCACACCTTTAATCCCAGCACTCGGGAGGCAGAGGCAGGCGGACCTCTGTGAGTTCGAGACCAGCCTGGTCTACAAGAGCTAGTTCCAGGACAGGCTCCAAAGCTACAGAGAAACCCTGTCTCGAAAAACCAAAAAAAAAAAAAAAAAAAAAAAAAGAAAAGAAAAGAAAAAGACAGATACCTGGCTTCCACATGTGCACACGTGTGTGCACACTCAAATGCACATACAAGCATAGGCACATGCATACCATACACACTGTTAAAGAACATTTCATTTTTAATTTATTATTTTTTTCGAGACAGAGTTTCTTTGTGTAACAGCTCTGGCTGTCCTGGAATTCACTCTGTAGAACAGGCTGGCCTTGAACTCACAGAGATCCGCCTGCTTCTTCCTCCTGAGTGGTGGGGTTAGCTGCAGCCCAGCTAAAGAACAGTTCAAAGTAAGGTTGCATAACTCCGCTAGGCAGGGAAAGAAGCCAACTCTTTTTTTTTGGGTTTTCGAGACAGGTTTTTCTGTAGCTTTGGAGCCTGTCCTGGAACTTGCTCTTGTAGACCAGGCTGGTCTCGAACTCACAGAGATCCGCTTGCCTCTGCCTTCCAAGTGCTGGGATTAAAGGCGTGCGCCACCACCTCCCGGCTCTTTTTTTATTCTAACCTTTATTACTTATGTGTGTGTGTTTGATGTGTGTGAACACACACGTGTAACAAGCGTACAAGTGGAGGCCAGGGGACAGCTTCGTAGAGTTGGCGCTCTCCTCCCACCTTTAGGTGGGTTGGGTTCCAGAGATCAAACTAAGGGCATCAAGCTTGTAACAAAAATATTTGCCCGCTGAGCCATCTTGCCAGCCATATATTATATTCTTTTGTTGTTTGTTTTTGTGTTTTTGAGACAGGGTCTATATATGTAGCCCCGACTGTCCTGTAACTCACTCTGCAGACCAGGCTGGCTTCAATCTCAGAGAGCTCCACCTGCCTCTGCCTCCTGAGTGCTGGGATTAAAGGGGTGTGCTGCCATGCCCGACTCCAGCCCTATTTTTAATTTTTATTATGAAAATATTGTGCTAGTCTCTTTTTTATTGCTTGCAAAAACACCAGGATCAAGGCAGCTCATAGCAGGGAGGGTTTATCTTGGCTTATGGTTCAGGAGGGGTAGGAATCACAGTCACCATGTCAGGCATGGCTGCTCAGAGATCACATCTTGGAACACAAACAGGAAGCCGAGAGTGAACTGGACTCCATGTGAGTCTTTAAACTCTCAAAGTCCGCCTCCAGTGACAAGCTTCAGTCAGCAAGGCCACACCTACGACGTCCCAACAGCACCAACAGTTGGGACCTGAGCATTCAAGGGGCCGAGACTGTAGGAGAGGTCTCACTTAAAATACCACAAATGTTTGAATTGTCGGCGGGCTCACGGAATCCCATTTGGGCTCCATAGTTATTAATGTTTCCCCATATTTGTCTAATCAGCCTCTTATTTCCTGGTAAAGTAATTTTTAAGCTTTTTTCCAATTGTGGTAAAACATGCCGTCTTAACCATTTTTAAGTGTCCAGTTCAGGGGCATTAAGTAATTCGAATTGTGTAACCGCCATCATCCATCTCCCGAACCTTTCATCTTTTCCGGTCAAAGCTCTGGCTCCACAAAACATAACTCCCCATTTTGGGCTCCCCCAGCTCCCAGGAGCCACCGTCACCATCTGCCTCATCTATTTGTCTACTTGCAGGACATACAAGAGGAGTCACATGGGCTGGGGATGGTGGTTCAGTGGGTAGAGCGCTAGTCTAGCATGCACGGAATCCCCAGCACACCTCATACAGCCAACTGTGATGTACACACCAATAATTCCAGCACTCAGGGATGCTGGGTAAGAGGTTCAGAAGTTCAAGGCCGGCCTCAGCTACATACCATTTGGAAGCCAACCTGGGCTATCAGAGATCCTGTCTCAAAAAGATAAAAAGGACCCACAGAGCATTTGTCCTGTTGAACTGGCTTAAAATTTTTTAAAAACTTATTTCTATATATGAGTGTTCTCCCTGCATGTATGTATGTGCACCATGTATGTGCTGGGTGCCTGATTCGGCCAGAAGAGGAAGTCAGAGTTACCGATGGTTGTGAGCCACCACATGGGTACTGGGAACCGAACCCAGGTCCTCTCTAAGAGCAGAAAGTGCTCTTACATACTGAGCCCCCTCTCTAGGTTCCCACCTGGCATATTTTGAATAACATAGTTTCTTTTCAGAGTCCCTGGACTTAGTGGCATGTGTTAGAATTACCTGTCTCTTTAAGGCAGAAGGACAGGACACATTCTCATTGTAGGGCTATGTAATTGGAGACTACACTTTTGTTTTTCAGCTGCCCAGACCCAAATAATCACACAAAAACTATATTAATTACAACACAGTTGGCCAACGGTTCAGCATATTCCTAGCTAGCTCTTACATCTTAAATTAATCCATTATTATTATTATTATTATTATTATTATTTTTCGAGACAGGGTTTCTCTGTGGCTTTGGAGCCTGTCCTGGAACTAGCTCTTGTAGACCAGGCTGGCCTCGAACTCACAGAGATCTGCCTGCCTCTGCCTCCCGAGTGTTGGGATTGAAGGCGTGTGCCACCACCGCCCGGCCATTTTTATTATTTTATATTTTACCACGAGGCTCATGGTTTATTACCTCAGACTACATGGTGTCTGCCTGAGCCTGCCTTCTTTCTTACTGCGTTCAGTTTAGTTTTCCTGCCTAGATATATTCTGCCCTGTCATAGGCCAAAGAAGCTTCTCTATTAACCAATAAAACATATTCACAGCATACAGAGGGGAATCCTGCATCAGGGAAACCATATTGTCCGTGTGTATTCATGGGTTGGTGCAGAGCATCCAGCTCCACACACAGCTGATGTGGGATTGCCGGGTCATTGACTGAGCCTGCATTAAATTTTCTGAAGAACGGCCAAACTGTTTCCAGAACAGACACACCTTCCGTCGCCCCAACAATGGCAGGCACACAAGGTCCCCGGGCTGGCCACATCCTTGCCAACACTTGTCTTCTGTGACTTTGGAGGTTTTCATTGTTTTTGCTTTGGTCTTAGGTTGGCCTCTAACTATGTTGCCAAGAATGATCTTAAATTCCTGATCCTCCTGCCTCCACCTCTCAATGTGCCACCATGCCCAATTTATGCAGCGCTGAGGATCAAACCCAGGGCTTCACGCTTCCTAGACAAGCACTTGTCATCTGGGCTACACCCCCAGTGCTCATGCTGTTTGTTTGTTTGATTTTAGTTACATTTATATATTTATTTATTAAATGTGTATATCTGTGGGGGCACATGTATGCCACGCTGTGTGTGTGTGTAAGACAGAGGACAGTTTGTGGGAGTCAGCTCTCTGTAGCCACTGTGTGGGTCCCAGGGATGTAATTTGGCTGGTCAGACTTGGCCACAGTGCCTTTACCTACTCAGCCATCTGTCCAGCCCACCACCCTCAGCCACTGTCACCACAACACCAGAGTTAGAGGGTTGAATGGTGATCCCCCACCCCCTGGAAGACTTTGTTTGAATCTTCAGCACCTCCTGAGTTAAAGCCTGGGACTCTGTAGGGTACTCTTGGGAGTGAGCAGAGCCATCCAGAGCTGAGGTGACCTCGGAGGGCTAGGGTCATTGTGCCTTTTAGGGGAATGTGCTTCTTTCTCTCCTTTGTTTCTTGAGAAGAAATGCCTTTTTCTCTGTCCCTCAAATGAACTGAGGGACAGGGAACACAGTGAGGACTAATCTAGATGGTGCACAGGGACCTCCTACCCCTCCCTGTCCCCATCCCTCCTTACTGCTGTTGCTTTCCCCCTCCTTTTCTTCTCTCTCCCCCTCCCCTCCCCCTCTATCCCTTCCCATCTCCGCTTCTCTCTTCCTTTCTGTCTTCTTCAGTTGTTATTTATAGAGATGTGACTGTCCTAACTAAACTTGTCACCAATCCCCACCTGACCCTCTTATTGTCTGGTCTACAGCTAAGAGCTCAGACACAGCCATGGATTCAAACTTTCCTGGTTGCTGACCCCAGTATTCTTGAGCCTCACCACAGGCCTTAGGGTGCCTGGGGGTCGTGGTCAGAGAGGAGGGGCTGGCTCCCTGGGTGACCACGCTGCTTTCCTGTCCTGTCTGCCATAACACCCTCTAATGACCTTGTGGGGAACCCAGAGTTGCGAGCCTGTCCCACCTTGACTGAAGGTCAGAGAGTCTGACCTTATTTTTGCTCTCTCAAAGTTGTTGACAACAGGTGTGCCTACAAAGGAGCGATTCTGACCCAGGGTGTGGTTAATTAATCTTTTGGGTGTAGGGTGGATCCGCTCCACCTGGACCGAAGTTCCGAGAATTCAAGTCTATTCGTTACAACGGTGATGAAGTCCTCCCCTTTTGGAGTGTGTGGAAAATAAACGAGGCAGATTCAGTACTCACTGAATGTCCCTCCTGGTGCTGTTCTGTGCTTCTGTCTCTTTCTCTTACACCTCTGTTCCCTTTGCCTAGTAATTCTCATCTTCACGCCCCTACCTGGGCAAAGCTAATCTTTGTCAGGACCTCAGTCTCGGCTTCTAGAGGTAGCCGATCCTCAGCTCACCTCTGCTATCTCTCTGGGGATGCTGGAAGCCTGCTCTGAGGCCACTGTCCCATTCACCTCCTGAGGCCCACTGCAGGGCCAGGATGCAGAGGGCCGAGTCATCTCCAGGTACTTACTAGGGTCAGCTGGCTATTTCCAGGTCACCACTCGACCCTTCCTCCTGCCCAAGACTGGGAAGGTTCACAGTGAAGGGAGGCCCTCAGAATCTGGACAACCAGGAAATAATAGGTCACCTGGGAGTGATGGTGGCTTCTTGCCCCGAGAAGGGCTGCTGCAGCACCTAAAATCGAATTTCCTCCCTTCTGGGAAGAGAGTAAGAGGGAAGTTGCCCCCCTCTCCAACCCTCGCACCCACCTGTGTGGTGTGTGGGCCTCGTGGAGGAATGGTCCCCCTTTTCCCAGGAAGCGCTGGCATCAGGGAAGTCCATGGTAGAAAGGCAGAGGCAGATGGCCCGTGCACCCCTTTGCCATCCCCCACTCTCATTGCCCTCAAGAGGCCACCTGCAGTGGGGGCAGGGCATGGGGGCTGCCAGCACAGCAGGCCTGTGGGAGCTGCTCAGAGCCACTAGGGAGGGGACTTACCAGCAGCCTGCTCTGTGAGACCCCAGGAGGTTTCCTCACTTCCAGTAATGGCAGAGCGGGGGTGGGGGAGGCATCGCCCAAGGTGCCAACTTCTGCCTGCACAGGCCTGGGCCCTGTGCTGCCTCCCACCTGCTCCCCTTCTCCACCCCACCCCCACGCACTGACAGTCAGGAAGCTACAGCATCTGTAAGCAACATCTGGAAAGCTGCTCAGGCTGTTAGCAGTTCAGGCCAGGTCTGGTGCCTTCTGCTGAGGGGCTGGGGGCACTCCAGGCTCTCTCAAC
>JAQHUG010000183.1:3190659-3205182 GCA_028555095.1 Dicrostonyx torquatus
CTCTTGTAGACCAGGCTGGTCTCGAACTCACAAAGATCCTCCTGCCTCTGCCTCCCGAGTGCTGGGATTAAAGGCGTGCGCCACCACTGCCCAGCGCAACCTGTGCTCTTAACCACTGAACCATGTATCCTTTCCCAGAGCCTTGATTCTGAAGTGGTATTGTCCTAGGACTGGCTGTCACAGTCACAGCATTCTGGCTGGTGACAACCATCACATCCCTCCTTCCCTTCCCCCTTCTTCCGCGGGGAACCACTTATCCTGGCATCTGTGTAGACACTAGGTTTTTCTCTCGTCCCTCACTCTGTCCCCTCAGTGAGGTCCACCCTCTGGGGAAGGTCTGAAGTCAGCAGCTCACATCCCCTCCCCTCCCACTTGTCACAGTCAGGAGAATCATTCCTTCTCCCCTGGTTTGCTTTTCTCCACAATAAGAGCCTCTTAGGCTCTACCCGGGCTGGCTGAGGACTCACCGTGGAGCCTGAGCCGGCAGTACACCCCCATCCTCCTGCCTCAGGTTCTAGAGTGCTGGGATTACAGGTACGAACTCTGCCACAAGAATCTTTTAACACGCCAATCTCTGTGGCAGCGGATCAGCTTCCAGTTTGTCCCCTGGCATCTGGTTGGGAGTGACACTAACCCACATTCTCTCCCAGCCCTGGTCTGTGCAGCGCCACGCTGGCCCTTCGCTACTGCTGTTGCTCCTGCTACACCCACCTCCCAGGCTGCTCCCCACTTCAGGACACCCATTTGTTTGCTGGCAGTGTCTTGTATTACCTATCCAGCACCCACTCCCCTGGGACGGTGACTACTTGGGTCTTCTCTGCCTGGGCTCTGTTTGTTTAGACTCTCTTTTCCTTCCAGAGGCTCCCAGCTCGGTTTTGCAGGAACCTCTCTGAGGCCTGAGGTGAAGCCCAACCCTGTATTTCCTAAGGTGTTTCTGTTAAAAATGGTCTCTTACTTGTATATAATATATTTCTTATTGGGCTGGAGAGATGGCTAAGAGATTGGGAGCACTGGCTGCTCTTCCACAGGTCCTCAGTTCAAGTCCCAGCAGCCACATGGCGGCTCACAACCACTGTAATGAGATCTGGTGCACTTTACTGGAGTGCAAGCATGCATGCAGGCAAAACACTGTATACATAATAAATTATATATATATATATATTATTGGCCTTTATTATGGCTTTGGGTCAGATAGAAATCTCACATAGCCCAAGCTGGCCTCGAACTTACTATGCAGCTAAGGATAACTGTGAACTCAAGATTCTCCTGACTCTGCCTCCCACATGTAGACTTTACAGGCATGCGTGTTCATTTGGCACTAGGGATGGAACCTAGGGCTACATGCGTGATTGACAAGTGCTACCAACTGAGCTACATCTCCAGCCCTCAACTTAATCTTTTTTTGCTCCTGCAGAATGGTTTCCCTTTGTCTAGAGGATCCTTTCTTACTCGGGTCTCTTCCCAGAAGAGCAAATACTGAAGCCAGGCTGTGATGGTGCAGACCTTCTCATTCTGGCCCTAGGGAGGTAGAGGCAAGTGTATGTCTGTGAGTTCCAGGCCAACTAGAGGACAAAAGGACAGCAAATAAAAAAATTAAATATGACTTAAAGTGCTCTTTCTAGTGGTGGAGTCCAGAAACGAGCAGGAAAGACCCTGCAAGACAGAGGGATGGAAGACAAGTTAGTGGGAAAAGGACAGAAAGTATTCGGTGCCACCACATCTTAGTGGCATTCAACAACACCTTTGCACTTGTCACCAGTCTTTTCCAACAAGGAAACCATCTGCCAAGTGGCTGGTGAGACGGAGGTAAAAACTTCCCAGGAGGATCCTCCCCACCAGACGCCATGTTGGCTGCTCAGGATGTGGCCAGAGATGCAAGGAACTGGGCGTTGCTGTCCTGCATGTCAGGAGCCTAGTGAGTGAGTCCTCAGAGTTCTTGCTCGCTCAGGGATGAGGATCAGGTGTCCTATCTCCTCGGACAGTGCCAGCAGGAACTGGGGTCTCTGTTCTCCGTGTGAACAGGGCTTTGCATATTGCTTTCTGTTAATAAAAGGTGTCACGTGATCTAGCACACATATATGCATACACGTCATATCGCTCTATGACCACGTGTAGAGCAGCACCATGACTTCCTGACTTCCCATCCCAGCTCCTATCTGCCCTGGGAGCGGAAGGCATGGCTTTCTTCATCTCTTCTCACCCCGACCTTTAGGATGCTTGGCAGGTGGACCACAGACTTTGCTTGTGACAGGGTCTCAATCCTGACTGTCCTGGAACTCGGTTTACCCGCTCTACCTCCTGAGTGTTGGGGTTCAGAGGTGTACGCTGCCAGCAGCCCAGCTTCACAGGCGTGTTTAACGAATGAAGACACGCCTAACATCCTCTCCGCAGCAGGAAATGAAGCAGAGGCTGAGTGGACGGGCGGCATCATCGCCCTGGCCTGGCTCAGCCCATCGTTGGTTGCTTCAGTTGCTTCTGGGGTTGCTCACTTCCTACTGAGCCCGGAGGCTGCCCCCAGCTCCAGGTGCCCATTCCCCCTCTTCCTGAAGCTGACTGTCTCTTCCTGTCCTCCCTTCCCCCAATAGCCCCACAGATGGATGCTGTTTCTCCTGCCCCAGGGCCTCCAAGCCCTTCCTTCTCAGGTCTGGGCTGACCTGTTTTATAGCCTCTTTTGTTCCCTCTGTTGGCCCTCTGTTGTCTCCTCTGGCACGCAGGGACCCATCTTGAAACTCTTTTGGTTAGAGTGGGGTGGGGGCAGGGCATCCTTGGGTTCATGGGCATCTTCATAAAGAGCCCCACCTCCACCTCAGTGGCCAGGGAAAGGAGAAAAGGGCAACTCCAGGTTGGCCATGGAGTCCAGGTCAAGTGGGCCCAGCAGGGTTTCCAAGGCTCCACAGGCTGCCAGGGGAATCAGTCTGGGGGAGGGGAGCTGGGCCCCTCGGGACAGAAGCCAATGGGCTTCCAGGAAGGGAACCGAAGATACCCCTTCCCGGCATGTCCCTGGGAGGACAGGGATCCAGTTCCCTGTCCTATTCACTGGGGACAAGGGCGGTGTCCTGAGGGCCTGCAGCAGCTGTGTGTGCGTGTGGTTCAGCCAGGCACTTTTGGGGGCTGGAGCCTGGGGCCAGTATCTATTGGCCAAGGCTCCAGCCGGTGGGCGAGGTCAGGCAAGGCGGGCAAGTTACTGGAAGCCAGACAGCTCTGTCTGTATCTCTGCCAAGCTGCCCACTGCATTCTTTGGCCTCCTGTTTCCACGCAGTCTTTGGGACAGGTCCCAGCCTGGCCCGCCCAGAGCCTGGGTGCCCATGTTTGGGTCACTTGAGCTGTTGCTGGGTAGGCAGGGCTAAAAAGGCATGCTAGGAAAAGATCAGGGCTCTTAGGAGTCAGGGGACCACCCTGTGCTGGGCCATTAGTGCAGGGATGTGTGTGTGCAATCACACATGCGCGCGCATGCATGTGAACGTGTGTGAACATGGCTGCACTAAGGCCAGGGTCTGCGTGGGTGGCCTGCATAGAAGAGCATTAGAGGTGTGGGTGTACCCTGCCCTCTCTGTTGGCTGCCCCAGGGCTGAGATGTTCTCTTGCGACAGGGGCAGTTGGTATCTGGCTCCCTGCCCTAGAGCTCAAGGGCCTGTTACAGACCATTTTCAAGGTTCTTGAGTGTTGGAGTCTCATGCCCCAGCATGTTGACTGTCCCCATTCAAAATCACCCTGCCCAGGTTGGGGACCATGGGAACAACAAGGAGCAAAGGGTGTGGCCCAACAACCTGCCCTCTTGTGCTCTGGCAGGGGTGCCCCGGGCACCAAGGTTGATGTCTGACTTTAATTTCATTCACGTGAAGAGTCACTGAGGCCCCCAGTCAGTGCCGTGGATGGAGCCACCTCAGAAGCAGGTCCTGGGTGTCTTCTGATGATGTCAGCCTAGCGACTCCACCTGAAGACCCACAGAAACCTCAGGTAGTAAGTGGGATCCCCACCTGAGGCCACCAATGAGTTGCATTGTAATCAGGATGCCACGGGTAAGTGTAACCTTGACCTGGTGAGGCCCCCTGGGCCTCAGTTCCCTCTGAAGTCCTTGGTTGGACACTATAGATCTCCCAACAGGGGAGTCTGCTTCCACACGCAGCCAGTTGAGGGCCCATTTCCTTGAGAAGGTGTGAATGTTCTTACCACAGTGGCTACCGCCATCAACAGCCACTATCTCCAGTCGCATCTGTCTCTGATTGGCTGATCTGGAATCCCGTATGGCAAGGCATATTCAGGGAGGTGACTGGCACGACCGCCACCATGGCGTGTTCTGTGACTAAGCAACGGACTCCGTGCTCTGCCCATGTTCACAGAGTGCGTGAGCGCCTTAGAGCGTGCACCGGGAGGGATGGTGGTTCTGCCTGTGTGGCCCAAAGCCGCCTCTGTTCCCTGACGTGTTCTGGGCTTCCTCAGCTTTTCTCCGTCAGTCCAGCTGCGGCTGGGTGCCTGGGGACTTGGAATGTCCCTTGATGACATAGAACGAATGGGTGGGTCTACAATGGGTAATGGGTCCACCCCGTTCTAACCCAACTCCCCCAAACACTCCACTGCAACAACCAAGCTCCCCCAACCAAGCTCCCCTGTGCCAGGCTCTAATTAGCACCTTGGTTCATTATGCTACTGAGTATTGCAGCCATCCGTGCAGGTGCTATTGCTATTGACTGTACCTTCCGAAGCCCAGACTAGGTGAGGTGCCCAAGGCCGGCTTAGAGCTTTCTCTCGCAGCTCTGTAGAAGCCAATTAAAACTGGATTAAGCAATTTACAGGGGTTGTTCTAGCGTTCCCACGACAAAAGCACAGGACTAGCCCTGAGCCTCAGGCACAGCTGGATCTTGGTTTGCCAAGGATGTCCTGGGAACCCAATTCTCCCCCTCCCCCTGGTCCCCAGCCTCGGCCATGCCTCTTCCCCTGAGCAAACTTTCCCTAGTGCTGACAAAATGGCTTCAGGCAGCTCTAGGAATGGCTCCAGGCTAGGGCTTACTGGGGTTTTGACCCAGACCAGGACCAACAAGGGGGACCTGTTCTGACTGGCTAGTTCTGGTCACATGCCCATCGCTGAGCTCAAAGAGGTAGAAGAGCAGAAACAGGGGTGCTGAGCAGAAGACGACCGTGGTCAGTCTAGGCCCAGAGCTGGGTCCAATGTGGTAGTACCAATAGGGGTGCTGAGCAGAAGACGACCGTGGTCAGTCTAGGCGCAGAGCTGAGCCCAATGTGGTAGTACCAATAGGAGACTCTCAGGAGACTCATGAGGGCGCCTCTCCTGGTCAGTTTCTTCACCTTGGGCTCAAACCTCCAGCCTGGTGAGATAATATGTTTGCAGTTCATAAATGTTGACGCATCAAGCCAGTGGGATGGCTCAGCAGGTAACGACGCTTTTACCACCAAGTCTGATGACCCTCAACCCACATGGTGGGAGGAGAGAACCGACTCCTCCAAGTGGTCCTCTGACCTCCACATGAGTGTATGGCATGTGCACGCCCCCAACACTATATAAATAAATGGAAAAAAAAAGATTAAACTTCCGAGCCTCAGATATTTTGTTACAGCCACACAGACAAGGCACCAAGCATCCTAACAATCAAAGTTGTTGCTCACCGCAGAGACAGTGAGCCATCTGCTTTTCCCCCCAACTTGAGGCAACCAGGCCCAAAGTGCACGAGTATGTGCACACACACAACACACACACACACACACACTCACACACAACACACACACACTCACACACACAACACACACACAACACACACAACACACACACTCACTCACACACTCACACACACAACACACACAACACACACACACACACACACACAACACACACACACTCACACACACAACACACACACACCACACACATCACACACACAACACACACACAACACACACATACTCACACACACACAACACACACACACACACATACACACAACACACACACTCACACACACATACACACACAACACACACAACACACACACAACACACACAACACACACACACACACACACGCTCACCTCCTCCATTAACCGTGGCGCTAAGCCAGACATGGAGGTATGCACCTCTGATCCCACCAGACTGATGAGGTCACTCACCTTCAACACACCCAAGGGCCCACGGCGAGACTGCCAACAGGATCCTCCTGAAGTGAAACAGCACGGGCCTGCTGCACACAACTAGGTATTCCCGAGTCTACTATTCATAGAAAAGCAAACAAAAGAGAGAAAGGGCCCCGGGGAAGCTCAGGAGCAAAGACAGTATTTTCCCTTGGATTTAGACTCACATGGAACATCTTTAAGGATACAACACAGTGCTCTGCGTTGGTCTGACCACAGGGTCCTGGCACCACAGGGTTTCTCATTTGCGGTCACATGCACACCTTCAAGCACTGCCACCTTTCAGAAGGGCATTCTGGGAAGCACGCAGGTGCTGCTCTTCATCCCTGCTGTTCCCAGCTTGGGGATTGCTGGAGATAACCTCAACCTTTCCTTGTGGGCAGGAGCTAGAGGTCAGACATCTCCCATGTAAGCCTGGCCTATAGCTGGACAGTGGCATGGGACGCTATGCAGATGGAACCACCCCAGGAGTGGGAAAACCACAAGCAGGTGAGGCGCAGGCCAAGGGTGGAGGGGCTATGGGCAATAAAGGGAATCATACACACATCTCCTTCAATATGGTCCACCTGTCTTTTATTTTGTCCCTTGTGCTGACAGGTCTTATGTCAACTTTACACACAAGCTAGAATCGTCTAAAGGGAGGGGACCTCAATGAAGAAGGTGCCTCCAAAAGACCTTGCTGTAATGCAATTTCTTAATTAGTGATTGATGGGGGAGGGTACAGCCCATGGTGGGTGGTACCATCCCTGGGCTTGTGGGTCTGGGTTCTATAAGAAAACAGGCTGAGCCAGGCCTTTAATCCCAGCACTCGGGAGGCAGAGGCAGGAGGATCCCTGTGAGTTCAAGACCAGCCTGGTCTACAAAAGCTAGTTCCAGGACAGGCTCCAAAGCTGCAGAGAAACCCTGACTTGAAAAAATCAAACAAACAATAAATAAAAGCAGGCTGATCAGGCTATGGAACAAGCTCATAAGCAGCGCCCCTCCATGGCCTCTGCATCAGCTCCTGCCTCCAGGTTCCTGCCCTGTTGGAGCTCTGTCCCGACATCACTCAGTGATGAACAGTGATGTGGAAGTTAAGCGGAATAAACCCTTCCCTCCCCAAGCTGCTTTGGTCATGGAGTTTCGTCACGGCAATAGTCACCCTGATGGAGGTATTACTGTTGTCTTATTCTACCTTGAGATGGTGTGACGCAACCTACAATCACCCGGGAAGACAGTCTGGATGGGGGGGATGGTCTACACTGGGTTGGCCTGTGGGCATAGCTGCAGGGTGGGGGATTGCCTCGATTAAGGTAACTGATGCTGAAAGACCACTGTGGGCAGCCTCATTCCCTAGGCAACGGGTCCTGAATGGCACAGGAGTGGAGGGACAGAGCTTGAACACAGACACGCAAGCATACGAGTGTCCACACGTATGACTCTGGACGTGGTGTGACCGGCTGTCTCCTCTGCTTTAACGTCCCCAAAGTGAGGGACTGTAACCTAAAACAAATCCTCTCTCCCCTAAGCTGCTTTTCGTCAGGGCATTTTAGCGCAGCCATAGAGCTGAACCTAGGACAGGTAGGATCTCATGTTATAGCCCAGGCTGGCCTTGAGCTAATGGAAATCCTCCTGCCTCAGTCTCCATCGTTCTAGAAATACAGGATGTATTACCATGTCTGGCTGTTTTTCTCTTTCCTTCCTTCCTTTTCTTCTTTCTTTTTTCCCCAGTGCTGAAGGTCAAACCCAAGGGCCTATTCAAGCAAAGTAAGAAATCTGGTGCTGGGCGGTGGTGGTGCACGCCTTCAATCCTAGCACTCGGGAGACAGAGGCAGGCGGATCTTTGTGAGTTCGAGACCAGCCTGATCTACAAGAGCTAGTTCCAGGACAGGCTCCAAAGCCACAGAGAAACCCTGTGTTGAAACCCCCCCCCAAAAAAAAAGGAAAAAAAAAAAGAAATCTGAGCTCAGTTTAGCAGAGGCTATCAAGGACAATGGAGAAGCCGTGAGGCTGTGCCATGGTGTTGAGGGATGTCACCGGTCATGGAGAGGGACAATGACAAACTAAGTAGGTACAAGGTCTCTCTATTTCTCCTCTTTTGTGAAGGTTGGGGTTTAAAATGGTTCTCATGTAGTCTAAGCTGCCTCGAGCACACGATGTCCCTGGGGTGGGTTAGAATTCCGGATCCTCCTGCTTTTACTGCCCAAGCGCTGAGATCACAGGTGTGTGCCACTATGCAAGGTCCTGGAGCTGGGGTGCAGGACCATGTCCCATGCAGTAAGCACTCTACTGCTGAGCTGCATCCCTGGTCTCCTCTGTGTGTTCTAAGATCCTGTGAGCCTGGCAATCCTCAAAGCTAATTCCAATGAATATTCATTTCTAGTGCCAGAGTCCTGCTTAGTGGGATTTTTCTCAGGCTCCTGGATGCTTAGTACTATGGCGGGTCCACCTAGCAGTCTGAAGGCCTCCCAGTCCAGTGACTCGGATCCTCTAGAAAGGCAGAATGAGGAAGAGAAGACCCCCCACATTTAACCCTTTTCCAACCATCACGAAGGAGTAGAAATAACCTTGGCATAGGCCTCTCCCACCTGGCCTGGTCTGACCTGATCTCCTGGATGTGGTGGAGATGCTGTCTCTGAGATTTCTGGAGAACAGGCTCTTGTCTTGTCTGATCTCTGCCCCTGCCTTTCTCGTCTCCCTTTCCTCAAACACTGAGACCCAGAGGCAGCAGGTGGACCCCTGAGTAGCTGAACACGACGCTTGCAGCCACCCCTGGAATCCTTGGCCTTTGTACTGGGATTGGGGCCTGGTGGCACAGGACACAGGACACAAGCCCCACTTCTGACTGAGCAATTCCCTGGGCACCTTTTGTTGTTGTTGTTTTGTTTTGTTCTGTCTTTTGTTTGAAATACGATCTCTATGTAGCCCAGGCTGGCCTTGAAGCATCCAGAACCCTTCTGCTTCCGCCTCCCAAGTGGTCAGGATCAGAAAGGTATCAAGGAGCCACTTCTGAGTAAATATTACCGACATCCGAATCCTAAGAAAGCATCTTACGTGAGGAAGTGGGCCTCCAGGTCGAATGTTCTAGTAAAGGGACTGTCAGATCGTTGGTTTCTGCAAGTGAGGGAGGCTCTCTCTATATGCCAGGGAGGGCTGCTGTCCCATGGGATCAGGAGTAGAGGTACCACGTTGTGATGGCGCCCTACAGATCAGTGGTCCCAGATCATGCGGACCCACACAGCCCCAGCCAAGGCGGGAGCCGGGGATGCATGCATTGATCGCTGGCCTAGACGCGGCGGCGGCCCGGGCATCTGTGCACACAGCCCGCACCGGGCCGAACTGTCGGGAACAGCTGCGCTGGGTGGCTCCAGCTTACTGGAAACGCGCTCTCGAGCGCGCAGAGGCCGGGCGGCTGCAGCCGGGGCCGCCCTTGGCGGAGGGCAGAGCCAGGGCTGGGCACTCGGGCGCCGGCTGACTGTGCCACCGTGAAGGGCTGCGTTGGGCGCGTGCCACCCCCGGAGGACCCGGCAAGGGAGCACGGGGCGGGCTGGGGAAGCCTGGGTGTTTCCGTGGGTCGCTGCACAGCCAGCTGCTTCCCTTCCCGGTAGGGAAGCTGGGGGCCACCGGGTGTGTAGATGGGTGGGAAAGGCTCTGAGCCCTGTGAGGGGTCAAGTGGGGGAGGCGCCCGGGTGGGTCTCCTCCAGCCTGAGAGAGCCCCCCCCCCAACCAAGGGGCAGCAAGGGGTTCACAGAGACATTTGTTGAGCATCTACTGACTGGGCGGCGCCAAGGCGCAGCGATCCAGAGAAGAGGGGACAATTCCTCCCTTTCAGGAAAACATTTCAGAGATGCATTCTTATTTATTTATAAGCCATAGGCGCTTTATTACTGGGTTTATATTTTATGTGTCCATAAAAGTTGAAACTTAAAGAGGGTTGTATAAAAAATAGAAAACGGGTTATGTTTCTTTCCGTATGAGTTGTGCACACATCCGGCCTTGGAGACTTGGGGTCTCTGCTGCCTCTTGACTGGGCCTGCACTGGAGAAAATACCAGATCACATGCTGTCCTGTGTCTTAGGGGTCCTGGCCCCACAGTCCTTGGTACAGGGTAGCAGAGGAGTCGTGGAGACTCTGGGGTCTGGGTTCACATTTTACACCTGTTACTTACTGGCTAGTGACTTGGCCTCTTTGGGCCTCTGTTCCCTGCCACCCCCTCCAGTCTGCTCCCTCCCTGTCACCTCTCTTCCTTCCTCTCTCCCTCCCTCCCTCCTTGGCAGGGTCTCAAGTATTCCAGGCTGGCCTCAAACTCACTTTGAAGTAGGGAGAATGATCTTGAACTCTTGACCTGCCTGGCTCCTGCCTGGTGCTGGGCTTACGGGCTTGTACCACTGAGCCAGGTTTAGGCAGTGCTGGGTCCAAGACAGGGCTTCCTGCAGGCTAGACAAGTACTCTGCCACCAGAGCCACACAGCCAGACTCTGGGCTTCATGGAAGGAACCAGCATTCTTCACCTGCAGGATGGAGCTGGGGGCGTCAGGCTGAATCCGCCTGGGTACGAGTGGAGCCCTGGCATTGCAGTCTTCTAGTGGTGGGAAGCAATGGGCTACATTTTCTTACAAAAGAACACTACGTTACCCTTTATGAAATTAAAGGACCAAAGGTCCTGCAGACTCGGAGAAAGACCCACTTATTGGGTCAGAGGACAGGTTCCCCGCAAGGGTAGTTGTCAGGAGGGGCTTCTAGGGAGGAAGTGGTGCGGGAGACCTTATCCAAAGAGAAGTATGAGGAGACAAAGAGAGCAGTCAGTCAGCCATTCAACAAATTTTAGCTGACAGCCAGCTCTGTGCCAGATACTTTTCCAGGTTTTGGACAGACCGAGAAGCTCGCTCAGCATCCTGAGAGCCCAGAGAGCCCAGTGTGTCACATTCAGGAGTGGGCACGAAAACATCTGTGGAGCAACGGGGTCACCTGCAGGCCAAGGATAAGGGGCCTCTCGGGATGAGGGAGGCCCAGCCCAGGCCCAGGCTCAGGCCCAGAGCCAGGGGGCCACCCTGAGGTGTGGCGGCCCCTGGGCAGTGAGTGACTCAGGCCCCGCCTGGCCTCCCTGCTGCCTGGGTTTGGTTTTTGTTTAAGAACAAATTAGTCACAGCAGGGCAGCTTTCCCGAAAATAAAATGAGAGTCCCCAGGAAGCAGGGAAAATTGAAGGCAGGCAAGTGAGTCAGCACGTGCTCCCCCTAGGGCTCCACTTTCCAAATACTAGCTCCCCTCCCCCCTCCTCTCCCTCCTCCTGCTCCTCCTCCTGCTCCTCCTCCTGTCTTCCCTACCCTCCCTCATCCATCCCCCCCACCCTCTCTCTCTCTCTCTCTCTCTCTCTCTCTCTCTCTCTCTCTCTCTCTCTCTCCTTTCTCCCTTTTATTCTTCGCTCTCTCCACATCCCCTCCTGATGGCTTGGACTCAGTGCCCAGGGCCACTCCCCCTCCCTTCAGCCTCCAGCCGTGAGCCCCCATGCATTCCTGTCTTCCTTTAGCCTTCCCTTGCCCCCCCGCAGGTCCAGGCACTGCCCACAAGAGGAAAACAGTCAAGGCTTGACCCTCTGAGGACCACCTTGTGTGGGGAAGTCTTCGGCATGCTGTCAGACTGCAGACAGTGACCATCGTTACCTGGATGTGGGGAGAGCTGGGCCCCAACCAAGGAAGGGACCTTTAAGGACTTAGTGCAAGCTTCCTTCCTGGGTGTTCCCTGGCCTGCATGTGGGTCTCTCTTCTGCACACAGGGGACTGGGGCTAGGGACCAGTTTGGTCTCAAACACTGGGCTCTGATGTTTTCTCTTTCCCTGCCTCTCCGTCAGAATTCCCTGTGGGAGGAAGCCAGTTCCTCTTTGGAGAAGACTTTGGTCACGTACCCCAACCACAGAGGGCCAACAGCAAAGGGTCCTGGCTGCAGGAAGGGTCCGGGCCCAGACCTCTTGGCTCCTACCAATCCTCCCAATGATAGTCACTGTGGACCTAGGACACGTCTCCTACAGGGTTCTAGAGTCTTCCTTCAGTCCTGGTCAGCCCCAGATGGGAGCAATGCTATCCCATTGCCCCCCAGGACCGCTGGAGACCTCCGTTTCCAAGACCACCCCCAGGAGCCAGGGCAGGCAGCCCCAGGCCTGGGTCACTGGGCTGGGCTGGGGTCTCCTGCCTCTCCTGTCACTGTTCAATCTCTGCCTGCATCTCTCAATGAATAATTTAGCTGTTTGAGTTACAGTAAAGAGAGCGCAGCTTCCCTCCCCAAATCGTTAAGAACTGATATGTTCAGCGGCGGCGTCTTGAGTCCTTCTGAGGAAAGTCCCTTTCCTAGCGAAACTGGGCCTGCGGATGGGGACCCCCCCAGAACCGATATCCGTAACTGTAATAGGCAATTTGTATATATATCTTGGCTCTAAAAAAATGGGCTGAAGCATCAGCCACCAGTTCTTGAGAATAGGAAAGAGTAACAGCCCCAAGTGTGGGTGCGGGCGCTGCCATGGAGAGAGAAGGAGCCATGGTGACTGACCCCCAAGTCTCACCTGAAGGTCCCTGGAGAGGCTGGAGATATTGTAGGATCCTGGTGGAAGCAACATGGGATGTGAAATGGAGTGGATGGTGCAAGAGTATATATGTGTGTGTGTGTGTGTGTGTGTGCGTGTGTGCATATGTTTACACGTATGTACATGTGTGTGCACTGAGTGCATATGTCCTACATGGATGTGTACATTCATGAGGGTGTGCAAATGCATGTATGCCTGTGGAGGGGGGTGTATGCATATCTAGGTGCATGTTGCCTTGTGTGTGTGTATGCATGTGTGCACGGGCTTGCATGCATATAGCATGTGTGCATGAGCAGCTGGCGCATCTGTAACATGCCTGTGCCTGAGCTGTGCAGCTGGGGAGAAATGGGCTGGGACAGTGGGAACTCCACAGTGCAGATGGACAGTCCTCTGGTGTCTTCACAGCTGGGAAAGTTGGGGTGTGGAATCTGGGTGAGGCTGGGCTTAGGCCTCCCAGTCAGGTGACTTGCAGTCAGGGAGGGGAGAGGCTCTGGGAAGTTCAGAGCGAGGGAGGGATTGAGGCAAAGGGCCAGGGTGGGGACCTGGACTGGGAGACTCTCTGAAGGGTGAAGCAAGAGCTAGGGGCTGGAGTTTGGGAGCTGAGAGCCAAGGGTACTAGGAGGTGTGGCTCAGAGGTTTGGTGGAGTCTGGTGGGTGTGTGAAAGCAGGGGTGGGGCTTCCCAGTACTGCTGTGGCGGGTCGCTACCCTCGCTGTGGTCAAAAGAGAGGGACAGTGCAAGCTGTTGGCTCTCGGTTTCCTGCAAATTCTCTCTCTCTTTTTTTTTTCCTTTTTTTTTTTATTGTTAAAAGAAAAATTTACATTTACTCCCCTTGTTCCCGGCCCTCCCGCTGCAAATTCTCTTTAAAGGCTGGGAATGGGGTGGGTGTGAGTGTCATGACTGCACTGGCCCAGAGCCACTGAACCTGTCCCTGGGCCTGATTTGCTGATCCATACCTCACCAAGCCAACCAGCTTCCCCAGGGGCTCCTCCACCCCTGCCCATCCTCCCAATAGGACTCAACACATTGAACTCACACTCCAGGCTGCAGGGTGGGCCTGAGGGGGACTTCACACCTCTGTCCCCTGCTCTTCTCAGCACCCTACCCTGCCTCTGTTTTCAGGCTGAGAATCCCCAGGTACCGGCCCAGAGCCCTCTGCCCCTGTGTAAGCTGCCGGGTACCAGACACCAGTCATCTGTAAAAGTTTTCCCTCTTCAGTATACAGAAGATGTCATCCAACCTCCTTCCTAATGGAGGAGCTTCCCGGGTTCACAGCAGTGTGCTGGGTGCGTAGTCTGTTGAAAGACAGGCGTGCAGCAGGCTGGACAGAGGTCCCCTTGGTCCAGCTTCCTACAGATGCCCTGAGAATCCCAGAGGACCCCTCCCCCTCTCCTCAGGCTTCTGTGGCAACCAGCTATGTCCTCAGCAGCCTGCAATCAGATGTGGGTCTGCCGGAGGTCCCCGGGAGCCCCCCTTCATTTCTTGTGCTGGTCACCTCATCCATTGTCCTAGCTTCTGCGGCACTCAGTAAGAGGGGAGAAGGGCCTAGGTCTGAGGCAGCCGGAGCAGGAGCTTCGGAATTAGGACAGCAACCCCTAGGGAGTCTTCTGGTTCTCCTCACTCCACAACCCCATCTTGGCTCCTGAAGAGACAGGAAGGACAAGTTCCACAGAAGAGAGGAGCTTCCATGGACAGGCGGGAAATAGCTTGTGTCCAAGCTTGGAGTCTCACAGGAGCCCTTACTTCCTGGGATGAGCACTGGGGGCTTTCTTGGTTCTCTCCTGTCTTCCTCTCTTTCCCTCTGGCCCAGAGACACTTGCTCAGGGAGACC
>JAQHUG010000183.1:3205487-3215634 GCA_028555095.1 Dicrostonyx torquatus
AGTGCTGGGATTAAAGGCGTGCGCCACCACCGCCCAGCCTAACCCTCAACTTCTATTTCCTTGGCGGAAAAGACAAGGGCATCCTTGCTTTTGGGATCCTGTACCTTAAAAGGTAATCCTTCCCAACTCCTTCGGTCTCACCTTCCCGCCTCTGCTCTGTCCTGTGTGCAGTGGGCTTTCAGTGAGGAAGTGACTTTTTGCTCTTGGCCCAGGACCTTTGACTATGCTTCCTCTAGGCCAGGGGCCAGCAGGCTTTTCCTGAAAATGGCCATGTGGTAAATATTTTAGCTTCCAGTCCTGGAGTGAGAGACGACTCAGATTGTGAACAACCATGCCAGTAAACTCCGAAGCTCAATTTCTCGCAATAGTGGTCACGCATTGTGAAACACCCTTCTTTCGATCTACTTCTTAACCTCCTAAAAATGCAAAAGCCAGACTGGGAATGGAGTTCAGCAGATAGGTGCTTACCTAGCACCAACGAAGCCCCGTTTTCGGTTCCTAAGGCTGCGTGAACCGGGCATGGCAACGCACGCCTGCAGTCCCAGCACGTGGGAGACTGAGCAGGAAGACTGAACTACACAGTGAGTTCAAAGTTGTCTGTGCTACTTTTAGACCCTGTCACAAAAAGTAAAACTCCAGCCCAGAGTGTGGAAGCGTGTGTCTATCTATAGTGACAGCACTTGCCTGGGGGCGGGGCGGGGAAACCGTGTGAGCGCCCTGTCCTAAGGATTGCCTTGAGTTTGAGGCCATAGTGAGATCCTGTCTCGAAAACACAACTCCAGCAACAAATACGTTTGGCCTGAGGCTACAGCGTGTGGAACACCGGTCCAGGCGACTGCTGTCTGCCTGTTGGTTGATGTCTCCTCCCCTGCAGGTATGCTGAGCACGGAGGTCTGGCCTGGTGCCCTGGCCTCTTTCCCAGGAGGCAGCATAACACAGAGCCAGGCACATGGGGGTGCAGAGGAACGCTCAGTTAGACTTGCTTCTCATACATTATCCCCTTATCCTCTCCACACTCAAGCAGGCCACAGCTGCGGTCCCCACCTTACCGATGTCCCAACAGAAGCCCATAGAGATGCTGCAGCTGCCCCAATGTTGCTCAGCCGGGAGAGACACTGACAAGCATCAGTCCTGGGAGCTAATTCCTTGGTGGCTGAGCAACCAGGACCACATCTGGAGTGCTAAGACCCCAGGGGATGTGGCCAGGTCCACAGAAGCCCGTTCTGCCCAAATCCTCATTCCTGGGCTTGCTCTGGAGCTGACAGGCTTCTGTCAGTCTGTGTTCACCCCGGAACCCCAGGTCTACACACTGACATTCTCTGAGCTGCATTTCTAGGAGTTAGGGCTTTAGGGCTCTGGGTTGGGAGTCCCCATCTTCACAGTGACAACAGGGCCACCAGGCTGAGACCCAGTGAGTCCCAAACTGATTCTGCATGCCCCTCCTCCAGCCTTCTGTATGATAAGTCAACCCCTTAACACAGCCTGAGCCAGAACCAGTGGCCTCCAGCGACATGTCCTCCTGCTATGATTTCCCAGTGCCGGCCAGGCCTCTGCTGAGCACTGAGCCACAGCCTTCAGTTCAGCCCTGTCTGCAAGTTTCACTCTCTCCATATGTCAGAGGTGGACATTGACTTTGACTGATTCCTTCTTCCAACCTGAGAGTTAGACCTGAGTGGGCCTAGCTGGATAGCCAGGTGGTATGACAGGGATCTGCCTTTCTGCTCAGTGGCTGCAGGTGGAGGTTGCCTCCTCCTCTGAATCTGCAGCAGGCAGTGCCTGAGGCCCAGCAAGCTCCCGGATGCTCAACACTCCCTATAGCTCTCTCCCGAAGGACATCCTGGCTTCAGGAATTCACACCTCAGCCCGAGCTCGCCCCCTTCCCCATCCCTGGAGGAAGACAGGAGCCAAGAGACCAGGGTCATGACTGAACTGGGGGAAAGGAATCTGGACTCTGGTGACAGCACGGTGAAGAAGCAGGGGCTGCAGGGAGGTCGGTACTGGGGTAGCTACCAGGGCAGAGTCCCTAAGTGGATATCATACTTTCAGAGGCCGGAAGATGACAGGTGACTAACGGCAGCTGTGATTGCCTCTTGTGGGTGAGGAAGCACGGCCCGGTGATGGAAGCCTGAGTCCCTGTAGGGTTAGCATGCCCAAAGGCAGGCAGAGGAGACCCAAGGGCCCCGAAGAACCCTCCTCTGAACCCCCGAACCTCTCTGTACCTTGCTTTCCCTCCGGTTACAGCCTGGCAGCCCAGAGTCTCCAGATGAAAGATCTGGGCCTCTCGGTAGGCAGGAGTAGCCTTCACTGTCAGCTGTGCCCAGGGACACTCATCTGCTGTCACCAGGAAGACGGGACGGGGGAGGGGGCGGGATTTTCAGACCAGGACCAGGGACCACTGTGAACCCTTGAGAAAAAGGAAGGGAGAGAGGGAGGAGGGAGAAGAAAGAGAGGAGAAAACCAAGGAAAGAGAGGGGAAAAGGAAAGAAGGGATAGAAAGGGAAGAAATGTGGAAGACACACACATGGAAAGATGGGAGAAGAACAAGGGATGCGGGAGGGAGGGGGAGGGAAGGCTGGCAAGATGACACACGCTCTTTCATCCCAGCACTTCAGAGGCAGAGGCAGGTGGATCTCTGGCCGTCCTGGTCTACGGAGCGAGTTCCAGGATATCCTGGGATACTTAGAGAAACTGTGTGCTGAAAAACCAAAATAGTAATAATATAAAGTAATCTGAGCTCCTGGGAGGCAGAAGCAGGTGAATCTATCTCTGCGCATTTGACACCAGCCTGGTTTACACAGTGAGTTCCATGAGAGCCAAAGTGAGGCCCTGGCTCAAACAAACCAAAACAAACAAACAAATAAACAAACAAAATCCCACTCATGCCCCCCCCCGCTCATAAAAAAAAAAAAAGAGAGGAAGGAAATGGGTTTCAAGTAACTCTGCCTATCTGTAAGAGTATTATTCAACCACGTACAAGTATCATTCATCTCTTGGCCATCTCCCTGGCTCTGGCCCCAACTCCAGTTGGGATTGGCAGCCCTGTGCTGGCAGGACGGTTGCCTTGGTGACACCCCCTTGTTAGGCACCAGCATCAGCAAATGTCAAAGGGTTTTCAGTGGGTCAGCCCCGTCCCCTCCCTTTTTCCCTTCTCCTTTTTCCCTCCCAGTTGCTGCTGCCTGAGCTGCAAACTTCCTCCGTCTCCACGGCGACGGAGGAGGCTGTCTCTCTTTTTCCATCCCAAACATCTGTCTCTATAAACACTTGTGCACTTGTGGCATCCCCTCCCCCAGGGCTCCAGCTCTGGAAGGAAATACTTTGTTTATCTGGAGGGTGGGTTTCCTCAGCGCTCTGCTCTCCTTGGGGCGGGAGGCTGTCCCCACCCCCTGCTCTGGGTGACTGCAATCCTAGATGAAGGAGCCCTAGGCAGGAGGCCAGGGCTCGCTGATTCTCTCTCAGGCTCCCTGCCATCCAGCAGCCCTCAGCTCGTCTTTCTAGCTGGGTTGCCTTACACAGGTTGCTTAAATTCTCAGAGCTCCCCTCAGCAGAGGAAAGGGTTCAAATACCGCTCCCCTCGCCCGCCTGCTTGTTGGGCTCGCACGGGATGACCCACATGTAATCTTGGGTGCTCTCGTGAACAGCCCGCATGGAAGAATGCTCAACCTCATGGTGGCGCTTGCCCAGTGTGACACAAAAACTTGGCTGGAGGGTCATGGCCACTGCTTTCCTGACCAACAGGACCCCTTCCTGGTCCCAGGTCTTCAATTTGCAGGCTCACAAGCTTGGGAAGGGACACCACCTTCCCAAGTGAAAACTTCTCTTGGTGTCTTCAGGGAATAGACCGGGAAAACTAAGAAGCTGGTGCCTTTGCCTGGGACTAGGGACAGGAATGCCTGCTGTGAAGGCAGGCGAGGCTGGAGTCAGGAACTGGGGCTTTGTGACTCATCCCTATGTTCCAAGCCATGAGAAGATGGCAGCCAGGCTTGGCCTCTGTGGGAGCCGGCCCTAGACCAGTGACTCCTCCTGGTCTTATGATACCTGTCCCCAAGCCCAACTTAGCGCCCTTTCTGCATCCCTAGTCCCTGTACAGGTCAAAGAAAACTCCCCTGTGTCCCAAGAAGAGCCCTGAAACAGTGTAGGATGACATCCCCATCCCCGCAGGGTGGCCCTGGGGTAGGAGGAGCTGTGATTGGATCCAGTCCCACCAACTTCTGGTTTATGGCTCCAAGCTCCTGCAAAACTGGTAACACTCCACGGGCCCCCCTGTACAGACTTCACCGTGCTTGGGGGGCTTGCCTGGTGAGAGACCTTGGAGTAGAGACAGCATCCCTTGAGACTGCTCCTATACCTCCCACGCCTGTCTGGGAGACATACGACCCGGTCTCATAGAAGCAAAACCAGCTGGGGCTGTTGCTGAGTTCAGTACTTGTCTGCCATATTCAAAGCCGGGGCACCACCTCCAACACTTCACAAGCCGGCCGTGGTGACACACACCTGCCGTTTCACTACAGGGGAGGTAGAGTCAGGAGGGTCCGATGCTTGCGCCGGTGGAGTGAGTTTGAAACTCAAATGTGTCGCTGAAGATGACCCTGATCCTCCCGCATCCACCTCCCAAGGATGGTAGGCCTGTGTTCCCAGACCTGGCTTCTTCTATCACTATTCTGGGGGAGAGACAACAGTCAAGACCAGCCCTAAAGGGGCTCCAGGTCCTGCAGGGGATATGGTGGCCCTGGGAGGGGAGCAGGGCACATGGGGCCAATTATCCACTCCTGCCACCCTCAGACTCC
This sequence comes from Dicrostonyx torquatus, assembly GCA_028555095.1. Taxonomy (NCBI): domain Eukaryota; kingdom Metazoa; phylum Chordata; class Mammalia; order Rodentia; family Cricetidae; genus Dicrostonyx; species Dicrostonyx torquatus. The sequence continues at coordinate 3,210,272 of JAQHUG010000183.1, forward strand.
AGCTTTCTGGCTCTGTGGCCAGTCTTCCCCTTTGGGGGGCTGGTGACTCAGCCACAGGTTCCATGTGGCAGGAAGTGGGCACAGTGACTCATAGGGTGGCTCGGCACCCTCCCTTTGGAAGCAGGGATGTCTAAGGGCAGAGACCATAGGAGGACCCCAAGAAAACGGACTTTGCCCCCAGTAGGAGCTGGAGAGTAAAGGCCCTGGGGAACTCAACCTGGGGGCTCTTTCTTCTCTCATTCTTGAGGGTCGATGGGATCTGCCTTTGTCAGAAAGCTCTGTCTACAGCCTGTGGCATCCCCTGGCTACTTGTGGGTATGTGTGTGGTGTGGGACACTCTTAAAGAATGCTAAGCTGTCTGCACAGCCAGCAAATCCTGGGCTGGTCCCTGACCTCGCTGACTGCCCCATGCTGTGTTAGCACTCAGCAGCCACACAGACTGCTCTCGGGCTGTCCCCTGGGGCCTGGCCCTCCAGCCTGGTTTAAGATTCAGCTTAGGGACCTTTCCAGCTTCGGGTGTGGGAATTGTCTCCTGACTCATCAGTTTGACAGTGAGCCAGCGAGGCTTGGGCGCTGCAGGGACCAGAGTGTACCCCAACCCTGCCGCTTCTCTTCTTAGGGCTGGGAATTGTCTTAAAGTTAAAACACGCAGCTGGGCAGGGTGGCAATGCCTGTAATCCCAGCACTTGAGAGGTGGAAGATAAGACTGGGTCACACTTGGTTACATATCAAGTTCGAGGCCAGCCTAGGCTATGTGACACCTTGTTTTACACACACACACACACACACACACACACACACACACACACACACACACACACCAAGGGACTGGGGGAGATGGCTCTGTGGGTAAAGTACTTGTTGTATGCTGTTGTATGTGCTGTACGTGTGGCAAGCACGAGGGCCTGAGTTGTTTGGATCCCCAGCACCCACATAAAGCTAAGCACAGTGCCATGTGCTTGTAACCCCAGCACTAAGGAAGCAGAGACAGGAGGATCCCTGGGACCAGCTGGCCAGCAAGTCCAGCCTGGTCCGTAAATTCCAGGTTCAGTAAGACACCCCGTCTCATAAAACAAGGTGGAAAGACTGGAGAGAGAGAGAGACAGACAGAGAGAAAGAGAGAGAGAGAGGGCTCAGTGGTGAAGACAGGTGCTGCTCTCACAGAAGACCCGAGTTCGGATCCCAGCACCCATGTTTGGTAGCTCACAACTGCCTAAACTCCACCTCCATGGAAGTCTGAAGGCCTCCATGGCACTTACATACACGTGTAGCCTCCTCCCATACATACTGTAAACATTTTAAAACATACGTACACAAAGTAGTAATAATAAAAATGAGAAATACAAAGGCGTGATGGTGTCTTCCTGTGATACAAGTATTTAAGAGGTTGAGGCAGGAGGATAGTCATAAGTTAGAAGCCCAACCTGGGCTATATAGCAAAAGTTGGCATCAAAATCAGCAAAAGCTTAAGATGATCAGGCATGGGAGTTGGAGAGGTGGCTCAGTGGTTAAGAGCACTGGTTGCTCTTCCAGAGATCTGGGGTTCGATTCCCAGCACTGACATGGGGGCTCACAGTCATCTGCAACTCCAGTCCCAAGGGACCCCACACTCTTCTGGCTTCTGCGGGCGCCAGCTGAACACAGAACACCCATACACATAAATGAGCTTAAAAACGAAAAAAGTTTATTTAAAAACATGCTTGCACATATGAAGGGCCGACCCGCCACCGGGATACCCCTTATTTGATAGCATAACAGAGAAACTGAGGCACTGAGGCTCAGGAGGTAAAGAAGCAACTCCTGGGGCCATGTAGCTCCAAGCGGAGACCTCTCTGGCTGGGCTCTGCACTGCCCCCATGGCGTGCTGGGCTTTCTCCTTCAGCCTTGTTGACTCACTGTGAAGAGTGAGTCCAGAGGGTCAAACACGAAGGTGGCACCCTCCTTCCTGGATGCTCCAGAGACTCTTGGTCCTAACACCTCAGAGCCTTACAGGTGCAGCTTGCCGTGGACAGAGTCCCTGGGGTGATGCTTGCCCTCAGTGGCGATGCTACACCTCCTGCTCAGTCCCTGTCCTCCCTTTTGCCCCAGGACTCTGTGCCAGCGGTGCCCAGCAGGTCCAGGTGCCAGATCCCACTTCCAGGTTCTGTGATGCCACTTCAGTGACTCTCTGGCCTCGGTTTCCTTTTCTGTCCCTCTCGTTCCCCTCTCCTTGGCCTCGCTCTTTTTCACAGTTGCCCTTGGGCTACTGTTAAGGCCAGAGAATGAGCTTCCCCTGATAGGGCTGCCTCTGTCGTACATCCACACAGCTGCAGGATGGTAGCTGTGCCCTGGGCTACTTCCCTGCTGTGCCTAGGCTACTTCCTGCTTAGGGCATGCACAGTGTTTCAAAGGTGTTTCCAATGCGCAATCTTTTAATCCCAGCACTTGTGAGGCTGAGGCAGGTGGATCTCTGGTCTATCTAGAGCATTCTAGACTAACTAAGGCCACATAGTGAGACTACCCCAAAACAAAGTAACTTCCCACCTTCCCCCTTGGAGCACTCCACGGCACAAGCTCCCTCATGGATGCCCCTGTACTGACTGCTGTGGCCCAGTTGGTGGTATGGGACTGTAGATACCCCCCCCCCCACGTGAGCTCTCTGGAAGCTGAGTGAGATGGTTCTGGGTTTCTCTAGTCGCCAGAGTGCTTTCAGGAGGCCGCATCATTCCTCTCAGACCTCCTCAGTTGGAATCTGTGCCCCGGGAAGCTGTTTCCAGTGTTATAGTTTAAGTCTGAAATGCCTCCCCTCCCCCCAGCTCATGTTTTGGGCACTTGTTCCCTTCTGCAGGTGGTGGAGCCTGTAGGAGAGCTTGGTTGGTCAAATTGGCGCCAGGGGCTGAGCTTGGAAGCATCTACCTGCAGCTCCGTTAGCATCAGGAAGGTTGACCCGGGATTGGAGAGATGGCTCAGCATCTAAGAGCCCTTGCACAGGGAATAAGGACCAGGGCTTGGATCCCAGAACCCACACAAGTGTCCACTAATACCTAAAACCCCGGTTTTAAGCGATCTGGCGCCCTCTTCTGGCCTCTTCAGGCACTTCGTTCATGTGCACGAACATACTTGAACACAGATGTGCGCGGGTACATAACTTAAAAATAAAACCTTATGCCAGGTAGCCTTTAATCCCAGCACTCAGGAGGCAGAGCCAGCCAAATTTTGGGAGTCTGAGGATAGCCTGAGATCCATAGAAATCATCTCAAGCAAACAAACAAACAATGCATGTCTCCATCATGCCATTTCCCTCCCCTTCCATGGGATGATGGCTCCGGCTTGTGTCCTCTTCCCTTCACAGGTGTGGATCTCAGACCTTCCTCACTTCTGTTCCCTTTTCCAAATGCCCACCACAGGCCACTGTAGACTGGAGACTGCCTCATGGTTCTATCCTGATGAGGCTGTGGGACACGTGGCTGTCCCGTGGCCTGTGGCATCCGAGCAGTGAAGTATTTACCGTCACCTAGCCTCCCTCCAGCCACTGGTTCTGAACCACGGAGGCTGTCTCATGAGTGAACTCTGCATTCAGTCCTGTAGCCCTGGCTGTCCTGGAACTCACTCTGTAGACTAGGCTAGCCTTGAACTCACAGAAATCCACCTGCCTCTGACTCACCTGTGTTGGAATTTAAAAGCGTGCACCACCATGCCTTGCTTCAGTTTTTTTAAATATTTATTTGTTTATTTATTATGTATACAATACTCTGTCTGTGTGAATGCCTGCAGGTCAGAAGAGGGCACCAGACCTCATTATAGACGGTTTTAAGCCACCATGTGGTTGCTGGGAATTGAACTCAGGACCTTTGGAAGAGCAAGCAATGCTCTCAACCTCTGAGCCATCTCTCCAGCCCCCTTCAGTTAAGTTTTTAACATTACATTGTGTATGTGCGCGAGTGCATGTGTGTGCATGTGGGGGCATGCATAAATACATGTGTGCGTGTGAATGCATGTATACATGTAGAGGTCTGTTCATCTTCCCTTCCTGCTCTGCTCTCAGAGCTGAGTCACAAAACACTGCTCCCAAGTGTGAGGGGTACTACCTCCTGTCTCAGGTGTGGGTACAGAGCCTCTGACACACTGCCGCAGTCTCCCCCAGCTTTGTCCTCTTGGTCTCCTCTGCCCTTCCTCTGAGTGTGTCCAAGATGCAGACAGATCCTAAAGTAGGTGGGTATACTCCTGAAGGATAATGAAGTCATGTCCCTTGTAGAAATATGCCGTAGCGTCTTCTGTGACAGACCCTTGTGCTAGAGTATGAGTGTACAGAAACAACTCGGTCTTCTCACCCCAGACTGGACCTTCTTGGACTCTTTATTCCAGCCCTGACATAGCTCTCTGTGTTACTTTTATCTTCTAGAAGCTTTATTGACAGAAGAAGTTTAATGACATCCTCCACCCTGCTCCACCCTCCACTCCCCAACACCCTCCTCTCTTGCAACTCACCACCCTGCATCAACCTTTGGAGGGTAATATGATCAGACTGCAATTAAAATTCGGATCCACATGATCCACATGTGCAGGGAAAACTTTGCCTTCATGGTGCCTGCTTATAATAATTCTCAGCCTACTAAAAGATATCAATGGAAGATTCTCCCACAGGGGATGCTAAGTAGCCTCAGTGTGTGCCAATATTTTGTGAGTCAGCCATTGGAAATGATACGTAAACAATTTCCTGAATCTATAATTTACCTTTACATGGATGACATTTTGCTATCTGATTAAAATGTAGCTATAGAAAGAATGTTTGACAGATTCAACGCAATGTCCATCAAAATCCCAGGAAAATTCTTCAAAGACCTCAAAATAATGATACTCAACTTCATATGGAAAAGCAAAAAACCCAGGATAGCCAAAACAATCCTGTACAATAAAAGAACTTCTGGAGGCATCACAATGCCTGACTTCAAACTCTACTACAGAGCTACAGGACTGAAAACAGCCTGGTATTGGCCTAAGAACAGATAGGAGGACCAATGGAACTGATTAGAAGATACGGATATCAATCCACACATCTTTGAACACCTGATTTTTGACAAAGAAGCAAAAAATATCAAATGGGAAAAAAAGCATATTTAACGAATGGTGTTGGCATAACTGTAGGAGAATGAATATAGACCCATATCTATCACCATGCACAAAACTCAAGTCCGAATGGATCAAAGACCTCAACATAAAACCAGCCACATTGACCCTTATAGAAGAGAAAGTGGGAAGTATACTTGAATGCATTGGCACAGGGAACCACTTCCTAAATATAACCCCAATAGCACAGACACTGAAAGAAACAATTAATAAATGGGACTTCCTGAAACTGAAAAGCTTCTGTAAAGCAAAGGACA
>JAQHUG010000183.1:3228859-3256625 GCA_028555095.1 Dicrostonyx torquatus
GATGTGTGTGTGTAGATGTGTGTGTGTAGATGTGTCTGTAGATGTGTGTGTAGATGTGTCTGTAGATGTGTGTGTAGATGCGTGTGTGTAGATGTGTGTAGATGTGTGTGTAGATGTGTGTGTGTAGATGTGTGTGTAGATATGTGTGTGTAGATGTGTGGGTAGATGTGTGTGGGTAGATGTGTGTGGGTAGATGTGTATGTAGATGTGTGTGATGTGTAGATGCATGTGTGTATATAGATGTGGGTATGTAGATGTGTGTGTAATGTGTGTGTAGATGTGTGTAGATGTGCGTGTGTAGATGCGTGTGTGTACATGTGTGTGTAGATGTGTGTGTAGATGTGTGTGTGTACATGTGTGTGTAGATGCGTGTGTGTACATGTGTGTGTAGATGCATGTGTAGATGTGTGTGTGTAGGTGCGTGTGTAGATGTGCGTGTGTAAGTAGATACATGTGTGTAGATGTGTAATATGTGTGGGTGTGCTCACATGTGAATACACCTGTGGGTACCAGAGGGCAGCCTCAGATTCATTACTCAGTCACTGTTCACACATCCTTTATTTTTTTACAAAAATTTTATTTATTTATTTATTTATTATATGCGTATAAGTGCTTTTCCTGAGTGTTTGTCTTTGTGCCACTTGCATGGCTGGTGCCCATGAAGGCCGGAAACGGCCACTGGATCTCTAGAGCTGGAGTTGCAGGCGGCTGTGAGCTGGCCTATGATGCTGGGATTCAAACCTGGGTTCTCCGGAAGAACAGCCGCTGTTTTTAACTGCTAGGCCATCTCTCTCGCTTCTTTACCTACTCTTTATCTGAGACAAGGTCTCACCCCAACACTGTACATCCACCACACAGACCCTGAGGAGGCACACATCCTCAAGTCAACATCTTGAATGCCTGGAAAGAGCCACAGCTGGTCTTTTCTAAGAGGATCCTGGGACTAGAACTCAGGTTCCCACACTTGAAAAGCAAGCCCTTTATTGACTGTCTCTCCAACCCAAAAGATGCTTATTTATTATTGTTATTTTGTTTTGTTTTATTTTTGGTTTTTGGAGACAGTGTTTTACTGTGTAGCCTTGGCTGTCCCAGAGCTAGCTCTGTAGACCAGGCTGGGCTTGAACTCACAGAGATCTGAGATTAAAACGTGCACTACCACCACCTGGTTGGTTTGTTTTTTAAAGATTTATTTATTTTTATGTGCATTGGTGTTTTTCCTGCATGTGTGTCTGTGTGAGGGCACTGGGTCCTCTGAACTAGAGTTACAGGCAGTTATAAGCTTCCCTGTGGGTGCTGGAAATTCAACCCGGGCCCTCTAGGAAGAGCAGCCAGTGTTTTGAACAGCTGAGCCATCTTTCCAGCCCCACAAAAACTGCTTTAAAAAGATAATTTATTGTTGGGCGGTGGTTGTGCACACCTTTAATCCCAGCACTCGGGAGGCAGAGGCAGGCAGATCACTGTGAGTTCGAGACCAGCCTGGTCTACAAGAGCTAGTTCCAGGACAGGCTCCAAAGCTACAGAGAAACCCTGTCTTGATAATAATAATAATAATAATTTATCAGAGTAGGGTGACACATGCCTTCAATCACTTGAACACTTGAACAGGCCTGCCTGGTCCACATAGTGAGTTCAAGGACAGCCAGGGGCGTGTAGAGAGACACGGTGTCAAAAATGAACACACACAAATCTAGATTTATTTTTTTATTTTATGTGTATAAGCCTGCTTGTGTGCCTAGTGCCTAAGGAGGTCAGAGGAGGGCGTTGGATTCCCTGGAAATAGAGTTAGACCTTTGTGTCCCCAGCAGTTATGAGCCACCAAGTGGGTGCTAGGAACTGAGCCTCTAGAGAAGCAGCAAGTGTCCCCCTTCCCCCAAAACGCTCTTGAACACCCCCCTCCCCGAGCCTCCTCTTCCCAGCTCTCCCCAGCACGGCCATCTGGATTCAACAGGAGCCCCTCAGGGGAGAGCTCCCCAAACCGACACTGTCTATCTCAGATCAAACTGTCCTTAGCTACCTAAACTTTGTTCTCAGTGACATTTTCACAAAGTTTTGGCTTGGGTTTCTCCTCCCTCCCTCTGGCCTGAGGGAGCTCAGCAGAAGCTTTCTGGAGGCTGATGTTCCTGTGAGGGGTCATTTGAGGCTGCCAAGCCTGCAGCTCCTCACCAGAGCAACACAGGAAGCACCCCTGTGGCGAGTGAGGCAATGTCTGAACAGCGCCAGCGGTGCCAGGCTGCAGATGTATGCTCCTTCCCGCTGCACGGCAGCCCCTTCCCTGCTGCCAGCCAGCCCGCCCGCCCGCCCCATACCCTGACATCATTTCAGCCTGGCTTGAAGGCATCTTTAGTGGGGATAAGAACAAGGAGGGGGCATAACTTCCAAATCCCCCTAAAAGATGTAAAAATTACGTCATCCCTCCATGCTACAGGCAGGAAACGGGTTTAGAGACAGTAGCTGAGGCTGGCCTTCACTCAAGTCTCCTCCCTGTGCTGGGATCGCAGGTGTGCCCTACAAAGCCTCTCTCTGCCTCTCTCGCCCGTGTTACCCTCTTATGGAGATGGGTTCTCACTGTACTGTTCAGGCTGGGCCCGAGCGATCCTCTTGCATCAGTCTTCTTAGTTATGGGACTGTGGGTCTGTATCACTGAGCCTGGCTTTTAAAGAAAATCTCTTTCTTTATTTGATTCTTTGGAGAGAGAGAGAGAGAGAGAGAGAGAGAGAGAGAGAGAGAGAGAGAGAGAGAGAATGTGTGTGTAGGTGCCTTGAAGGCCAGAATAAAGTTTGTCATTCCCTGCAACTGGACTCACAGCAGCGTGAGTACCGGAAACGAAACCCGCGTCTAAGCAAGAGCAGCAGGCGTTCTGAACTGTTGAGCCATCTCTCCAGCCCGAACGGGAAATCTTAGCTGGAGATCCTACAGGTCTCTCTTCTGGGTTGACCCCACATCCACATACACATTCACGTGCAGCCTGTAGGGTCTTTACAGACGTGTGAAGACGTTGCACTGGGTTGCACTGGGTTGACTTCAGCCAGTGGCTAGTGTCTTTCTAAGGGGAGGGTGCAGGGCTGGAGAAATGGCTCAGTGGGCACTGTGCTTGCTGCCAAGTATGAGGAATTGAGTCCAAATCCCCAACACCCATGTCAAGGGTGAGGCATGGCTGTGCACCCCTGAAATCCCAGGAAAATCTTACAAGTTCATTGGCCAGTCATTCTAGCCAGGTGGTAAGCTCCAGGTTCAGTGAGAGACCCTGTCTCAAAACAGATTGCTACCAGGGGCTGGCGGGATGGCTCAAAGGAGAAAGGTGCTTGCCACTGAGCCCCATGACCTCAGTTTGATCCCTAGGACTTGTACAATGGAAGGAGAAAACTGATTCCAAAAGTCCTCTGATCCCTACCGGAGCACCATGACAAATGTCCGCCCTCCTCCCCATACACAAATGAACAAGTCAGGCTGACCGTGATAGAGACAGACACTTGATGTAGCTCCCTGGCCTCCACCCTCATACACAGACCCATACAGACACATGAAGACAGGAGGACTGGACACAGGCACACATGGAAGGAGAAGCCATGAGACTAGAGTACTTGGTCTCTGTGACCCAGGCTAATGCAAGGACTCCCAACAGCCACCAGAAACTGGGCAGGGCAGATAAAGAGCCTGGCTCAGCACCCTGCCGGATTTTAGACTTCTGACCTTGAGAAGGGAGAGAGGAGTTTCTGTTGTCTTAAGCTGTCCAGTTGGTGGGACTCTATGATGGCAGCCCCAGGACACTGGTACCATGACTACAGGTCCAGCGGGTCCAGTAAGGAAGATGATAGGGGATGCATGTGTCAGGCCACGAAGCAGCGACTCAGAGGACAAACGGGAAACAAGGATGTTTCTGCAGCTTCCTCCTCTCCCTGCAGACCAGAAATGGCCTCTGAAGAAGTGGTCACTTCCCTCCAGGAGGCTGAGGGCTTAAGGCTGTGTGGACAGGGCTGCAAGAGCATCCGGATCCGGCTGGATCTCTGGGAAAGGCGATAATGACTCTAAACTCACACCGTTGTCTCATCCACAGCACTGCCTGAGAGGCAGGTTTTGCTGACAACCCAAGGTCATGAGCCGAGCCTTTCACTGCTCTGTGGGACACACCCACTAGCCTTTCTGCTCCTCTGACGTAGCCCCCCCCCCCAGTTCAGGTCTCCTGTGCTCACGGCCAGGCCCGAGGTGGAGCTGGGCCCAGCCACACAGTGAGTACTCTGGCTATGCAGTAGATGCTAAAGCCAGACTACTTAGCTTGGGGTCCAAGCTGCACCTGAGCTTGCCTGAGTGACCTTTGGCTGGTTATACTGTCTCCCCATCCCACGGTTTCCTCCACTGAAAACACAGGCATAAGTTGGCCATAGTGGCTAATACCTGTAATCCTAGTACTCAAGAGGCTAAGGCAGGAGGATTTCTGTAAGCGAGACCATCATGATTTATGTAGGGAGTCCCAGGCCAGTCAGGGAGTAGGTAAAAATACAGATTGTGTCTCAAAAACAAAACCAAACAAACAAGGGAGATATGTCGGTTCACACTTTAATCCCAGAATTTGGCAGGGCAAGGAAAGAAGGATCATTAGTTCAAGGCCAGCCTTGGCTCCCTACTGAGTTCCTGGCCAGGTTGTGCCACTACATGACACATGACTCTTGTAAAAGAAGAAGAGAAGAAGAAGAAGAAGAGGAAGAGGAAGAGGAAGAGGAAGAGGAAGAAGAAGAAGAAGAAGAAGAAGAAGAAGAAGAAGAAGAAGAAGAAGAACTAGAAGAAGAAGAAAGAAAGAAAGAAAAAGAAGAAGAAGAAGAAAAGAAAGAAAGAAAGAAAGAAAGGAAAGAAAAAAGGACAAATACTGGGCTTAGTGACATGTGCCTTTAATCCCAGAACCCTAAGTGCAGAGGCAGGCAGATCTCTGTGAGTTGGAGGCCAGCCTGGTCTACACAGAGAGTTCCAGGACAACCAGGGCTAATCTATCTCATAGGATGACTGGAGAGTTTAATGAGTTAGCCTGCTTCAAGTGCTGAGAATAGCGCCAGTTACACTGGCGGCCCAGCTGCAAAAACATTTGGAAAATAAACAAAGCAGGCTGGGTGAAGAGGGTTAGGACCAAAGAGGGCTGTGGCATGGTGACCTATCTTCTGCCTCCAGGGTCCAAGAGGAAACCAGGGCCATTGGTACTCTCCCACAGTTCTCATCTGGGTCTAATAGAATCTTCCAGAGACAGTAAACAGCACACCCAAGACTGTGAAGCCTGACTTGGGTACTCAGTGCTTGCTGCCTAAACTGAGGGGCTGTGATTGTGTGTGTGTGTGTGTGTGTGTGTGTGTGTGTGTGTGCGCGCGCGCGTGCACGTGTGCATGCGTAGATGTACATGCACAGAGGGCAGAGACCAACACCAGTGTCATCTTCTACTGATCTGTACATCATCTGGTCACCATCATCATCCTTGCTACCACCACCTCTGTTTGAGACAGGGTTACCCTGGTAACTCACTATGTAGGTCAGTCTGGCCTCTGCCTCCTGCATGCACCACCATGCCTGGCTTCCACTTTTTATTTATTTATTTGTCTATTTTGAGACAGTGTCTCACTATGTTGCCTTGGCTGTCCTGGAACTCACAGAGATTTGCCTGTCTCTGCCTCCCAAGTTGTGGTATTAAAGGCATAGGCCATGACACACAGTCCCCGCCCCGCCTCCCCCCACCGCCTCCCCCTCCCCCTCTGCTTTTTTGGGGGAAAAGTCTCTCACTGATTCTGGAGCTCACTGATTTGATCACACTAGCCAGCCAGTGAGCCTCAGGGATCCTGTCTCTGCCTCCTCAGTGCTATCGGGCTGTTGTTGTCCACGTGTGTGTTGGAGATCTGTCTGAACATGGGGCTCATACTTACATAGCAAGCACATTACCCACTGAGCCATCTCCCCCCAGAGCTCCTGAGATCCCTTTGTGATCCCGGTCTGAGCTGGCTTTCTCCTCCTGGTGGAAAGCTTGGAGCCCTGCCAGAACCCTCACCTTGAACTCTCCGGTGTCTTGGGCTGACTGTCCTGCCCACAAAGGAACCTAGAGCGGGGTGATTCACAACCACTCACCGCCCCGTAGAGAGATCATGTATAGTGTACTGTCTGCCCGTCATTTTCACACAGGCTCTCAGAATGTGCTGAGCAACAGCGTGCGTGCAGCAACGTGTAAACCCCTATGTCTTGCCTGGCCTCCGGGAACTTCTGTCATCCCTAGCCACTTCCCCATCTTTCTGCCAGGGGCCTGCAACCTCTGCCTGGCATTTGGCTCTCTGAGTTGGCTGATGACCAGGCATCTCTCCTACCAGTCACCACAGAGTCTGGCCTGGTGACCTAAGGGCCTTGCTGGTTTTTTGTTTTGTTTTGTTTTGTTTGGTTTGGTTTGGTTTTTTGAGACAGGGTTTCTCTGTGGCTTTGGAGCCTGCGCTGGAACTAGCTCTTGTAGACCAGGCTGGTCTCGAACTCACAGAGATCTGCCTGCCTCTGCCTCCCGAGTGCTGGGATTAAAGGCGTGCACCACCACCGTCCGGCTTGTTTTTTTTTTTTTTTTTCAAGAAACAACAGCACCCCCTACCCCGCCACCCCCAGCCCACCTAGCTCTTTCTCTTAGGCTGGAGAGGCTTGGAAGAGGGCCAGGGGAGGTCTCATACCCTTCCACTGCAGGGCTCTGGTCCAAGCCTGCTCAGGGTCCTTGCTGGTCCTGCAGTTACCTGAGGATCCACTGGGGAAACCCAGACTGTGACTTGCAGAGCTGTAGTCCAGGGCCGCTCACAGCCATCCCCATTCCTGGGTGGTGCTGCCTGGGCAACCATCCTGCCAGGCCCCCTTGCCTACTTTCAGCAGGTGCCAAGAGATTCTAGGACGACAAATTAACTGGGGACCATACTTGGAAGCCAGCCTGCCTCTCTGCAGGACTGGCCAGCATCTTTTCCTCTTACTCCTTTTCATAAGATTCTAGAACAGAAAAGAATTTCGAGGTCATTTCCCAAGCACTACCTTAGTCTTCAGAAAGGATAACTTGGAGGGGCTTGGGGGTACCCTGGGGCTTTAAGCCAAGTTCCAGATAGTGGGGGGGCCAGAGCCCTTGCTGGGGGTAGGGGTGTCCGTAGAGTCCTTGCCTGTTGGGAACAGCTGAAGTTCCCCCAATGAGATCAGCTGACAGTTCTGCCCTCATCCAAGGTCCAAGAGGGCAGGGTTTGCCCCTAAAGCTGACTGACCAAGGCATCAATAACAGCCGACTGTACCTGGCCATCACCTGGAGCGCTGAGTGGAGCCCCGAGGTTCTCCAGGCAGGTGCAAGTTACCGTGGAAGTGTCTGGATTCTAAGTCAAATCACAGGCTTGTCAGTGGTTGGGGGCCGGACCAAACCTCACCAATGCTCATCTGCAAAATGTGTTATTCTGTACTTATCTTGGGACGAGATTACCTGTTAGTATCTGTCTGTCTGCCTGCCTGCCTGTCTGTCTCCCCCTGCCTCCAATACTGAAGGTTGAACCCACGGCCTTGCAAATCCTTCACAGGCCCCCGAGCTTTATCTTTTGAGACAGAGCCTTGCTATGTAACACCGGCTGGTGTGGAACGTGCGATCCTCCTGCCTCAGCCTTCCTAGGGCTAGAACTTATGGCCCAGTAAATTTGACCCCTTCGAAGCCCGACTTTTTTTTTTTTTTCCACCATTGTGCTGTGCTCTGAGCACTGAGAACACATGTGATCTGGTAAGACCTGGAAGCTGCTATTGTACCCATGAGGCTTGCGGGGGTGGGGGGGGAGGTCTCAGGGCTGTGGCTGTCAAGGACAGGATGCAGCCCTAGGATGTGCAAGTGCCTAGTTCCCAGTGAGGAGGTCACCTAGCTGGGAAGACTTGTGTCTCCCAGTGCGGATGGAGTAGGGGAGTGGCAGAGGTGAAAGCAAGCTCTCTTCCGTACTTAGAGCCTGGAGGGTTTGGAAACTTGGCTCGGTAGAGAGTGCCAAGGGGAACTAGTGCCGTGTATTCCACGGGCTGGGCCGCGGTGTGCCATGACAAAGACAGTATTTTTAGAAGATGAGGACCGATGGAGATGTGCCCTGTTGGGACATACCGAACTTCTCCGAGCGCTCCGGGTTTCCCCTTCCCTGCCGTGTCCCCCGTTCTTGGGTCTGATGCCTGTCCTCCCCCAGCAGGGCACGTGGAAAGAGCACCTGCTGACTGCCTCAGCTCGGTGTCCCTTTCTGGGAAGCCAGCGTCGGTCACTTCCTTCTGGGCACCCCGAGCTGTACCTTGTAAACTGTTTTATTTTTATACCCATTCCTTTTTAGGGGACCTTCTCAGCTTTCAGTCTGGTTCCCCTTTCACACTGTGAGCCTGAAGTCAGGAAAATATCCGGTTGTCTCTGAGTTTCCACATAGGGAGGGGAGTCTACATCTACTTACTGGTGTGCGTGTGTGTGTGTGTGCATGCGTGCATGTGTACATGTGTGTGCATGTGTGCGTGTGCATGCGTGTGTGTATGTGCGTGTGTGTGTGCGTGTGTTAGTGCATGTGTGCGCGTGCGTGTGTGTGTATGTGTGCGTGTGTACGTGTGTGTGCATGCACGCGTGTGTGCATGCATGTGTGCATGTGTGTGTGTATGTGTGTGCGTGTGTTCGTGCATGTGTGCGTGTGTGTGTGTGTATCTGAGGCTCAGGACCACTGCAGCCCCTCCTCTCACAGCCTCTTAGCATCTCGTGCCCAAAGACTGTGTTGTGTGAACAACACTACTGGCAGGTGTGTGGTACAGCAGCAGCTTCCTGGAAGCCAGGGTCCTTGTGGCTTTCATGTCGACACCTTTGATGTCTATTCTGTGTACATTATACATGCTAAATATTGTTTCTCAGGCTAGGGTGTAGCTCGGTTGGTAGATTCCTTGTCTACTGCGTGTGAAGGCCTGGATTTAACCTCCAACGTGCATAACACTGGATATGGTGGTTTATGTCCATGACCCAGCACTCAGGGTCATCTTTGGCTACATGTTGGAGGCCAGCCTGGGCTAGCTATAACAAACCTGCTTTGTGGAGTTTTCCTTCTAAATCTGGATATTTGGGGCCTGGGGAGATGGCTCAAGGACATTAATGAATTCAGACCGCCTCCACCCCCGCCCCCAGCACCAAGTAAATGCCGGCATTACGGTAGAATGTGCCAGTAAGTCCAGCACAGGAAAGTGTAGACCAGCAGGGTCCTAGAGTTCACAGGGGAGCCAGTCTTACCTAAGAGGCCAGTTTCAGATGCAAGGAAGAAACCTGTCTCATAAAGAAGGTGGAAGGCCATGGAGATGGCTCAGCAGGTAAAGGCACCTGCCACCAGGCCTGATGACCTGTGTTCCAACCCCCAGACCCACGTGGTGGGTGTTTCTAGTATCAATGACATGGTTCAGCCAAGTCTGACGACCTGAATGCTATCCAGGACCCACATGACAGAAGGAGGGAACTGACCCCCGCAGGCTCCCCGTGGCACACACACACACACACACACACACACACTAAATAAGTGTGTAAAATAAGAACTGAGTGTTCCTAAAGCCGGCTTGCCTGCACTGGCTTCCCTTTGGAAAAGCCTGGGGTCTCAGCTTCTCTCTCTTTCTGCAAAGCTGCCTTCCAGGCTGCAGCAATTGCTTAAGTCTGTGCTGCAATCCAGAGAGCGCAGGAGTGGGAAGTCCAGAGTTCTCCCTGCTTCTGGGAACAGCCCCCATCCCCCTCCCAGCACAGCTTCCACAGGCCGGCCGGCCTCATGAGAGTGGGTCAGGCTCACCCGAGGATTTCACAAACGCCTGGCCTGTTCCCAGCACAGCACAGCTGGGAGGGCTCAGGGCTAGGGCTAGTTAGCCTCCTCCTCCGCGGCCCCTGCTGTCCTTGGGCTCAGGGCCTCTGGGTCGGGAGCCTGGGGACTGGAAAGGGCTGTGCCTGTCCAGGCTTGCCACAGCTGTGGTGAGCCCCAGGCCTTCCCTTCCCACTTCACTTTCCAGCCTGGGCTTAGTCAAGGTGCTAGGAGGAAATTCCCTCTCCAGGAAGAGCGGAAACACAGACTTGCCTTCCGCAAAGTGCAAAGCGAGCAGCAGGTGGGTCACCCAGGAGGACCTGGAATTCTCAGGCTCCAGGTCTCCCTTCTGATGCACTAGAGCTGCGAGTTGCGGTTGGATTCCTGGAATGAAGTAATGTTTTCTATACCCCCTGGGGACCAGCCTTGGTTCTCTTGGCCTTTAGGTCTGGGAAGCACTGGGAGAGTCTAGGCAGACTGGAAAAGGGTTCGGATAGTCTCACTGATTCTGTCTACCCCTTCCATGATCCCGGGAGGATGGTCCCTGAATTTAGGATCTGAGTTTCTCTACCAGACCACATGGATATGTTCTGGCTGGAGTTAGTCAAGCTTCGGGGGTTATTAACCAAGCCAGTGGCTTCCCCCGTGGCAGAGTTCTGGATATGTGGTGAACATCTGATCCTGATCGCACAAACGGCAGTCCTTCCTTATTTAATTTACATGCTTACTAGTTTATTGTTGGCTTTCTCCTACTCAAACTTAACTCCTGGGAAGCAATGGGGAGCCAAACCCCAGCAGGCCTCGTCTTGCCGAACTCTAACTCCCCTGGACCTAGAACATTCCCTGAAACACAGGATGTGTTGGGCAGATATTTGCTGAGTGGACGAATAAGCGAAGGGCACGGGGCGGGAGCAGCGGGGCTCCCTGGATGGAAGGGGAGGGCAGGCTTTGCTCCATTAGCCTGGAAGGTGTTCTCGAATCTGGCGGGGCCAGAAAACATGAACCATCGTTGGCCGGGAAGAGAAGTCAGAGCTTTCAGTGTCGCCTCCCGGGGGTCAGTGACCCTTGTGACCAATGACGAGCTCCCCCCACCACCCGACACACACCCAGGGAGGTGCGCCCTGCCGGGCGGCCGAGTTTCCTGGCACCGGGCTGAGAATAAACAGCGCTCAGCGCCTGTAATCCTGTTGCCGTGGCGACGGCGCTGCGCGGGAGGGGGCGTGTCGGAGGCGTGACTTGTGGATGTGGAGTGGGCGTGTTGGGGGCGGGGCCTGAGGGGACCGCCCTCCCCGCGCTCAGCTCGGACATTCTTCGCATAGCTGCTCCCGGGCTCCCGCGGTGGCCGGGAAGTGACTCTTCCTGGCAGAGGGCGGCTCGAAGCGCAAAAGCCTGAAACAGGAGGAGAACGGGCGGGGCGCACAAAGGGGCTCTAAGGGGGCTCTACCCATCCTGGGCCTCGGTGGGCACACCTCTCACGTCCCCATGCGTGTTGCTCACCATCACCCAGCTGGGGTTCCTGGGGGCTGTGTCTCTGCTCGGGCTGCCTTGCTTCTCAGCACCCCTGCGGTACCCCCTTCCTGACTGACATCTTTACTCATTCTGTACGCCAGGACACTTCGTGAGGGCTTATTTTCCGTCGCCAGCTCCCTGTCTGTGGCCTCCCTCCTTCCCCACGAGCAGGCCTTGGATTTCCCATTCCTGGCTCAAGTCTTCAGGAGGCCAGCCCAAAGCAACACCAGGAGGGAGGATGGAGCCTCTCGGGTGGATTCTTGCAGAGTTACAAGCAGGGTAAAAGAGGACAGAGGTAGAGAGCTGCCTCCCCACTTTCTGGGACTCAAACCACATGGCATTGCCCCACTCTCTACAAGCCCTTTATGGAGCATTTGGGAGCCAGGAGCACCCCTCCTCTGGCAACCAGGACCCAAGTTCCCGACTAGCTCTTTTGGAAAAGGAGAGTTTTACCCCGAAAGGGCTGAGCCACAGAAGGGCTGTGTGACAGGGACTGGAGGAAGAGGGAGGAAAGAAGGCCAGGGAGCCTCTCACTTGTTCTGCTGCTCTGAGCGTTTCCTTGGTGTGTATCAGTTCCCAGTCTGGGATCTGAGCTGGAGACCCAGAAGTCTAGAGGGGCAATGAGTTGCAGGCAGGAAAAACAAGTCCCTTCTTTGTTCTGAGTCTCCCCAAACCAAACTGAGCCTCCAGGAGGAAGGCAAGAGATAGGACCCGTGTCCTACTAAGTCCGACCAGTACCTAAACAGCCGGCTACCTTCTGGGTCAAGAACTGGGGCCAACTGCAGGGCCAGGAGGTTCCCTGGTTCCATGGAGGTTGTAATTTCCACAAAAGTGGCCCTTGGCAGCAAATGGCAGATGGATGCCATTGGGCAGGCTTCAGGACCCTTGTCCTGAGACACTGGGGACTCTGGGAGAGATGTGGTTCTGCCTTAGTGTGCAGTCAGTCCTGGTTCCAAAGTTGGCAGCCCCTCTAGTGTGGGTCTGGCATGCTGTCTGCACTGGTCTCAAGCCTGGTCCGCTGCCGTATCTCTTTAGATCATTCCCACACACACACACCCCCGCCCCACAAGGCCCAGGAAACGGACAGAAAAGGCCTTGTTTATTCTTCCAGTGGCCTTTTAAACACTTGACTCTTGGAGCAGCTGTTTATCAGGTGCTGTGGGACCAAAGGAAGCTCTGGCAGCCCCACGTCAGGGCGCTTATCAGACAGGGAGACCGAGGAGCCCTCAAGCCGGGATTACACTTCTCTCAGAGCTCCTTGGGTCTGGGTAGCAGAAGGAAAACTATCACATAAGTGGTGTTTGTTTTCCTAGCAGAAACTTATGCTAACCGTGTGTGTGTGTGTGTGTGTGTGTGTGTGTGTGTGTGTATTAGAGAGAGAGATACCAAACAATTGGCTTTTTCTATTTTTTTTTTGTTGTTGTTGTTTTTCAAGACAGGGTTTCTCTGTGGCTTTGGAGCCTGCGCTGGAACTAGCTCTTGTAGACCAGGCTGGTCTCGAACTCACAGAGATCCGCCTGCCTCTGCCTCCCGAGTGCTGGGACTAAAGGCGTGCGCCACCACCGCCCGGCAGCACTCAGCTTTTTAGGAGACAATGTGGGAGATCGGATGGATGCCCCTCAGCCCCAACCCTTTGCTGCTTCCACATTCCTGGGTGCTGTGTCCTAGGCAGGTTGCTTAATTTCCCTGAACCCGCGTCTGCCCCAAGCCCGATGGATAAATATTTACGCTCCACCTCTCTAGGCACCAGAAATGACGAATTCAAGTTGTGCTCACATCGGAGCACAGCTGTGTCTCATGGGGGTGCCTGACAGTCAGCCTCTTTAGTGCCCAGATGTAGACTAACGGTGAATAGATGGGTGTTTTCCAGAAGCCTGGCTGGTGGTCCACGGCCCAGGGAGGACCTTTAAGAATGAAAAGATATGTGGATGGAGGAGCATGGCCAAGGAGCCATTAACACCTGCCCCAGGGCTCCACCTGCCTTCCAACCTTGTATGGGGAATCACCCTTCCCCCCACATGCTGTGACATCATCTGTGACGCTGTGCTGAGGTCACGAGTCACCATCAGGACCCCACATCTAGGCTTTCTCGGAACACCTCCCTGCCAAGCAGCCCAGCCAGTGAGCATTAATAGCTTGGAGCCTCTGACAGCTTCTGACCACAGTACAGCCTGCTCCCTGCAAGCCCTTTGAAGCCCGCACTTCCTTCGCAAACTTGCTTTGCATATTCTGGTCAGAGCTGAATCAGACTGGCAGGAATTAACCATCGGTAGCAGCCTAGGTGGCTGCCAAGGCATTGCCGGTGACAGAGGAGGGCTGCCGGGGATGTGACTCTTACCTCAGAGCTGTGGGCAAGGACCCAAGAGGCACAGCCAGTTCCCTCCCCTCGTCCCATTGTGAAGGCAAGAGGAATCAGGGAAAGAAGGCTGGAGTCGGTTTTTTTTTTCATTAAAAAATAGTGCTCTTTATTATAAATTACTGAAATGTTTCTTTTCTGAGTATAAATATAAATATATGTGCAAAGTCTGAGTTGAACTGGGATTTGGTTGAGTTTTTTTTTTTTTTCAAGCATCTTCAAACAGCCTCAAAGGCCTGAATGGGGAGAGGGGCGGGCTGGAGGTGGATCTTTATAAAAGTGATTGAGGCAAATTGTAAACATTATTCAAAACAACACAGAGAGCAAAAAGCCACCCCAATACACGGCTGCCCCACCCAGCCCCATACCTGACTCAGAAAACTTGGTTGTTTCTCCCCAAAACAAGACCAGTTCCAGGTAATTCCATGGCTGCTGCATTCCTGTGAGTGGCCACTGACTGCTGGGTGGCAGGTGCCGGTTTCTCCATCACCTCCTGCCTCCCTCCTCCTTACCCCAGGTGAGGAGGGATGCCCTGGGACCTGCTGATCCCACTGACCAAGAGGTGCCTAGGACTGGCCAATTCTTCCCAGCAATCACTCAGGAGTCTCCTGCATGCCAGGGCTTCCTCCCTGCACCCACTCACTCCCCCTGGCTGCAGCCCCGGGGTGAATCCCTCAGCTCTTCTGCCTGTTGGCTGTGTTTGGCTCCTCACGTGCCAATCCCTATCCATGGGACAGAGGGCATTTAAGGCAAGTCTCCTAGCCTGACATAGGAGAAACGAAGAGTCCCCCATCTTGTCTAAGGAAACCTGGGCTCCAAGGTGGCTCATCTGTTCACCTGCCTCCCTCTGGTGTGGGAAAAGGTGGCCAACTGACCCATTGGTCACATGCCATTGACTCTTACGACGGGGAGGGCTCTGGGAGGTTTCATTAGCTGCCCCAAGGGAGAGAAGCCTGGCACCAGAATGGCTCTCTGCAGGTCACCCCTTGCCTCTCTCCCCAGAGCCAGGAACCACCAACTCCTCACCTAGGCTGGCCAGTGTGAGTGGACATGTCTTTGGCCAGCCAGCCGCCCTCACACACCCTGTCTTCTCTTCCATCTTCCCCCCAGGCCTGGCGCCCACTCAGGATTAGACCAAATCAAAGCACAAACAAGGTTCCGTGGGAGAGTTTGAAGATTCCCCCGGCAGTTCTCATTAGTTCAACACTCGAGGTGTCCTCCCTCCCTCTGTTCCCTTGGGAAGCAGAGGGGACGTGGAGGAAGAAGAGGAGAGTCCACTTGTCAATGCTACTGTCCCATCAGGCCAGCTGGCTCCTCTCGAGAGAGAAGCTGCAGCCAGGGAGGGAAAGCAGGTGGCAACTCCCCCTCCCCTCAGACACATTCCAGGTCCTGCCTGCTCCACTCTGCAGAGCGGAGGAGGGCGGAGGGCCGGAGGAAGAAGCCTACTTGCCCCTGGCTCACTGAGAGCTCCCGACCATTGGGGCTGGATTTTTGTGCTTGTGCCATGTGCGGCGGAGGAGAGGTGGCCGACTCAGGCCCCCCTCTAGCCCCTTCGCTCTTTAAAGTGGAGCATCATACTGGTCCAGGAACTCCCGAATGGGTCCAGGCAGCTGGGTCACTTTCTCATAGGAGTCCAGGTGGCCATTGACGGTCTTCCTGCAGAGATGCTGGAGGGTGGCCACGTTGGAGGAGAGAGGTCGGCTCAGTACCAGCGGAATCTTCTCGCCCCCAGAATAGATGTAGTAAGCTCTCTTGGGGGTACTCCCGGGGAGCGCCTGGGCAGGTGGCTGCTCCGGCACCTCGGAGGAAGGTTCCGTGGGTGGTAAAGAGAAGGAGGAGGTGGCCGGGGGCGGCATGTAGTGGTGCACCAGCTTGAGTACACAGTCGAAACGGGGCACTGGCTGCGTGCTCCGAGGGTCACTCTGCAGCGAAAAGCTGCCCCCCTCGCACTGGATGCGCAGGTTCTTGGTCCCTGACTGGGTCTTGACGCTCAGCGTGAAGAAGTGGCGCTGGTCCGAGCTGTCGCGGATAAGGAAGGTGCCCGCGGGCTCGGCGCTGAGCAGCAGGTTCGCCTCGCCGCCGGTCACGGCGCTCCAGTAGAATCCGCTCTCCTGCAGCTTGCGCACGGCGTTCACCACCAGCTGGTATTCGCTCTTGGAGCTGAAGGTCTTGAGGCGCAGGCTGGTGTCCAGGGGGCGGCTCATCCCGGCGGCGGGAAACTTGCTGTGGGTGACCATGGCGCACGGAGCCAGCGTGGATCTGCGCGGCGGTGGCTGCAGCTGCTTCGCGGCCTCAGCACAGCGGCCGCTACCGCATCCCGGGGGGCTGCAGAGAGAAAAGCGCCCAGAGCGTGAGTGCCCGGAACCCTCCAGTGTGCCCGGCCCTCTAGCCTCCGCCGTGCGCCCGGGGCACCTGGTTGCCCCGCAGAAGGCCGTTTCTGGGACCCAGCCACCTCGCGGGGCTCTCCGGGCCTCGGTCCCTGTCGGCCAACCCCAGACAGTCCCTTCCCCAGCCTCCCTGGGAGAACACCCGAGAGAAACTCGTTAGTGGAAGTTGGGTCTCCAGGAGCACCGCCAGGTTGGGGAGCGAAACAAGAGCCCCAGGGACGCTCGGGGCGCCGCTCAGTCCGGTGTCCTCAGTGGCGAGGACGATAAGGAGGGTGACAAGCCCGAGATATGTGGGAGAGGGAACTGGAGAAGCCCATGGGCCCCAGTCCGAGTATTACGGGAACCCGGGATCTTCGGCTCTCATCCGCTCTGCCTCCTACCTCGTCCCCTCCCTACCGGGAATGACCCGGGAAGGGGAGGAGAAACCGGGAAAAGCTCCCGAGCTGGATCGAGGCCCCCACCCTTTGCCACACCGCGCCCCTCCTTCCTACCTAGTCCCGAAGCGAAGTCTCGGGCCTTGGGGCTGAGCCTCCTACGGTCCCCAAGGCGAGGCGGCGGCCAGCAGTGGCCCGCGCTGCGCCCAGATGTTGGCGGTCGCGAAGTCCACAAAGGGGCTCCCAGTGCGTGCGTCCCCTCTGGCTTCGCTGCTCCCGGGGCCGATCAGGCGCGCCCAGGGATGGATCAGGCAAAGGACCCAGACGAGGGGCCACGACAGACAGCTGGGCCGGGCAGGGGGCGTCCGGGAGCCCGAAGAGGCAGCGGTGATGAGAGCGGGAGAGCTGGAGAGCCGAAGAGTCTGAGTTAGAGCCGCCGGCGAGGCCGCGCGCGCGGGTATTTACGCGGCCAGCTTGCCCCGCCCCCCGATTCCTGGAACTGCGCGGCCGGTCTTCTTGTAATGTTTAGTCACTACTCTGCACTGAAAGGCTGTGCGCGGAGGGCGAGGGAGGGGCCGCGGGCGGCCGAGGGCGGGCCTGGAGCTGGGGCCTCCAGGACCCGCCGAGACTCACGGAGAGGGAGACAAAGCGCGGCGCGAGGCTGCCCGACCGGCGGGCGCGGCGCCAGCCCTGGCCAAGCGTTCCTGGCAGCGGCCCCTCCCCCGCGCGCTCCGCCCTCAACTTCTCATTCACACTTTCCCCCCCACCCCCTCCCTTCTAAGAAGGCTGGTTTCTGGCAGAGGCGGGGGCTCCGCGATGG
Source organism: Dicrostonyx torquatus (assembly GCA_028555095.1). Taxonomy (NCBI): domain Eukaryota; kingdom Metazoa; phylum Chordata; class Mammalia; order Rodentia; family Cricetidae; genus Dicrostonyx; species Dicrostonyx torquatus. The sequence continues at coordinate 3,246,097 of JAQHUG010000183.1, forward strand.
GAGCGCGCGGGCAGTTCTAGGAGGCCGGCCCGGAGAGGCACCCCAGCACCCCTTCCCTTTTTCTTGGACCCTGGGTGGGGACGCTCCCCTCGCTCCCACCCAGGCTACCCCGAGGTCCTCGTTTACAGTTCCAAGCAGCCCGTGCCAGCCAAAAGGGAAGTAGGGCCATTCCGCAGCCAGCCCACTGGAGACCTAGGAGTGAAGAAAGGGGGAGGGGGTGCGCGACAGTGACCTGTGGACAAATCCAAAAGATGAGGCTGGGAGATCCAGCAGTGGAGGAGACACCGGCTTCGAGGCAGCTACGGGGTCTCGGCTCACCGGCCCACTGCCTGGTTCTTTGGTGACAGACGTGGGTGCTGATACCCAGTAGGTGGAGGAAGCCGTTAACCTACCACCCTATCACTCATCTGGGTCTCCCAACCTGCGTGGCGAGCTGGATCGGCCCAGGTGCTCTCGGTGCCGCGAGGGAGAAAACCATGACACCCCCCCCAGGTCGCGCGCGAGTCCGCTAGAGGGCGCACTGGAGTCTTGTAGGCGAGCAGAGTTTGGCTGTTTCCCAGGCCCAGGAGAAAGGAGAGGTTGTGGGGCTCCTTATTCAAGAACAGAAGTGGGCAACCTGAGAGAGAGAGGAGGTTCACCTTCCAGGCCAGGTTCAAACCTGGAAATAAATGTCGAATAGGCAGCAAGTCCACAGACCAGTTGTTACGGATTCAGCCCACTGCCAAGTGGCCACTAAGGTGTTAGGATGGACCTTCCCTTGCCCCTAAGAGTTAGGGTGTCCAAACTTTTCGGGGAGAGGGAAGAGGAGTATTAATAAGAGCAGGTGATTGAGGTGAAAGGTTGACTTGCTCCTGGTCACGTGAATACCTATAAAGGCCTCGCGGCAAGTTTTGCAAGAGGCAGCAGGGTGCTGGAGCCGCCTGAGAACTAGCTAAGTGATGCCGAGAGGCTGCTCTCAGCCGCTCTGCCCCGCCCTCTTAGATGCCACAGGCTTCGTGTAAGACTAGTCTCACCCTGAGGCGGGAGCGTGCTGGCTACACGCTACACACACAAGATCTTGGGCTCGAGGAGAGGACTGCCAGCTTCCCTTCCTCTGTGAACAAGCCCTGCTTCACCTCATCCAGGGAGTGTTACCCAGCAGCTGCCTTCTGTGCTGAGGGCGGTGGAGGACAGGGAAGAAGACTCTCAGGGAATAGCCATGGAGTTAATGGATGGGAAAATGCTCGGTATATGACAACGCCCCGACACAAGTCAGGTTCATTCAGCCGTTCCACAAACCCCCATTTTGTGCCTGATCCTATCGGGCCTGGGGTGAAGTGCTGGGATGGCAGGGCTGCCGGGCTAATCCCGCAGTGGGGAAGAGGCCATGAGAAAGGACTGTGGTGATTGTCACCCAATGAGACACTGTGATGGTTCTTGAGGTGGTGTAAGAGGGAAATAAAGAGGCCGGAGAGGGGCTGGAGAGATGGCTCAGTGGTTAAGAGCACTGACTGCTCTTCCAGAGGACCCGGGTTCAATTCCCAGCACCCACATGGCAGCTCACAACTATCTGGAGATCCAGTTCCAGGGCATCTGACACCTTCACACCAATGCACATAAAGTTAAATAAACCATAAAAATGTTTTTAAAAAAAGAAAGGAGGCCGGAGAAATGACCTAAGAGCACATACTGCACATCCAAAAGTTCCCAGCACCCGTGTAGGCTGGATCATCGCGGCTTGACCTTCATGGGAACCTGCACTCAAGTGCACATGCCACCTCCCCACATAGACATAGCTAAAATCAAACAAGTCCTGGGCCTTGCAGGGTAGTGAGAATCCAAGCCTTTAAGCCCGGACTCTGGAAGCAGAAGCAGGCAGATCTCTATGAGTTCAAGGGCAGCCTGCGGGACATAGGCCCTGACTAAATCAAATAAATAAATGAATCCGAGAGAGGGGAAGGGTGGGAGATGATGCTGGAGCTTTGGAGTCCTGCCCTGTTTGTAGGGACTCATTCTTCTGAGTCCTGACAGGAGATGCTGCCCCAAGAGACCAGCAGGGAACTGAACTCAGAGTGGAACGCAAGAGTGCAGGCAGTTTGAAGAGGAGCGGTGGGAAGATAGGACCGGCAGGCATGTCTCTGCTCTCTCTCCCAGCCTGGATCCGGTGGCTAGAGAAGGCCAGAGCAGGGGGCTGGAGAGATGGCTCAGAGGTTAAGAGCACTGGCTGCTCTTCCAGAGGTCCTGAGTTCGATTCCCAGCAACCACATGGTGGCTCACAACCATCTGTAATGAGATGTTGCCCTCTTCTGGTGTGCAGGCATACATGGAGGCAGAATGTTGTATACATAATAAATAAATAAATCTTAAAAAAAAAAAAAAAAGAGAAGGCCAGAGCAGCAGACGGGTGGGTAAGCCCAGTGCCATGGATGGGTTTAGGAGTCTAAGCTGGTCGTTGGCTTCACTGCACAGTAGCTGTGTGACACAGTAGCCGTGTGTCATCGCTGGCTCTGCATCCCTTCCCCTCCCCGCCCCCCCCCCGAGTTCCTGTGAGGTCTAAGGTGCTTAGGACACACTCAGACGTGGCTCAGCTGATAAAGCGCTCACTATTAAGCCTCAATCCTTGGGACGAATGGTTGAGGCCACTATTTAAGGTTTACCCAGCATGCAGGAAGACCTTGGTTCCATCCCCCCAACTCCCGCCTCCCACTCCCCAAGCAAGATGTCTCTGTGTGATCCTAGCTGTCCTGGGACTCATTCTGTAGACAAGACTAGCTTGAAACTCAGAGAAGTTCCTGCTCTTGCCTCTCGGAGTGCTGGGATTCATGGTGTGCGCCACCGCGGCCTGGTTCAATTGTTTTAAATATGGAGGTCTCTTTCCAGATGCAGTAGAGATGCGTTGAGATGGATTTTAGGCAGCCAGGCCTTTTAATAACATTGGCTGCTTGCACTGGGAGAAGCTGAAATAAGATCCAGCAGCAAGAACCCCGAACAAAGGAAATGCCTTGCATTTATAGGCTCCGAGGATAATCGGCTCTGAGCTTAGACGGGAAGGGGCTCTGAGTTTAGCAGCCTAGTGAAAAATCCTAGACAGGGCCTCAGATCATAATTTAGAAGCTAATCCTATCACCCACCCTACCTCCGGAATGCTCGGACTTTAGAAGCTTAGGGGACTTATTGAATAGGGTCTAAGGCCTGGCTGATCTCTACAAGGGCAGCCTCCAGGATCTAAGGAGCTGTGGATGGAACTCCGACGGGTGGCTCTGTAATCCCTGCAACCAAAAGGTAGAGGCAGGAGGACCAGAAATTCAAGGTCATCCTGAACTACAGGCAGAGTTTGAGGCCAGCCTAAGCTATGTGAGACCCTGTCTCCAACAAAACAACAACAAAAAGACATCCCAAGGGGCTGGAAGGATGGCTAAATGGTTAAGAGCACTGATTACTCTTGTGGAGGATCTAGGTTCAATTCCCAGCAACCCCATCACAACTAGCTAACTCTAACTCCAATGGAGATCTGATATCTGATAGACTCCTGTGGCCTGTATGACTACCAGCTTTTACGTGCGATACCTATAAATGCACTGAGGCAAAACACCCACACACTTAAAGCAAAGACGTGCAAAACGAAAAACAGGAACACGTAAAAATTTACAACCCGCCAGGCGGTGGTGGCGCACGCCTTTAATCCCAGCACTCGGGAGGCAGAGGCAGGTGGATCTCTGTGAGTTCGAGGCCAGCCTGGACTACAAAAGCTAGTTCCAGGACAGGCTCCAAAAAGCTACAAAGAAATCCTGTCTCAAAAAACCAAAAATAAAATAAAATTTACAACCCGTGTCAAGCTGAAGCCAAGCATCTCCTTCCCGGCCACCAACTGTCAGAAGGTGGTATCACTGTGGTGAATGAGGAACGAAAGCTCTGTACCTCCCACGAGACGGACATGGGCACAGATGTGGCAGCTGCTGATGCTGTATGTGAAGAAGGGAAGGGTTGTGTGGTCCTAATCGGTGGTGGGAGCAGCAAGCAAGGTTTTCCTCTGCAGTAGGTGTCTTGACCCAGGATAGAGGGGCCTGCTGTTGAGTCGGGCATACTTGGTCTAGACCAAGGAGAGAGAAGAAGCACGGTGCACTCGGGATGCATTGTGGACTCCGTTCTCTCTCTAAAGAGGATGATGTCTGGCCGGGCGGTGGTGGTGCACGCCTTTAATCCCAGTACTCGGGAGGCAGAGGCAGGCGGATCTCTGTGAGTTCGAGACCAGCCTGGTCTACAAGAGCTAGTTCCAGGACAGGCTCCAAAGTCACAGAGAAACCCTGTCTCGAAAANAAAAACCAAAAAAAAAAAAAAAAAAAAAAAAAGAGTAACAAATCACCAGGACTGGAAACAAAAAACCAAATAAGTCAGGAAACCTCCTCAGTGGAATGCCGGGCCTGGTTAGCTCTGCCCAGTCACTGTCCACTGTCGTCCTTCAGAGGCCTCCTGCGGCCTGACAGCTGACTCAGCCTACCTGCTTCCCTGGGGTGGGAGCTACCTTTCCCAGGTTGGCTGACACGTGCTTTCTCTTTACAATTAGACATTGAAACTACTTCACTCATCAAACAAGCTCTGACCGCTTGTGCAGAGAGAACCTGACGGGGAAAATGGTGCGTTTATTTTCCTCTTTTGTGTGTATTTTGAATTTTGTTGTTGTTTGTTTGCTTGAAAGGGTTTCTCTGTGTAATCCTGGTTGTCCTGGAATTCACTTTGTAGATCAGGCTGGCCTTGAACTCAGATATCTTCCTGCTCTTCTCCCCCCCCTCCCCCGGCTGTGATTAAAAGTCTGTGACACCAATATCCAGCATGAAATTTTTATTGTTGTTTTAAATTATGCGTGTATGTACTCGCTTCAGCAGGACATACACTAAAAAAAAATGATACGGATAAGATTAGCATGGCTCCTGTGCAGGGATGACACTCAAAAATTTGTGAAACATTCCATATATATATATATATATTTTTTTTTTTTTTTTTTGAGACAGGGTTTCTCTGTGGCTTTGGAGCCTGCGCTGGAACTAGCTCTTGTAGACCAGGCTGGTCTCGAACTCACAAAGATCCGCTCCAGACAGACTCAGGGGTCTCGAACTCACAAAGATCAGCTCCAGATTCAAGGGGCCAGATGCCTCTGCCTCCCGAGTGCTGGGATTAAAGGCATGTGCCACCACCGCCCGGCCTATATATATATATATATGTATATATACACACATATACACACATATATATACATATATATATACACATACATATATACACATATATATACATATATATATTTTTTAATGTGTAGCCCAGGCTGGCCTCGAACTCGTGATCCTCCTGCCTCTGCCTCCTTCAGCCAATCCTACGAGCATGCACCACCACAACCGGCTCATTCCATATTTTTTAAAAAAAGGAAAAACTTATGTGTATATATGTGCACAAGGGTCAGAGGCATCTGGCCCCTTGGATCTGGAGCTCAGAGGTCATTGTGAGCAGCAATACATAGAAAGTCCTCACTGAGTCTAAGAGCCAGCTTCTTTGGATTTCTATTTTCTATGAGCCTTAGATGCCACAACTAGCATTCTTTCTGTTGGTTTTTGGGTTGGATGGTGTGGGTTCTGGGAAGCCCCAGGGCTGGTTTACTGGCGATTATTAGACTTCTAATCTGAAGATAAACAGCCTGGAAAAGTGGGAGGAGACACTTGGTTAACACAGGGCACATTTCCAGGGACCCACTCTGAGACGAGGACTTGAACCTAGAGACGGCAGAACAAGGACAAAGCCCTGCCTGCATCCTCTCTTATCTTGCTGTGTCGCTGAAGGGGGAAAAGAACCAGTTATCTAGTCTGACCCCTCAGCTCCACCTAGCTCCCCCCACCCACCCGAGGGATCAGGAGGCCGCCACCTTCTTCTAATCTCTCCAGTTGCAGAACTTGGATGCAGTCAGAATCCCATTTCCAGGCAAAGGTGCAGGGTCATAAAGAAAGATAAGCGTTTGCCCTGGAGAGGAAGAGCCATGAGGTTTCAGCTGCCAGCCGGTGGCAATCGACAGCTGCTGAGATCATCCTCTGAGTCCAGATGGGGAGGCCTGCTGGCGCCTAGGCAGGCAGGAAGCGCTGGTGTGCCTTAGTGGCCCCAGGTGCCATGCTTATCCTGGGCACAGATGCTAAGATAGCCATTCTTGGTGACCGGGTATTGTAGCCACAGGGTTGGGAAGTTATGGCTCATCCTTTGGACTTGGTTTGTTTACATCTGGAGATTATTTTCTTTTGAACCTCAGGTCCTTGTCCATTGCTTTAAGACTCCAAGCTAGCTAGACATCACCTAGACCTGGGACGACAAACCAGGAGCCAAGATGCCCTGCAACTTAGTCTAGTCTGGGGCAGGAGCCTGCTTTTCTGCCACTCTCCTTTCTCTGGGTCATCCTGGAAAGAGATGCAGGGAACCCACTTCTCCTCTGCCCGAGCCCAGGCCTGCCATGGACGCACCTCTCAGCTGCAGCCCAAGTTCCCTCTCTGCCCTCCAGGACTGCTTGGGGGAGGGGCTGTCACAGACAACCTATCTCCTCCGAGGAGACAGACTCAGGGGTCACGTATCAAGTTGACCCTGGTTTCTTCCTTTCCGGTTGCTAACACTCTGAAGGGGTGGAGGGAGTCTAGGACAATAGCCCATGGCTGGGAAGCAGCATTCCAGTTGGCAGGTCTTTGTTGGCCTTTGTTGCAGGCAGGAGGGGCCTTAAGCTAAAGAAAAGGTTTGCGGGTTGGGTGTCTAAGGGGCGGCAGCTAAAGAGTTCTTTCAAGCTCGCCTTTCCAGGCCCAGCCTGCCTCTGGCGGTTCCCAGAAAACTCCGAGGAGGGGAAGAAAAAGAAAACAGTTCACCCACCCACCACACACTCGCTGGATCCTCACTTCTCAGATTCCTGGTGCCCTCCGGGGACTGGGTTGGCCCGAGTGCCAGGACCCCCGCCCACAGAGAGCTTGGGGGTGGGTAATGGATCCGTGTGGGGTGGGTGCAGACAGAAAGGAATGGGGTGCTGAGAAGGGGGAGTATCTTCCTGCCCATCACAAAGGAGTTCACGAGTTGTGAGTTGGGGCAGAGGGTGAGGGAAGTCAGCTTCCAGGCATTTACCCCGCCATCCCACCCTCCAAACCAACACACCCTGCTCTGTCCAGGGATGGGGTGGGAAGTGTCGATTTGCTCAGAAGCTGGCGCTGGGCTGGGGAACAGACGGCAGGGCAGCTGGGCAGTTCTGGGAAGCCAGGCTGCGGTGAGCCATCTGGGTTGCGATGCAAATGAGGCCTGGCCACATGCCGAGAGCCGAAGTGGCTGTACCCAGGGAGGAGAGCCCAGCCTGGGGCGGTGTGTGTGTGTGTGTGTGTGTTTGTGGTGTGTGTGTGTGTGTGTTTGTGATGTGTGTGTGTGTGTTTGTGATGTGTGTGTGTGTTTGTGATGTGTGTGTGTGTGTGTGTGTTTGTGATGAGGTAAAGCAGGCTGCAAGCACCTCTAGAGAGGCCAGGACTGGAGGGGGACCGTGTACAACCCTGTGCTCTAGGGACAGGTGCTCCTCCTTACTGGGACGAACCTGCAACATCTACCCCACCTTCTTTAGGTGAATCTCAGGTATCCTTCAGAGCCACCTGTCTTCTGAGAAGGCACTGGTGTGCACTTGGTGTGCACTGAACCCTAGGCCTTCTGCCTCCCAAGGTCTCAGGCGTCACAGTGGAGTGGGTCAGGTAAGAGGGTGGGGCTCTCCACCTCAGCGAGTCTAAGAATTGACCTAGAGGTAGCTTTCCCACTTCCCTCTCCTATGGGTCTTGCTTAGAGGTTTTTAGATATACTTTTAATTATATTTATATCTATTTTAATATAAAATATAAATAGTTTTGCATAAGCGTCTGTGTGGGAATTTGCCTGAGGGGGCAAGTACCTCCCGGAAGTGAGAAGAGGACCTTAGATCCCCTGGAACTGAAGTTAATGGAGGTTGTGTTGTCAGGCACTTTTGGATGCTGGAAACTGAACTCTGAACTCTTAACCCCTGAGCCCTCTTTCTAGCCTTGGAGTATTTTTGCGTTTTTAAAATTTTTGCCAGGCCGGGCGGTGGTGGCGCACGCCTTTAATCCCAGCACTCAGGAGGCAGAGGCAGGCGGATCTTTGTGAGTTCGAGACCAGCCTGGTCTACAAGAGCTAGACTAGTTCCAGCGCAGGCTCCAAAGCCAGAGAAACCCTGTCTCAAAAAGCAAAAACAAAAACAAAAAAATTTGCCAGGTTGGCCTTTTGAGCACTGGAATTTAAGGTGTGTCACCACTGTCCTGGCTAATTCTGTAACTTGTACTATCTGTCTGTGTATGCGCACACTTGTACCACGGGGCACACGTGTAGATCAGAGGACAACCCATCTGGATCTGCTTTCTCCTTCTGTTGTGTGGACCATGGGGACCAGAATTCAGATTGTCAGGCTTGTAGCCACTTTCGCCACCACCATTATTACCATTTCAATCCCAAACTAGCTTCCCTTCTCCCTCCCTAGTGCTGGGGATAGGGGCATCGCGGGCACTAGCATCTGGTCCACCTCAGTTATGCAGTGCTGGGGATTTTGTGGATAGTAGGCAAGGACTCTACCCACTGGGCTACCTTCCCACCCACTGTATGTTATTTGGAGTTTCTTTTTCTTTTCTTCCTTTCTTATTTTTATCTTTTTTATTTATTTATTTTTAGTTTTTGTTTGTTTGTTTGTTTTTGTTTTTGTTTTTTCGAGACAGGGTTTTTCTGTAGCTTTGGAGCCTGTCCTGGAACTAGCTCTTGTAGACCAGGCTGGTCTCGAACTCACAGAGATCCGCCTGTCTCTGCCTCCCGAGTGCTCAGATTAAAGATGTGCGCCACCATCACCCAGCTTTCTTTCCTCTCTTAATTTTTAGTATTATTTTTCTTTTTTGAGGCAATCTCTCACTTTGTAGCCGTGGCTGACTGGAACTCACCCTGTAGACCAGGCTGACCTCGAACTCACAGAGATCCATCTACCTGTGTTCCTGAGCACTGGGGTTAAAGGCGTGCACTGCAATGCCTGGTCTGCGGTTACTTCTTGCTTCTCATTTCACATTTGTTTTACAAACTCATTCCTTTATTCCTTAAGTGGGTGGGTGAATCAGGGACTGAGCTGGCCCCTGTAATTTATCCGTCTGAGTTTAGGTTCTTCCTGACAGGACTAGATTCCCCCACAGTTGATATCTGAATTGATTCATTTTGACTGTGATATGTGCCACGGAGACATCATACACCTGATCTGGTGACCCAGCTTTGTCATCACCACTACTGGGGAGGCTGAGGCAGGAGGATCTGAAGTTTAAGGCTTGCTTGGCCTACAGATTTCAAGGCCAGTTTGAGACCCTGTCTTAAAATGAGAAGTAAAAAAGGCTCTGTGTGTGTGTGTGTGTGTGTGTTAGATCACTTGCCTAGCGTGTTTGCATGTGTGTTAGAGCATTTGCCTACTGTGTGTGTGTATGTGTGTGTGAACTTGCCTAGCATGCAAAAGGCTCTAGATGCAATACATTGTGGAAAAAGTCAGAGTTGTTACCATTATGGGAAGCCATCCAAAGGGGCTTCCCTGAGGAAGTGACAGAGATAGACTGATGGGAAACCGGATGGAAAGAAGTGTCCCCACTTGGGCCACACTGGGGCCCAGACTGCTGACCAGACTTCTGGGCTTTCCCTGGACTCTGGCTCCTCTGTTCTGGCTGACTTTCTGTACAAGTAGGTAAAGGAAAGACTCAAGGGCACATAGGATTGGCTCCTCACCAGCTCTGGGTACCCAGAGCTCTGTTGTCCTGTCACCGGGGCTCACAGCTGCTCACGCACCCTCCCACTCACTCAGCAGCTGCCCAACGCCATAAGACACGAGATGAGAAGTTTCAGCTTCATTCTAGCCATGGGAGGGCCCCCTGGAACTCAGTTAACTGAGAAAGCAGCCAATGGGACCACATTGGAAAGGCACAGACTAGTGGCTGTTTGCCCTGGTCTGTCCGTGTTTTCCATCCTCCAGCGATACCTGGGATTTTGTTGACAGAAACATAGGAAGGGGTAGTCAGGCTGAACCACAGTGTGTAAGTGGGTTGGTTCGCTCACACAGGATTAAAAAACGGTTTTTTGAGACAGCCTTTAAAACCTGGAAATGAGCCAGCGACAAGGCTCAGAAGGCCAAGGAGCCTGCTGCCTGATGATCTGAACCCGTGAAAGGAGAGAAGCAGTTCCACAAAACTATCTTCTGACCTCCCTATTTGTGCACACGCGCGCACGCACGCGCATAGACACACATGCACACACACACAAGAGAGAGAGAGAGAGAGAGAGAAAAACAGAGGCAGAGAGAGCAAGCTGTATGCTGCCACATGTCTGTAGAACCAGGAGTTCAAGGTTATCCTTGACTATACAGTGACGGTGAGCCAGCCTGGACTACATATATACATAAAATAAAAATAAGTAAATCTTTTTTTTTTTTTTTTTTTTTTTTTTTTTTATAATACAAAGAAAATACTTTTATTTCTGTATCA
>JAQHUG010000183.1:3257976-3280233 GCA_028555095.1 Dicrostonyx torquatus
GGCTGTGAGCCAATCCAAGACACATGGCTGCCATCTCACGTGGTTCCACCCCAGGAATCAAGCCATCCATTTGCGACCTAATTCCTCTCATAAGTTCATTAACAACAGGACTGTGGATACAGCTGAGATTCAGTTTTTCCTTTATCACCCCTCCTAGTTTAGCGTCAGCCACAGCCAGAGGTTCATGGGCTTCTTTTACTATTTTCTTCAGAACTTTCTTCAACTGCTTATTCATTTTGCCCTCCATCAGAGCTGTGAATGCTGCTAATGCTTCTGCTGTATCCTGAAATTTCTCAAAATGTTTTAGCTTTACTATTTTATTTGCTTTTTCCGGAGTTTCAAATTCTTTCCACAAACTATCAACCTCTTGAAGTTTCTTCTCATTCAGAACCTTAAAGATGGCGTAGCCAACGGACGTTTCAAACAGGACCAACATGGTGAGGCCGGGCCACGGCGCCGCGCGGTTACCCGCGAGCTCTCACGCCGCTGCAAACGCCGAATCTCTCGGCCACCGATGCCCCGCTAGGCCTCGGGAGAGGGAATGCACGCACGCCCGCCTCCCTCGGAGCCGCTAGACCACGCCGCCGAAGCGTCCCACGCCTCCCCAATAAGTAAATCTTTAGGAAATGAAGCAATAACAAAAATCTGGACCCCTACACCTATATCTTGTGGCTTTATTTCGCATTTGTTGGTGGGCCTGCATCCAGCCTGGCCTGCTGGTCCTTTATTGGGACGTTGGATTCTCCAACCCTAACCTTCCTCAGGGGTATCAGGGAGCCAGACAACCACTCAGCCTGGCTCTGTGTTCCAGGCTAAAGGCTCTTTCTTGCTTCCCCTGCCTCTGCCTGGCCTGCTCCGCCTCTCTCTCAAGCCAGGCTAGTGCTGAGCGAAGGATCCTACTGCCAGTCTTTCTCTGCTGTTTCCTTGCTTGGACCAGATAGGCAAAGCTGGGGCTCCTGAGTAGGCTGCCCTGGGACAACTGGCCACAGATGGCTGTGTTTCCCCACGGGCTGCTGGGTCACAAGGCTTTGCGGTGCTGGCTGCATGCCATGCCACAAGAGGCCAAGATTCCCCTGGAACCAAGGGCTGCATTTATCCTCACACTGACAGAGAGGCAACCAGGATGCTCTGCCCCAGAGGCATTTCCAGAAATTTGGGTTCTGACTTCTTGTTGATTAGATGCCAGAAAGCCCAGAGCTGCTCTGTGGTGAGGCAGCCATTGAGCAATAGATGTTCTGTTTTGCTGATGACAAGGGTTTTCGACATTGAAAAGCTGAAATGATAAGTGGACAGACCTGACCAGCAGCTCCCTTCTTGGGCCGGTATGTGTGTGTGTGTGGGGGGGCTGGTTTCAACCTCCACCCTGGGAAGGAATTATTTATGGCCCTGGGCTCCTCCAGGTTTCTCCTCAGCTCCAGAGGACATATATCCTGGTCCCAGAATTCTACAAGGCCTCTGTAATTTCTCCATACTGTAGTTGTGGGTCAGAAGGGCCCTTGAGAGGTATACAGCTATAGATGTGGAAGAGTACCCCGTCCCCACCGTGTGTGTGCGTGCGTGCGTGCATGCGTGTGTGTGTGTGTGTGTGTGTGTGTGTGTGTGTGTGTGTGAATGAGAGAGAGACAGAGAACAATGGAGTTCATACTCTTTTTTTTTTTCCGACGGTTTCTCTATAGTTTTGGAGCCTGTCCTGGAACTAGCTCTTATAGACCAGGCTGGCTTCAAACTCACAGAGATCCGCCTGCCTCTGCCTCCCGAGTGCTGGGATTAAAGGCCCGGCTTTTAATCACCACCAGCCCAGCTGAGTTTGTACTCTTCTTTGACCCTGTGGATTCTAGGGGCCAAACCAAGGTTGCCTAGCTTGGTAATTGGACGGGCAAGTGGCTTTACCTGATGAACTATCTCAATAGCCCTAAGAGACAGCTTATTCTGGAGCCAGATATGAATGGCTGTGGTCACAGAGCAGGATTCCGCCTACATTATCATGTTCCAGTGAAAATTTTTGTTTTAGGTGGCTGGTGAAATGGTCAGGTGCTTGCTACTCAAGCACGGTGATCTGAGTTCAAGTCCCAGAACCCACATGCCGGTGGAAGGAGAGAACCTACTCTATAAACACAGGCCCTGACATTTGTGTCATTCCCGCATGCAAACACACAGCAATGATAATTAAAATAAATGAAGGAAACAATTGAGTTTTCAGATAGCTTCTCATGGAAGCCAGGCTGGCCTCAAACTCCCTATGCAGCCAAGGATACGTTGAGATTTCTTTTTCTTTTTCTTTTTTTTTTTTTTTTTGGTTTTTTGAGATAGGGTTTCCCTGTGGCTTTGGAGCCTGTCCTGGAACTAGCTCTTGTAGACCAGGCTGGTCTCGAACTCACAGAGATCCACCTGCCTCTGCCTCCCGAGTGCTGGGATTAAAGGCGTGCACCACCACCGCCCGGACTACGTTGAGATTTCTAATCCTCCTATTTTCTCAGTGCTGGGAGCCCATGCTGGAGAGGAAACCCAGGGCTTTGGGCATGATTGACAAGCTCTCTGTTAGGACCTCATTTTCTTTTTTAGTTTCAGCTTGTTTATCTGTATAAGTGTTTTGCCTGTGGTGGGGGACAATTCTGTATTCTGTCAATCATGTTTTAAATAAATGCTGATTGACCAGGCAGGAAGTATAGGCAGGAAAACCAGACAGGAAGTAGAGGTGAGAACAGGAGAATTCTGGGAAGCAGGAAGCTCCCTTGGCACTCTTGCACAGACCACCAAAGAAGCAGGGTGTACCTACTGAGAAAAGGTACCGAGCCATGTGGCTAACATAGATAAGAACCATGGGTTAATGTAAGTTATAAGAGCTAGTAAGAAGCCTGAGCTAATGAGCCAATCAGTTTATAATCTTATGGAGACCTCTGTGTGATTTTCTTTGGGGCTTGCCGGCTGTGGGGTACTGGACGGGACAGAAACCCCAACAAGCAGGACCCTCATGTTACAGCCTGCACTGGGTTATGTCTGGTGCCAGTGGAGGCCAGAAGGAGGTGTCAGATCTCCTAGAACTGAAAGAGATGGTGGTGAGTGCTGGGGGATTGAACCCAGGTCCTCTGGAAGAGCAGCCGGTGCTCTTAACTGTTGAGCCATCTCTCCAGCCCTGCAGCCCATTTCTGGAGGTTTTCACAGTTACAGAGCAGAAGAAAACCATAAACCAAAGCACTTTCCAAGCCCCTTAGTGGAAACCTCGGGAAGGTGGGGAAATCTCTACTGTAGGCGTCAGATGCCCTCAGATGAGATTTGGGGTTTGGATTGGTGGAAATTAGGGTTCTGTTAAATGAATGTGTCCCCAAAGGTTTCATGTTATAGCCACAAGGATGTTAGGTCAAACATAGAGATGGGTGTTGGGTGGCTATTAACAGGGCTAGCGATAGCCTGAGATGATATTACTGGATATGCAGCATTCGATTTCCCATAGTCACTCAGCTCTAATCAGTCAATAAGCCTGGTAGACGCCTTCACAGAAGTACCAGCTTCTTTTCTGGCAATTAACCAGCCTTCCTTCCCTCCCTCTCCCTCTGTTCTCTCTCTCTCCCTTCTTCCTATTCTGTAGCCCAGGCTGATCTCAAACTTGTGGCAACCTTCCTGCCAGGTAAGTCTGCATGCACTGGGTTGATAGGTGTGGGTAGCCGTCCCTGGCTACGGCAAGCTAAATTTTGTATTTGTTTTTCAAAGCAGGGTTTCTCTGTTTTGCCTTGGCTGTCTTGGAACTCACTCTGTAGACTAGGGTAGCCTCGAACTCGGAGATCTGCCTGCTTCTGCCTACCAAGTGCTGAGATTAAAGGCAAGTGTCACCATGCCCAGCTTGACAAGCTACTTTCTTTTTTCCTTTTTCTCTTTTATTTTTTCTTCCCCCTGAGACAGGGTTTCTCTGTGTAACAGCCCTGGCTGTCCTGAGAATTCCCTCTGTAGAACACTCTGTAAATCAGACTTACAGAGATCCATCCACCTGTCTCTGCCTCCTGAGTTCTTGGATTAAAGGCATGCACCACCACCACCACCACCACTCAGCAAGCAATCTATTTTCTAATGTGGAAATTAGAAAACTTTTAATAATTTTATCTATCTGTCTATCTATCTATCTATCTATCTATCTATCTATCTATCTATCTATCTATCATCTATCCATTTATTTGTAGACAGAGTCTCACTGAGTCTCCAGGCTGGCCTGGAACTCGATATGTAGACCAAGGTGGCCCTTAGCTTACAGAGAGTCACTTGCCTTAGCCTCTGGAGTGTTGCTATTTCAGGTGTGCCCCTAGTTTATGTGGTGCCACGTGTTGATCCCAAGGCCTTGTGCCTGCTAAGCAAGCGCCAAGCGACCACCCCAGTCCCTCTCTCCTCGACTTTGCTTGTCGTTCTTGCCAGGGATGATCTCTCTCAGGCTGGCGAGCATTGCTGTGGTTGTTGGTGCGGGGAGTGAATCAGAGGCGGCATGGGCCCTTGGCTCAGGATTTCCTGGCGCTTCCTGCCTGAGAGAGCAGCCTGCTCTGGGGCATCAGCCGCTGCTCCCTGACGTCAACTCTGCTTCCACTGAATGGCTTTCCTCTTCCGTTTGGGAAGACATCCTATCTGTCATCAAGCCTATTGACCGTCTTTCTCATCCTGGCACCTCCTGTTTGGGAAAGAGCGAGGGGAGCTAACGAGAAGACAGTGGGTGGAGACGGGAGGCAGGGCGGGACTCTGGATGGGTCTCTATGGAGTGAGGGGCTCTATGTGGACAGATACCTTCTTGTCTGGGGCCCTCAAGGTGTGTATCAATAACTCCACGAATAGTAGCAGGCTCTGCCCCACATCCAGAGCCCTCTGAGCAACACTGAGATTCAGAGACCCTGCTACATGCTCATCTCGGCCTGGGCGTCCTCTGAAAGTGCCTCATCTCCCCACGGTGTTCTCACTAACCAACTCAAATGAGGTCTCTGGGCAGGAAGAATGTACCTTCCATCAGCATGCAAATGTGTATGTGTTCCAGGAGCTGGAGAGATGGCTCAGACATTAGGGACATTTGCAGATCTTGCAAAGGACCCTATTCTGTTTCCCAGCACTCATGGGGTTAAACACACCATCCTTAACTCCAGTTCTAGGGGATCTGACACTGTTTTCTGACATGTATGAACACCAGACTTGCAAGTGGTACTTATATCTATATATCTATATATATGCAATCAAAACACTTATACATATAAAAGGAAATAAATAAAAATAATTTTTGGGGGGAGAGGGTTTTCAAGTCTGGGTTTCTCTGTGTAGCAGCCCTGGAACTCACTCTGTAGACCAGACTGACCTCAAACTCAGAGATCTGCCTGCCTCTGCCTCCTGAGTGCTGAGACTGAGGGTATGCGCCATCAGCCCTGGGTGCTGCTCCATGGGATCTGGCACCCTTCTCTGACCTACACAGACACAAGGCATGAGCATGCTACAGTACAGAAATAAAATTGATAAGTTACTGCAGAAACACTGAGGTATGAGGTGTCACTATCTTCAGTGATGTAGCCACTGACAAGTTGCTGACCCATGCTCATGCAGGCAACCGTTTTTAAACTCAGTGGGTCGCAGACCCAAAAGACGCAAAGTTGGGAAGCATGGTTTCAGTGGGAGAAAGACGGGCTAAGACAGGGTGGCAGTGGGGAAAGAGGGACCAACATTCACTATTTGTGTGCATGAAACTGTCGAAGAATAAAAATGAATTTGCTATTAACAATATAAATATAAATACTAAAAGATTAAAGGGGATGCTGAGTGTGGTGGTGCACGCCTTCAATCCCAGCACTCGGGAGGCAGAGGCAGGTGGATCTCTGAGTTTGTGGCCAGCCTGGTCTACAGAGTGAGTTCCAGGGCAGCCAGGGCTACACAGAGAAACCATTTCCGGAAAATCCAAAAGTAAATGAAGAATGAATGATTGAATGAATGAATGAATGAATGAATGAGCTGGAGAGATGGCTTAGCAGTTAAAAGCACTGGCTGCTCTTGCAAACGGCCAGGGTTTAGTTCCTAGTACCATCCCATGGCTCATAACCATCTGTCATTCCAGCTCCAGGGGATCTGGCACCCTTCTCTGACCTACGCAGACACAAGGCACGAGCACGTTACAGTACAGATATGCACGCAAAGCGCTGCACACATAAAATACATGAATCTAAAAAATAAAAAAATTAATTAAAAAACTGCCCCATCTCTGAAAGCCAGTCTATAAAATTTTGGAATCTCTAAGATACACATGTCCCGGAAGAGTCATGGCTGCCTGCCTCACTCTGTTTATGGCTTTTAGACTAGCCACGAAGCTTGAGGCTCTACGTGCATGGCTCTGGAAGGGGGCTGGGCCTTCTGTGTTTACTAGAAATGGAAATACTTATTAGTTTCGCTTGCCCAGGGAGTCAATATCACTGCATGTAACTGCGATTTATTTTAGAGGAGACATTCCCAGGGAGCCAGCCCCGGGTCTCAGGTACCGCCTCACTCAGCAACGAGCCGCATGGGCAAGGCAGCTTGTTTTCTTTTTATGATGGTCAGGATGTTTTGCGATCCCTGTGGTGATCACCAGTGAGGGTGAAGGGGCAGCTGATCAATGCTGTTTACTCTGCACCTCCCGGAACAGGCTTAAGGCACCATAATCTCCTGCTGGTTACTGGAAGTTAGGAAATCTGATGATTCACTGTTTCTAACTCGGAAGAACTAAATCAAATTTTACCTAGTAGTTGTAAAACTATATGTACTTTAAAAAAAAAATTAAAGCCAGTCTGAAATGCTCACTGCCTGTAAGTGATCTGGAAGTTCCTAAACATCAGCACATGACCTGTGAGAACGCATGGAGTGCTGTATTCTCCATGCCTTTCACAAGATGAGCTACTTCTGGGTTTTTTTTTTTGTATTTATTTATTGAGATGGTCTTATTATATAGCTCTGACTGTCCTGGAACTCACTCTATAGACCAGGCTGGCCTTGAACTCACAGAGATCCTCCTGCCTCTGGCCCTGAGTACTGGGATTAAAAAATTCTCCACCATGCCTGGCCCATGGTGCAAATATATCCTGTACTTTTTTTTGAGATAGGGTTTCTCTGTGTAGATTTGGAGCCTGTCTTGGAACTCGATCTATAGACCAGGTTGTCCCCGAACTCACAGAGATCTGCCTGCCTCTGCCTCCCAAGTGCTGGAATTAAAGGCGTGCACCACTACCGGCTTGTACTTAATTTTTTTTTTTAAAAAACTGTATATATTTAGGCAGAGGCTCATGCATTCCTAGCCGGTCTTGAACTTTCTATGTTGCAATGAATGACCTTTAACTCCTGATCCTCTTGTCTCTATTTCCCAAGCTCTGGTACCTGCCCCATTTTCTTCCTTTTTCTTTTGTTTTGTTTTCCGAGATGGGGTTTCTTTGTGTAACAGCCCTGTCTGTCCAGGAACTCACAGAGATCTGCCTGCCTCTGCCTCCCAAGTGCTGGGACTAAAGGTGTGCACCACCACTACTGGTCCTATTTCTTTCATTTCCTCTTTCTTCCTTTTCCTTAGATACTTCTGCTTTTGCCCCCTGAGGGCTAGGATTACAATGTGGGCTACCATGTCTGCGTAAGATGTTCTTTGCACCACCCTGTGACAATATTTTTTGTTGTTTTAAAAATCAGTACAAATTGTATTTATTATTATTATTTATTGTGTTCATATATATGATCTGGAGGGGGCACAAGTGGGAGAGCCAAGGCGTAAGTGTGGAGGTCAGAGAACAATTTCACATGGCAAGCACCTTTTCCCACTGGGCCACTTTTCTGGCCTCTCCTTTCTAATTTCCTTTTTATTTAAATTTCTGCATGTTCATTCATTTTGTGGGAGCAGCAGGTGCACACACGCTACGGAGTGCATGCGGAGGCCAGAGAACACACTGTGCGTCAGGTCTCTCTCCTTCGACCAGGTTCTGAGGCTTAAACTCAGGTTCTCAGCCTTGGCAGCAAGAACCTTTATTTACTGAGCCCTGTTACCCTGGCGATTTTGAACAGGTCTCACTTCTGCCAGGATATCGTTTTTCAAGGAGATGTGGTCCTTCAATGTTCTGATGCAGCAGGGGGTATCTAACCAACTCCTTCACTGAGATGTTTTCCCCACACTTCCAGTACTGGGAAAATGTTGAGATAAATATTCTTGTGGGAATACTTCGGTGGAAGTGAAATTCAGTATGTCAGTGGAGTGTCACAGCTTTAGCTCCACAGCATCTCTGGGGTGAACAGAATTATGATTATGTTTTACAGTGTTTCTAGTTACTAAAGCCTGGCCTGTGTGAGCCAGAGAAGGAATGGGTGGCATGTAAGTCTGACAGGTCAAGCTTCCGGGTGCTGAGCCAGCACCATCCTGGAGAGATGCCGGTGAACGCGGACACAAGGCAGTAGGTGGCAATCTGATGGGTTTGGGGTGCTGAGATGTCAAGGCAGGTGATGCAGGGCTCAGGACAGCAGCTATCTGTCAGGATTCGGGGTGCTGAACTGTCACCAGCATCCCCCCTCCTGGAGCAAGGCAGGTGATGCAGGGCTCAGGGCAGCAGCTATCTGTCAGGATTCGGGGTGCTGAGCTGTCACCAGTATCCTCCATCCTGGAGCAAGGCAGGTGATGCAGGGCGCAGGGCAGCAGCTATCTGTCAGGATTCGGGGTGCTGAGCTGTCACCAGCATCCTCCCTCCTGGAGCAAGGCAGGTGATGCAGGGCACAGGACAGCAGCTATCTGTCAGGATTCGGGGTGCTGAGCTGTCACCAGCATCCTCCCTCCTGGAGCAAGGCAGGTGAGTGCAGGGCGCAAGGCGGGAGCTGTCAGATCAGTCAGGTGTCAGGGCGCTGAGCAACCTTCCTTTTGCAGCAAGGCAGATAGATGAGGGCAGGGCGCAGGGCTGCAGCTATCACTCCGACAGGATTCGAAGCACTGCACTGTCACCAGCGTCCTCCCTCCTGGAGCAGTGCAAGTGAGCTCAGGACCGTGGTCCACGCCGCCTGCCCTCGAGTTCCCTCCCCAGTGCGACGTCGCGCCCCAGAAGACACCTTCTACAGCCCCGCCAGCCCGGGGCCGCGGCCAACGCCTCCGCGCCTGCGCGCTAGCTCCGTGTCCGCGCGCGCGCCGCTGTCAATAAAGTTCTCGCGCGCCGGAAGCGGAAGCGGCGGGTCTCCATGGCGGCGCCGGCAGCGGGCCCGGTGTTCTGGAGACGGCTGCTGGGCCTGCTGCCTGGCCGGCCCGGGCTGGCCGCGCTTCTGGGCCGGCTGTCCGACCGCCTGGGCAGGGGCCGGGAGCGCCGGCGCCGGAGGTGAGAGCGCTGGGGCGAGGTGGGCCCGGCGGGCGGGCGGGGGCCTTGCTGTCTACCCGCGTGCTGGCGGCCCGGCCGCGGTCCCCCGTGGGCGTGCACCGTGCAGGAGCCACCCGGGGCGCGCTCGGGGCTGCGGCGGGGTCCCCGAGGCGAAGGCTTGCTGTTCTCTGGCCCCGCGGGGTGACTTGGCGGGAGTGAATCAGCCCTGCGGGGACCGGGTACGGGCTGCCTTCCACACATCCTGCCAGAGACATTTCTCAACCCTGACTCAGTCGGCACTCAGGCCGGTGAAGAGGAAACTCTCGGAACCCTTTCTACGTGTTTTCAAAGGGCCTGTTTCTGGAAAAGTACTGAAGTGGGTTGTGTAAACGGGGAAGTAGGTTTTGAAGCAGTTTGTTCGGGCAGTGGTCCTTTTAAGTAAACATTTGCCGAGAACGGGCTCACCTAAAGAGGCCTGATGCTATTGTTAATATTTAGAGGAAAAAGAAGTGTGTGTGTGTGTGTGTGTAAGTCTCTTGTGTGCAAGTGTTTAGAGACACTGGCCCCAACGAAAGCTTTGAACCTACTTTATTAGTTGAAATACTCAGCGTTTTGATTTTTATAAGTGTTTTCTTTTTCTTCTGGTGCTGGGGCTCAAACCCAGAAAGAGCCTCATGCACGCTAGGCAAGTGGTCTAACAATAGCCTCATGCACGCTAGGCAAGTGGTCTAACAATGAGCCATGAGCCACATCCCCAGCCCTCTCTCTCTCTCTCTCTTTAAAATAATTAATATTTTGTGTGTGAATGTGTGTGAGAGTGCTCAGGTGGTGGGAGGGGGACGACCTGTGGAAGTTGGTTCTTTTACCATGTGAGTTCAGGTGATTGAGCTCAGGTCCCTGGGCTTAGCAGCAAGCTCCATGGTCCCCCCCTCCCCCAGTTCGTAGAGTCATGGTCCCATGTAGCTGGGGCTGGCCTTAAACTGGCTAAGTAACTCAGGCTAGCCTAGCACTTCTGATTCTCCTGCCTCGTCCTCTCAAACGCTGGGGATCACAGGTGTGAGCTATAATGGTCCACTGTCTTTGCTTTTGCTGTTCGAGCTCCATGGGTGAGATCTTGCAGTCTTGCCAGCCAGCTAGAGATGCAGTGTCCTATGTCGGTTCTAGATGTGGAGCCTTGATTCTCAGACTAACAGAGGGAGCTTGGCAGCCAAAGCCCAAGCTAGCTTCGGAGGAGCTTTCAGGTGACAGATTCCAGGCAGAAAGGGAGTCTTGGATGTATACTGATCAGAATGTCTCCTGTGTCCCGGATGTAGAGGAGGTGGCCACTCTGTGTTCTATAACTGAGGCTCAGCGAAAGACCTGGCCGTTCTATTGGGTGGTAAAGTCAGGTGATGCTGACATCATGCTCTCAGAGCACTGCAAGATGTAGTTTAAGGTTTCAGAAGTTCGGCCCGAAAGATGAGGGGTTTAGGAAGCTTTGTTAATTTCCTTTTTGTTTTGAAACATTATTAATTATTGTTGAGCTTTGGTGTTGATCACTGAAGGGTGCTGGAGCGTGCTACACAAATTTCCCTGCTTCTGCTCGGTATCAAATCCAGGAGATCAAATCTACCAGTAGGTATCAAATCCAGGAGATCAAATCTATCACTAGGTATCAAATCCAGGAGATCAAATGTACCACTAGGTATCAAATCCAGGAGATCAAATCTATCACTAGGTATCAAATCCAGGAGATCAAATCTATCACCAGGTGTCAAATCCAGGAGATCAAATCTATCACTAGGTATCAAATCCAGGAGATCAAATCTATCACTAGGTATCAAATCCAGGAGATCAAATCTACCACTGAGCAGTACCCCTAAAGTCACATGTAGCCCAGGTTAGCTTCCAACACGCTTGCTTTGTAGATGAAGATGACTTTGTACTTCTGATCCCATTGTCTACAGCCTGAGTGCTGGGATTACAGGCACTGTGCCCAGTCTCATGTATTAGGGGTAATTTCCAGGGCTCCGTGCATGCTAGGCAGATAGACCCTACTTACCAATGAGCTACACCCCAGTGCCCATGATTCGTGACCCAGGTTAGCCTCGAACTCTGGGCACAGTGATTGCAGTCTCGTACCACCATGCCCAGCTGGGGAACTTTGTCTTTTCCTCCTGTTTTATTTTCTTAGTGAAAAAACTTTACTGTGTGTATATGTGTTTGTCCCAGGAATTGAACACAGGTTGTCAGGTGTGGTGACAGACACTTTTACCTGCTGAGGTAGCTTATTGGCCCCTTTAAAAAATTTAAAAAAAAGAAAAAGATTTTGCTAGTTTGTTTGAGACAGGCTCTCACTAGATATTTAGATGACTTGGAATTCTGTGTAGACCAGGCTAGCCTCAAACTCATAGAGATCCACCTGTCTCTGCCTTCTGAGTGAGTGCTGGGTTTAAAGGTGTGCGCCACCACACTTAGACCAAGGTTTTACTTTTATTTATGTGTATCTCAGTGTGTGTGTCTGAGTGCAGGTTCCTTTGCGGGCCAGAAAAGGACATTGGATCCCTTTGGTCTAAAGTTACAGACAGTTAGGATTCCCTCTTAAGTCCTAACCATTAAGCTGTCTATCCAGCCCATTAAAAAATTTCTGAGACAGGATCTCACTACGTAGCCCTGGCTCTCCTAGAACTTCCTGTGTAGAAGGCTGTCTTTTAAAATTTATTTATTTATTTGTTTTTTTTGTTTGTTTTTTGTTTTTTTGTTTTGGATTTTCGAGACAGGGTTTCTCTGTGGCTTTGGAGCCTGCGCTGGAACTAGCTCTTGTAGACCAGGCTGGTCTCAAACTCACAAAGATCCGCCTGCCTCTGCCTCCCGAGTGCTGGGATTAAAGGCGTGCACCACCACCGCCTGGCTCTAAAATTTATTTTTTGAGTCATGATTGAATGTAGCCCAGCCTGATTCGGGTAGCCTTAAACTTACGGATGGGGGAATTGCAGATGCAGTGTGGCAGTGAGGGTAGTCTAAGTTGATTTTACAAGACTCACCTTTGAGGCAGGGTGGTCTCATTTTCCTAGGCTGGCCTTGATCTAGGGATTACAGACAGGTGCCGCCACACTAAGCTCAACTTCCCAACATTTCCACGGTACACGTGGCTCAGTATTTCTTAGCCAAAAGATTAAGCCTACAGTTAAGCCAGAGGGGGTGGGGCGTGGGGGATTGACTGGTGGATTTCTCTGAGTCAGAACCAGAATTTGAGTTTCTTTGCCACGCCTTCAGAAGCTCTCTTTATAGTGATAACATTTAGGGTGGGGACGAGGATGACCGTGTCCACCAATGAGTGACCCTGCATGGGTTTGTTCCCGCCTCTGCCTAGTTTGGCTTGCTGCTTTTTCTGGTTCTCTGGGGCCTTAGTGTTTGGCATTATTCATGTCAGTTGTGGCCACTCACTCTCAGCTGCTGGCTTTCGATTCTTCTCCTTTGTTCCACTGCGCCTCCCAATTCCTCATTCCCCGAACAGTGTGGTTTCTTGTAATTCTCTGATCACTGATTCATTGATAATAGCTCTGTGTAGTCATGAGCTTAAGTTATTTTAGATTCTGGCTTGCCCATCTGACTCAGCCATTGGGGGCTAGGTGAATCCTTGTGGCCAGCAGGAGGAGCGGTTCTCAGTGCGTGGTTTCCTCTCAGGCTTAGCGGTGCCCATAGAGACTTAAGAACACAAGAAAACCATTTCTTATTAGTGATCCTGAGATACTGGTGCTTTCTCTGAAGCAAGTGCCTGACTCACCGTCATTGGGAGAACTAGACAGTTGATTTATTCCTCCTGTAGATGGGTCATTGCTAGGCTAGTGAGAGAGATAAGGACAGCCCTGCCTTTACAGTGCTCGTCTGGGACCTGTGAGCAGACGTTCCAGGAAAGCAAGGTGGAAGGTCATGGTGGCGCCCTGGAGGTGGAAGGCCTCCCGGTGGCACAGCACAGAGTGAAGTGAAGAAGGGGAGTAGGCATTTAAGGGGCAAATGATGTGACCAGGAGTGGCGGCGGCACTGGAACCATTTCTTCTTTTACTTTTCTCCTCTTCTCCTTTTTCTTCTTCTTTTATTTTTTTGTAAGACAGGGTTTCTCTGTGAAACAGCCCTTGTGGTCCTGGAACTAGCTCTGGAGATCAGGTTAGCCTTGAACTCTCAGAGATCCACCTGTCTCTGCCTCCCTAGCATTGTGTTTAAAGGTGTGTGTGCCACCACTGCCTGCCCTTGAACCATGTCTAACAACTGATGGAGGGTTGCTAAGTAGGAGAGGAGCTATAAGCAAGTCAGTCTCCTGGGCCAGGCCAGAGACCTAGGAAAGTAGATTTTAGGTCCTTGTATGGTTTGTGAATGGTACAGCCCTGAGCTTTGGGAGGTAGGGGTGATCCTGTGAAGTCAGGGGGAGTGGGCGAAAAAGCCAGAGGGCCAGATCAGAATCAGGCATGCTATGGGTACGGGGGGGGGGGAGAGCCATGCCAAGGCAGGTCACGTGACCAAGTGCTTAGGTTGTAGCACTTGACCACACTGGCCTTTGGGAGTAGAAGCTGCAGGTTTGTGACTCCTGAGCTACATTGAGGTGCCCAGGTAGAGGCGCCTAGTGCTTAGGAGAGGCCACACCTCGGATGGAGGGGTTTGGACCAGCGATGCACAAGGCGGGCTCCTTAGTTGGAGTGGAGGAGACCTACTGGGAAATGTGTCGAGAGGGCCTTCTTTCCTAAGCTTGAGTTTGTTTGCCATATAAGGAAATTTTCCTCTAAAATTACATTAGTTAGCTATAGATACAGCTCTTTACTTTTTAAACTTAAGCCTGTCTCCTTTGTGGGGGCACAGAGAGACAGGGACTCTGGCTTGTGAGAGGGAAACGGGTGGCCACAGAGGTTCTTTCAGTTGGAGTTTCTTCCTTTGTGGTGGAAGGCTCGTGGTGCATTCTGAGACATTTCTGCTCTGAGGAACCCTCACACTCCAGCAGGTGCTTTCCTTTGGCCATTTCTGATGTTGCGAGTCAGCCTTTCCAACCCACTGGAGCTCTGCCTCTGGTTTATTTAGTTTTTGAGACACGAGTCTCATGTAGCCCAGGCGTAGTTGAGGGTGACCTTGAACAACTCATCCGCTGGCCGCTGCTTCAGGCTCTGACGAATTGTCAAGATTTTTATGGTTGTATTGGGGTTTGAGCCACAGGCCTCTTGCACATGCTAAGCGAGCACTGCGTGTCGTCGTCCCCCCCCCCCCACCTGTGTCCTCAGTCCCCTCGTGGTTTGTTATTTGTGCAGTTAGGATGGGTGGGAGGGAGAGAATCCGAATCAAAGAGTTGTTTCCTCAGAATCAATCCAGATGTGACCTTGTGTGAACTAACCTTTGTTCTCAGGTGACTCACTTGCAGCTGTAGCTTGGTGGCTTGCTATTGACAGTGTCCCTGAGTGCACCTTAACTGGGTGAGGGGGTCCAGCAGGATGTGTGCTGCTAGGCAGATGGAGAACAGCCTGGGATTAAAATGCCCTGATAGCTAATCCCCTGTAAATACTGATGAATGGTGAAGGAGGCAGCCTGGCGGGGCCCAGGAAGGGCAGACATGGTCGGTTCATGTCACGCACTTTGTTCTTGGTATGCCTTGCTAGCCGTGGGCTTTAAAGACATTTTAGCTCTCCAGCCCCCCATTGTCATCGATTCTCTTTTGGCTTGTGGTCAGTATATCTGGATGCTGGCAGCCAGGCCTCTGGAGCGATACGTACTGGGGGAGTCCAGTGGCCACGGTCTTGAGTAACCTGCAGCATCACTTCCCTTGCTGGGACTTAGACTGCAGAAGTCAGGAAGGGCCGCTGCTGCCAGGGTTGCAGGAAGTACCGACTTCTCAGGAAGTGATGACTATTGCTCTTCTCACCAGCTCCCTTTTCACATTGACATGTGTGTGACGGGGAAGTGGGCGGGCAGAGGGCCGCCTTTTCTTAAAAAGTAGTTTCTGAAAATGTGACCAAATACCACAGTTTCTTCTCAAGACTTATTTTGGGGCCATTTGGACACATTTGACTGGGATCCCATCATCTATGCCAGGAACCCTCTTTCCCAGAGGAGCCCTGAGGTCTTGCACAGGACAAAGCCTTCCTAGCCAGTGTGGGCTCTCCAGTAGGTTCAGGGGGCAGTCAGCCTTCCCGCTCACAGTGCTGTCCAGAGCCCTGCACGGTGACCTACAGCTTGTGTCTGTCTACAGGTTCAGCCCAACAGCTGCCACCCTGACTGGACTTGTCTGTGCACACCCCTCAGGGGCCTGGGAGGGCCGCGAGACCCTCTCCTGAGTAAATAGTCCCTAGGAGGAGGAGAAAGGACCCAGGACTGGCTCGGGCCTGTCTCTGCTCGCAGCTCTGCCATTGCCTGTTGTACCAGTCTATCCTCTGAGTCAACGGCCGCCATCTTGAGAAGATCATCCCAGCTGGGCTTGCTGACTGTTCCCCCCCCATAGAGGGTGGGGCGGGGGTGGGGGCGGGGCAGAGACTTCAGCTAAGTAAACAGTGTTCTTAGCAGCTGCTGCATGCAGGGCTGCTCCCTTTACGTGGTCTTGGGGAGGGCTGGGCAGGGGCTCCATCCTGTGCCTGTGGGGAAGTCATTTTCCTGCTGAGTAAAGAGTTTCCAGTGTGGCCTTTTGGTGGGAGCACTTACACCCCAGTAACACCCCCTCGCCCATGCCATGCCGTGAAGTGAACTCGGGTGCTTTCACCCTTGGTGTGGGGGGAACTTTGCACCTCCCCGGGAAGGAATTTTAGTCCCAGTGTCCCACTGGTGGTAGGAAGATTGGGGACTATGGCTCCAGGGTTGCTGGGAGGGCTAAAGAGGGTGATGTGTATAGACCACAGTGTGCTTCTGTGGTGGGGTTTGTCTTTCTCACTCTCTACTGAGAATGGGGGAGCTAGGCTGAGTCTTGCTGTGGCCCACCCACAGGTGAGGCAAACCAGTGTCTTTCCATAGATGCAGGCAGCTCCCCAAAACTTGGTATGATGGGCATTCCTGCTGCTCCACCCAAGGGCTTGTGGCTGTCTGCTGGGTGGCAGCTTGACAATTTTAAGCTCAGTTGGCACTTTTGTCCTGTGCCCCTCATGGAGGAGTGTTGAGGGGGACACTGTCCTGCCTAGGACTCTTTGGTATATCAGGCTAATTTTGCCATCCATCGGGGGCTTGAAGAAGAGTGTCCATGCCTTGCTCTGGGGTGGTTGAATCTCTTTAGTCCTTGGGGTGGTGGGAAGAAGCCCATTGCCATGCTTCCGCATTCTCTGTGCCCACTTCCCAGGACCCTGTCGGCAGGGCTTCCAATCATTTCTGAGTTCAGGGAATTTATCTGCAGTGTCTACAGGAGGCCTTAAGTCTGGCTGAACTTTCACCCGGAGTCAGGTCTGTTGTGGGTGTGGCCTGAGCAGCTCATTGTGAGAGGATGCTGTCCTGGGTCCTCAGGACTGTGGCTGAGGATAGCTTCGCACTGTCGGCCCCTCGTGCTGAGGGTGACATGTCCTCCTGGGCCTGCAGGCCCTGTTCTCTCTACTCCCTGGACATTCCAGGAGGATGGAGGGGCCTTCAGAGAGGAAAGGCCCACAGAGCCTGATGTCTGTTTGTACCACTTCCCTCTCTGTGTTTCTAGAACTGGGTGATAGATGCTATCTAGACAGCGATGACTCAGGGGAACCAGCTGTCCGTGTGGGTATTGTGCCTGTGCAGCAGCTCGGTTCCTTAAATGGGAGTAACCTCTGCCTTGAAGTTCTCAGACTTAGTTTTCGATGGCTCTCTCTCTCTCTCTCTCTCTCTCTCTCTCTCTCTCTCTCTCTCTCTCACTTTCCAAGACTGGAGCCTGTCCTGGAACTAGCTCTTGTAGGCTAGCCTGGCCTGGAACTCAGAGATCCACCTGCCTCTGCCCTCTGGAGTGCTGGGATTAAAGGCGTGTGCCACCACCACCCGGCTTTGCTTTTTTTTTTTTTCTTTCTTCTCTCTCTTTTTCTTTAGTTCTCTCCTTCTGTCATCTGAGTTTCAGGTTATTGAACTCAGGTTGTCAGGCTTGGCAGCAGGGGCCTTCACCTCTGACCTAGGCCCTGCAATTTCTTAGTCAACTGCCTGGCTTAGGGGACTCACTCGCTCAGGGGGGCGGCCCCCGGAGACTGGATTACTGTACAGTGGGGATGAGCTTTTTTCTGGGACAGCCCTCAGGAGTTGCATTATGGGAAGCCGGGAGCCAGCCTCACAGTTTGGGCCCTAGAACAATCCAGGCTTCAGCCGTTTCTGCAGGACTCAAGGTCCTCCAGTCCAGATGGGTCTCCCGTGTGTGCTGTCGTTGTGCGGTCCTTTACTGGTGCACACCCCCTTCAGTGTGTGGGAGCAACATGAAGTCTGGGCTGTCTCTACAGTGAATCGGCAAACCCTGCTGGCCTTGCAGCTCCTTCTTGCTCTCAAAAATAGACCTATCAGCACACAGATTGAACAGGAAGTCAGTACACAGATTAAACAGGAAGTCAATACGGAGAAGCCTGCAACAACTTCTGGACTGAGGCCCCGGTGGGACATTCCCAGGATGAGCTGCTGGCCCGGGAGAGGCCTGCTCAAGGTTGCTACCCCTGCCGTCACTGCTGCCATGGTGGCTATTTAGGCCTGCCCTGACACTTTGTAGGGTATGAGTATGGGTGCACACAGCCCCTGCACTGGTTTCTGGACGCTTCTGTTGCCCAGGTTTCACCTTGCCCAGAGCCCCTCCCTTCTGTGTTGCCTGCTGAAAGCCTCCCTCAGCTCCAGGCATCAGCTCCCCTCCCCTTTGACCCTGTGTGTCTGACATCTATCTAATCACCTTAGCATTTCCTCTTTGATCACCGCAGTCCAGGTGTGAGGGCTGGTAAGGCCTTCACAAGATGGGAGACAGGCTGCCGGCCATGTGTGTTTCCATAGCGTGTGTCAGGTGTCATATGATGGCTTTAGTTGAGCTTCCAGGAACTCTGGCCCTGCTCCGGATTGTCTGGTGTGGAAGAGTATTTCCTCACCTTCCTCTTCGTGAGCTGGCCGGCATCTCTGCCCACATGGTGGCTGTGTGGGGACTAAAGCAGGCAGACCCCGGTCTTTTCTAATCTGCTCTACACGTGGGGATGTGCCCATAGGCTGCACATAGACAATGGAAACTCCCAACATTGACTGCACCTCTTGGGGGCCTCCCAGGTTAGCAGGGAGGTTTCCCGGTTCTCCCTCTTCCTCCCTCGTCAGTGTGTGGGACAGAGGCAGTGATCCCTTGTTCACACTCAGGACTTTTCCTTGCAAACCAGCAGCAACAGGAAGGATGCCCTCCCCTTCCCTGCTGAGAGCGGGAGATGCTGCATTCTCATCGCTGCATGGGTGGCCAGGGCCTGGTGCAGTCTTCTGGGACCCAGGAAGCCACTACCTTCCACTGTTGACTGAAGTTTTCTTGGCAGTGAGTTGGTCATGGTAGACCGGTGGGCTTTCTGGGAAGTGCAGCTGGGGGCCATCTGGTGTCCTGCAGTGCTGGAGCCCTGGGCAGAGTCATTGCTGGAATGGACCAACAGTGAAATCATCTTCCTGGAATCTTCATTGAGCCCCAGGGTGCTGAGGAAATGCTGCCCAGAACCCTTCCCAGTCACACACTGCAAGGCTTCCTGCTGCTCTCTGCAGTCTGGGATTTAGAGTGGTTTGTGTGGGGTTTTGCACAGGGCAGCAGAGGGTGTGGCTCAGCTTGGAC
This sequence comes from Dicrostonyx torquatus, assembly GCA_028555095.1. Classification (NCBI taxonomy): domain Eukaryota; kingdom Metazoa; phylum Chordata; class Mammalia; order Rodentia; family Cricetidae; genus Dicrostonyx; species Dicrostonyx torquatus. The sequence continues at coordinate 3,276,976 of JAQHUG010000183.1, forward strand.
ACAGGGAGGCTCCCTGGGGTGCAGCTTGATGCTTTGTGCAGTAGCCTCATGTTGGTGGGACCCTGGAAGATGAGTCTGACAGCTGAGGGGCCTTCTTGTCAAGGCAGCCCCTCCAAAGATCAGTCTCTTCCCCACGGCACTGCACAACCTTCTCCCTACGTCCGTTGTAAAGAGATTTGGTGTTCTAGGTCCTGTGACAGCAGAGCCATAGTCCTGACTCTCCTGGCTCTTCTTCATTGTTATTCTTCCGAGCCAACCTTGTTTCCAGTATCCTCGGAGGGAATTTAAAAACATGTGCCTTTTGTTTACTTTTTTGGCAATTTCGTACCTTTATACAATGTGTCTTGATCCTGTCTATTCCCCAGCAGAATCTTCATATCCTTTCCTTTTTAAAAATAAAAAAAATACTTTTTATTTCCATCTCTGAGCCTGTGTGTGCAGGTTGCATGTGCTGTGCTGCAGTGGACAGAGAGGGCGTTGGGTCTCTAGACTGGTGTTGCTGCTGTGAGTTGTTGTCTGCTGTTGGGGACTGAGCTGCTGCTCCCGCCCTCCTTCCCAGCGAGTGCAGTCAGTGCTGGCTGCTGGAATGCCGACTGGTGTTGTTGGCATGCCCTGTGCTGGCACTGTAGCTGCCCCGAGTTCATGGGCGCAGCAGCCACATCACACCCAGAAGCCAGCATTTCACGGCACTCCTCTTCACCATCCGTCAGCTCGGAAGTCCCTTCTCTTCCTGGGTGCCCTCTGAGGCTGGGTGAGCACTCAGCAGTCACTTATTCTCAACCCTCTAATCAGGTACACGTTTTCACTGACTGCTGGCCACTACAGAAAGGCTTCTCTGGCCAAGGTTGAGAGCAGTTTAACAACATGTCTATTTAGCAAAAAAAAAAGAAAACAACAATAAAAAAAAAACAGTAATAGGTTCCCCCTAGGGCTTGAGTTTCCAAGCCATGGGCCTTTGATCAGATTTACAGTGCCACAAATAAATCCCTTCCTGTGAATGGGCCTTACCGAACAGAAAGTGGCTGGTCACCCCACATCCTTCATGCCACTATTGCACCATGGGACATTTTGCCTGCGGGGGTCACTGCTGGGTGCCACCATGGATGACTTTTCTCCCCGCTGGTGTGCACAGCACCACTCAGCACTGTTAAAGCCACCCAGTAGGGAGGAACTTTTCAGGTCATCCAGGTGCATTCCTCAGTGTCCTCCAGCCAGGCGTGTTGTATCTGCAGCAGTCTTGCTGTCTAGTTCTGGGGGCATCCAAGAACAGCATCAATAGCCTGTGTTGTTTGGGGGCCTCTGGGCCATCCCTGAGAAGTAACCACCAGTAGCCAGGGGTTTCTGGGGCGTATTGATGTCAGAGAGGCAGAGTGAGCCAGGCAGGAACTTGTGAGCTTTTTTCGTGGCTGCTTTTACTCGGCCCCTGAGTTATCGGGCGTGATTTTGGTTGGCTTTGTATATAGGCTTTGCCATTTCAGTTGTGCAACACTGACTGCTTCGAGCTGCTAGGAGGGAGGAGGAGGACTTAAATTATATGGGAAAAATGTGAAATGGCCAAACCCCACAAGAATCAGTCAGTCCACAGAGGTATTTGACACAAGTAGCTCATGTGTATGTTTCTTTAACCAGGTCACCATGGCTGTTACTGGCTCCCTTGCTGTCCCCAACTGTTCCTCAGATCACCTCCCCACCTTGCTGCCTATGTCCCGAGGGTGTGCACAGGTTCCAGTGGATCAGAAACCTGGTCCCGGAATTCGGAGTCCCCAGCTCTCACGTCAGGGTGCTTTCTTCCCCTGCAGAGTTCTTTGAGCTCTTAAAGGTGAGTCGTTTGAGGAGCTGAGACAGGGGTTGGGTGGGGGCAGGGTGTCAGGGTTCGGTTGGCCCTGACACCCACTCTGTTGTAGACACTCCTGGTGTGGCTTTGCCTCTTCTGTCAGACTTCACCTTCATCTAGGGTTGAGTTGAGCTCCAAACAGAAGCCTCTTGGGGAGCCAGTGTCACAGAGCAGGGAGGAGCAAGAACATGGCTAGACTGAGTGTGGAGGCAGTGAGGACTGGTAGCCCTAGTCCTTCTCTGCTAAAGATGAGGGGGGCTGTGCATGAAAATCCCTTCCCTGGGTGGCAGCATTGTCTTGGTAGCTGTGTTGCCTGGGGGAGTGTGAGGTGGGATCTGATGAGTATGTGCAGTGACCACTTGGTCACAAGGCCTTTCAGATCAGGAGCCTTACCCTCCCTGGCCTGGGGTCCTGGCATCCTGGATCACTGGGGTCTGGCTGGTGTGTACTTTTCTTTGGAAGTGATGTCCCCTTGCACCGAGGGCTTGTTTTTCACAGTGCTCAGGTTCCCATTACACGTCCAGGTCATAGTTGGACTGCTCATTGGAATGAAGTAATTCAGTACTAATTAATCCATAACTATGTGAACTCTGTTCATATTAGCAATGGCTCTGGAATGGAGATCTGGTGACCAGCCGAGTGCTGGGCGATAGCAGAGACCAGGTTCAGACTCGTCGACAGAAAGCCTGCCGTCTCCCTGCTCTCGCCCTCTGTCGAGCTGCTCCACACTTAGCTGCATTTCTGGCGGACTCCTTCTTTGTGTGTGCACCCATGGGCAGGGCTGAGTTGGGTTCATGCCCGTGTGTGACCCAGTGCCCATGGGGCCCCTTGCTCTCGTTGCACCCTGTTTCTCCATTCTCTTCCTCACTGTCTGTGAGGATGGTCCTGTAGTATCCTCCCTCTGACCTGAAGAACTGGTTATCCCAGGTGTCAGGAGGCCAGGTCAGGGGGCCTGCATCTGGGCTGAGAAGAGGCGAGGCCTCCTTACCTTGTCCCTGGACAGGAGGGCAGACTGGAGGACCAGCAGGCTCTCTTGTCTTTCACCACCTGACATGTGTGACAGATGTTGGCCCTCTGGTCTTTGGCTGTTCCTGTGCCTTTCTTCTACAGCGGTTGTCTGGAATCCTGGCATCCTGTAGTGAGCAACCATGTATACTTTGGTGTTTGGGGCTGAACTGACTCTGCCTGTTGTTTTTCTCTCTACAACCTCAATTTTAATAGATAACAAAACAAGGGAGCAGCAGCCTGAGGATGTTGTTTGTTTTTTCCCTGTGCCTAAGCATTTCCCCGGGCTGTGTTCATGCGTCTGTCTAGTCCATATGCCCTACTTCCTGAGTGGAGTACTAGCTGGGGTGATACCTTCTTCAGTGCGGGTCCTGAGTGGAGTACTAGCTGGGGTGATACCTTCTTCAGTGCGGGTCCTG
>JAQHUG010000183.1:3280293-3301592 GCA_028555095.1 Dicrostonyx torquatus
TCCTGAGTGGAGTACTAGCTGGGGTGATACCTTCTTCAGTGCGGGTCCTGAGTGGAGTACTAGCTGGGGTGATACCTTCTTCAGTGCGGGTCCTGAGTGGGAGTACTAGCTGGGGTGATACCTTCTTCAGTGTGGGTCCTTAGTGGAGTACTAGCTGGGGTGATACCTTCTTCAGTGTGGGTCCTTAGTGGAGTACTAGCTGGGGTGATACCTTCTTCAGTGTGGGTCCTGAGTGGAGTACTAGCTGGGGTGATACCTTCTTCAGTGCGGGTCCTGAGTGGGAGTACTAGCTGGGGTGGGCTTTGTGGCTCCCTCCTGATTACGCTTTCCTGGGTCCTTTGGAGTTGATCTTTGTAATTTTGGGAGACAGAGTCCCATGTTGCCCCAGCTGGCCCCTAACTCGATGTAAACTCCCGATCTTCCTGTCTTACCTCCCAAGGGCTGGGATAACAGATGTGGCAGTGTGCACTGCTGACATTTCTGGGGGGTGGCTGTCTAGGGCTTTGAAGATGGGATCCTTTATTCTCCTGGGCTGGAGCAGAGCCTTAGAGGACACTGGCTGTTGAGACAACTTGGGATGTGTTGTCTTTTCATGTGTGCCTGCGCGTGTGCATGTGTGTACCCATGCTTGATTACAGACAGCCAGACTTCAGATGTTGGCAAACGCAGCTTCCTGTCCCCTTCCTGCCAGTCCTTCTTCCCAGAGGTATTGAAAAGTCTCCATGCTCCTTTTGGACCTGAATGTACATTGTACATGAGTGCAGCTGTGTGCCTGTGGGTTTATTGGTGAGGTTGTGTGTTTTCTGTTTTAGCAGCACACTGTGGGGGTGAGCTCTCATCAGGGTGCACAGATCCCCCTCATCCTGGTAGAGTGCCTGCCTCTCAGTCCCATCCCCAGCACTACAGGAAAGGCTGGCCGAGGTGGCTGGACTCCTAGGACTTGCTGGCCAGCCAGACTGCTTGGTGAGTTCCAGGCTAGTGGCACCCTATCTCAAAATAAAACAAAACACGGTGGAATAACCCAAAGTGGTTCTATGTCCCCATATGTGTGTCTACACACTTAATGTGACCAGCACTTAAACAAATATGCATATGTAAGTATATAATACACACATGTGTGCCCCTGATCTCCTTCACCCATTAGTGGTTGTGTTGTGTTTTGTTGTCCCATTGCCTGCGCCTTGCTTTGCAGACTGAATATTTGAATTAAGGTTGTGCGTCCTCCTTTGGTAAGTTGCTGTGTCTGTGCTAGGCTAATTGGAGAATTAATGGTGAGGATGTAGAGCCAGCCATTCAGCTTAGATGTGATTTGCCTCTGAGAGGACTACGAAAACAATGAATGTAACAGAATTGTTACTCCTTTTCCAGGGGCAGATAAAAACAGCTAAGAGGCGAGTCGTGATGGCATCCCTCTACTTGGGGACAGGACCTTTGGAGCAGGAACTGGTAAGGCTTAGCGGCAGGGCAGCAGGTGGAGCCAGCTCCACAGTGTCACAGTTGACTCCAGCTGCCTTTCTAGCCTTTGCACGTAGGTGTCCCTAGTACATGACGATGGTGTAGGAGACCTAATCGTACTGGCCAGCAGCTCCCCAATCCTTACAGGGCTGTCTGGGCTGCTCTCTCTGACATAACCCAGAGGCTGCATCAGGTCCATGGCCTGCTTTTGTGTGGCCTGAAGAATGGCCACTTACTTCCAAGAGGTTGGAGGAAAACCAAAGGCTGTGAGTCATGTAAGATCCATGACATTCACCTGTCAGTGCGGTTGTAGGGGCACGGGCACACTCGTCCTCTTCCGTGTCAGTGCGGTTGTAGGGGCACGGGCACACTTGTCCTCTCCCATGTCAGTGCGGTTGTAGGGGCACAGANGCACGGGCACACTCGTCCTCTTCCGTGTCAGTGCGGTTGTAGGGGCACGGGCACACTTGTCCTCTCCCATGTCAGTGCGGTTGTAGGGGCACAGACACACTCGTCCTCTCCTGTGTCAGTGCGGTTGTAGCACGGGCACACTCGTCCTCTCCTGTGTCAGTGCGGTTGTAGGGGCACGGGCACACTCGTCCTCTCCCACAGGCACACTCGTCCTCTCCCGTGTCAGTGCGGTTGTAGGGGCACGGACACACTCGTCCCCTCCCACAGGCACACTCGTCCTCTCCCGTGTCAGTGCGGTTGTAGGGGCACGGACACATTCTCCTTCTCCTGTGGCAGCTGCAGAGCAGAGTGGCCTTGGCAGAGACCATCCTGGCTCATAAGAGCTAAAATATTTACTCAGCAGCACTTTTCAGAGAACATTTTCTGACTCTGTTCTAGGCTGATGAGCCCAAATACAGTTAGGGCCGACTGGCTGGCTGCTGGGTGGACAAGGGGTGCCAGGGCGTGGCCAGCCTTGTCCCCTGGACTTTCTAGTGTGCCGTAGCTCTCATTTTCAGTAAGGAAGACAGGGCTAGGAGGAGCCTAAGCCACCTAATGAGTCCAGAAATGCTGGCTGTAGAGTTGCCCACGGAAGGCAGCATCTGGGTTGAGCTGGAGCCTGTGAATGTGGCTTATCTGTTCTCTCTCTGGGCACTTTTCTCTCAGAAGGATGGAAGGCATGTGGCCGGTGGTGTATGTTCTTCCTGGATTTATTGTAGTTAGAGAAGGGTGGGTTGGAGCTGGGGCACGATGCGGCATTGGTGTGTGGAGCCCGGGGGTGGGGGGAGAGGTAGGCGAGCCTGAATCCTTGCATCTTGATTGGAGCATAGAGGTCTCCCTCCATTTTGCAGTCATCCTGTTGGCTGCAAGCTTAGCTCATTTGTTCTCCTGGGAAAGGGATGGGGACCAGTGGGCAGGTTCATCATCCAGTGGATTCCCACCTAGCACTGCTCCGCATGGGGTACAGCACTGGGGTTGTGTCTCCCAGGCTGGAGAGGGCGCTTGGCAGTGGCTGATCGCTCATGTAGTCATTTCCATGTTTCCATACGTGGTGACCTGATCCATTTCTCAGGTGCAGAAACAGCTCTTTGATTCTTCTCCTAGGTGGATTGTTTGGAGAGTTCTCTGGAGAAATCACTACAATCGAAGTTTCCTTCTGACCTCAAGGTCTCCATCCTCCTGGACTTCACCCGTGGCTCCAGAGGTAGGTGTTCTACGCTTCCTCTCTCTACTCTAACAGACCTGCACAGGGCTGCCTGCTGGTCCCAGTCATGGTTCCTTCTATAGCGGATGGCTGTATGCAGCCCAGGTTGAAATAGTTAGGACAGGACAGAACTTTCTCTAGTCTGTGGTTATTCAGGGTCTGTCTCTGCCCTGCTTCCTTTGGCCTTGCTTTATTTTAAGGCTTTGTCGGGGGGTCTCTGGTGGTTGAGGCCAAGTTCCCAGGGCACCTGCTTCTTGGAAGGCAGTCTGATTCCTTCTCTGAGATTCAGGCAAAGTTTCTAAGTGACTTTGACTATGGACTAAGTCTAGTTGATGTCTGCATCTGGCTCAGGCTGGTATTTTTCTTCTGGAGCTGGGGTGAGAGGTCAGGACACTGAGTGGGAGTGGTTCCCCAGGAGGCAGTCGCTGACTTAGGAGGAGGGGGTCTAGTGTGGCTGAGTACCAGTCCTGCCCTGGAGCGTGGTGTGTCGTGGTCAGAAGCGGCATTGTTTGATGTGGCTCCTTCATCGTGCCCCAGGTAAAGTGAGGCTCCCAGGGAGCTGGTCTGTCTGGCAGTCAGGACATCTGTCTTTCCTGGTGGAGAAGCTATAGCTAGCTGTCTCTGCTGCTTACACACAGGGAGGAAGAACTCGCGCAGCATGCTGCTCCCACTGCTGCAGAGGTTTCCAGAGCGTGTGCGTGTCTCCCTCTTCCACACGCCAAACCTCCGAGGACTCCTCCGACTCCTCATCCCCGAGCGCTTCAACGAGACCATCGGACTCCAGCACATCAAGGTGTACCTCTTTGACAACAACGTCATCTTGAGCGGGTGAGCGAGTGCTCTGGTGTTCTCTAGCTGGGAGTCCAGTTCAAGGCACAAGGCCAGTCTGCCCCCACCCCTGAGAGAGGTGCTGTGCTGGTTGTAGATGACGCTCACCTCTTTAGGGAGATGGTGTGCTCAGCCTCTGCACCGCTTCACTGTTCGTCATGGTGACTGTGTCACTGTGCACCTCACAGTGATCTGAGGATAGATCAGAGGACAGGCAGAGCTCAGGAAGCACACACGAAGCACGGTGGAAGCCCAGCTCTGTGGGCTGTGACGTCACTGACAGACGCTGTGTGGGCTACAGTACCTGTTCTCCACCTGGTTGGCTTCTGTTGTGGGGTGCCATCTCTGTTGTGTTACTCAGTGTCAGCCTGGCTGGTGTCCAGCACATAGGCTGCTCTGGTTTCATCACACCATGGGATTGTCATTCCTCACCTACTTACCCCAGGCTTGGGTCACTAGGCCACACGTCCTCTTGGCTGCGCTCTCATCTGATTCTTCGTCTCTGTAGTGCAAACTTGAGTGACTCCTACTTCACCAACCGCCAGGACCGCTACGTGTTCTTACAAGACTGTGCTGAGATCGCAGACTTCTTCACAGAGCTGGTGGATGCGGTGGGGGATGTGTCCCTGCAGCTGCAGGGGGATGACACCGTGGACGTTGTGGATGGCATGGTGCACCCTTACAAAGGTAGGGCAGCCTTCACGACGCTCTGCTGACTGCTGTAGAGCACAGGCCAGAGGAGCACCCCTGTGGTGCGGGAAATGGTGTCAGGGCTTTCAGCATTTGTTTCTAAAGCCAGAGAGATGTGATTTACTGGCTCTTACATGTTTACCTGTCCTGTAAGCGAGAGCCAGGCTGGGAAGGTGGGAGTTTGGGCTCAGAGTCCTTGTACCTTGATCAGGTGGGCCAGGAGACTGCCTTGATTTTTACAGGAAGTAGCCTGCCTAGTGACCACCCTCCCACCGCAGCCTCTTCCCCAAATCTCCTGTCCTAGCAGCCCCATGGAGGTCTGTGGCCGCCTGCCTGGAAAAGTGAACTGGGAGAGTGCAACTCTGCTGCGGCAAGCCCTTGCCAAGCGTTTCTGGGCATCGCATTCCTGTGATTCCTGTGGCCGTGGCTTCTCCTGGCCTTAAAGGGTTGCTGCTGAATGTGCTACAGAGCCATAGCTTAGGGACAGCTCGGGGAAGGGGAGAAACCCAGCCCTTGTAGGAGAAAAGTGCTCATGTCCTGTGGTCTTTCTGATGACAGCCCTGTCCAGTGCCAGGGAGCTGTGACTGCCCAGTGAGGCTGTGGTCTCTTGATGGCCCTGTCTGCCCCAGGGAACATTTAGTTGTTACCACTGCGCATTGAAGTGTATCAGTTAAACGTTTTGTGGAAAATTTTCTTTCCCTCTGTATATTCTTAGATTTGTCTTTTGGTCCCCAAGCGTAAAATATATACTGTCTGGGCCTTGAAGAAATGCTTATAGCCTGGTGTACTGTGCCAGGCTAGGCACAACTAGTCGGGAATGACTGTGTTTAGGGACAGCTGAGATGTGTCATGTTTAGGGCAGGGACAGGGACAGGGACGTCTTGCTCAGTGGCAGGGTGGGTTTCTGCCCAGTTGGTTTCTTCTCTGTTCCTAGTCTAGCCCATGAGAGGCACCCACGTGTCTGTCCCTGTTCTCAGTGCAGACCATGTGAGTGTGGGTGGCCCAGCATAGCCCTGCTTCGTGCTGCTCTTCTCTCTGACCAGCCTTGCTGCCCGTGGGTATGCCGACCTCCTGCTCTGGACTCTGTCCGTGGACGGTCATCTTCCTGAGACTGCAGCGTTGCTTTGCTCTTCGCAGACCTCAGGACAGTCAGTTGTCAGCCTTTTCTCGTCTAGAGACAGCTCCTGAAACTGTCGTTCCCTCCAGTGTGTCTGAGAGTTGTGTGCCATTTGTGTCAGTCCCTGTGGGGAAAGTGTCCCTGCAGAGCCCGAGCCTGAATTCAGGGCTTTCCTGCCACATGTGTTCTGGGCCGCATGTGTGTTCTTTGTTCTTCATGTGAACATACGATCTTTTTCTTAACGCATCTTTCATTTTTATTTGCTTTGGACAGGGTCTCATATAGCTCAGGTTGGCTTGACCTTTTCCAGCACTGTAATCAGGTGCCACCCCGCTTGTTCCTGGCATGTCTTTTATTTAAATGATCTTTATTACTGAAGTACATAGCATCTTCCCAGACAGCCAACAAAGAGGTGCAGCTCGGGGCCCATCACAGTGGCTTCACAGAGCTACCTAACCCCCAGCTGTTGTCCCCAAGGTACTAAAGTCCTGGTGTTTGCCACCCCACATTCCTCGCCTTGTATTTTTGAGCAGCTGGAACTAACCTGTGTCCTGCCCTACCATGTCTTCTTGCATGGGTCCCATGGGCAGGACCCTTGTTGGCTGCTGCCTTCTTTGCTCCTTGAGCTTAGTCTGTTCTGCCAGTAAAACCTGTGCGTTTGCCCTCAACAGTCACGTGGTGTGTGCCCCGAGCCAGCAGAGTCTGCATGGGTCTATTAATGGTCTAATGTAGCTCAGGCTGGCCTTGGACTCACTGTGTAGCTGATGACGACGGCAACTCCTGATCCTCCTGCCTCCACCTCCCGTGCACCACTACTTCTGGCTCTCCATGTTCTCTTCCCTCTTTCTTATGTCTTCTGTAGGTGACCGGGCTGCGTACTGCAGAGCAGCTAACAAACGGGTCATGGACGTGATCCACTCAGCCAGAACCCGACAACAGATGTTGCATGCACAGACCTTCCACAGTGACTCTCTGCTGAGTCAGGAAGAGGCTGCGGCTGCTGGTGACCGGAGACCGGCACCCGACACCTGGATTTACCCACTGATCCAGATGAAGCCCTTTGAGATTCAAATAGATGAGACAGTCACTGAGACCCTGCTGACGGAAGCCGAGCGGGGAGCTAAGGTCTTCCTCACCACTGGCTACTTCAACCTGACCCAGGCGTACATGGACCTGGTGCTGGGCACTCGAGCCGAGTATCAGATCCTCCTAGCCTCACCAGAGGTGAATGGCTTCTTTGGAGCGAAGGGCGTGGCGGGCGCCATTCCAGCTGCCTATGTGCACATTGAGCGGCAGTTCTACAGTGAAGTGTGCAGTCTGGGGCAGCAGGACCGGGTCCAGCTTCAGGAGTACTGGCGCAGGGGATGGACTTTTCACGCCAAAGGTACGTGGGGGCTGGCCAGAACCCCCATTGGGGGTGTTCCACGCTCCTAGTCACACAGAGCTGGGGTGTCTGTGAACACGTGTGGAAGAGCCTTGCACTTCCCAGCAGCCCTTGCAGGTCCTGCCTGCCTGTCCCAGGTCTGGGAGGGGTGATGCAGCTGTGCAGAATACTTCTGTATGTGAGCACCGCTTTAAAAATGGAAACCACTTGGTGAATATTCTTTTTTTTTTCCCCTCCTGATTCTGGGACCAGCCCCAAAGCTTTCACTTCTACCACTGACTTAAATTGAATCTTCAGTCCTTTGGTGGCTGTTGAGGGACATGTTAATGTACTGTCTGCTGAAGGAGCACAAGGAAACCGGAAGGCTTGAGGCTCAAACCTAGCTGCTGTGCAGGGGACTTCCTGCAGACTGCTGATTTGTCGTGAATAACCCGTTTTCCTGTCTTCCCCTCATTTTGATAGATCCTTTTCCTGTTTTCTCATCTCCTCTTCTTCTCCCCGTAACTGAGAAGATGGAAACAGCATGCTCAGTGTGTAGCCCTTACTTAGTGAACGTCGCATGAGCTGTGGTTCTGAGCGTGAGGCCCAGGGCCTTGTCCATGGGAGGCTGGCATCCATCACTGAGCTGTGCTGTGCAGCCAGCCGGTGCCCTGTACCCTCCACATGCAGCCCTGTGGTAGAGATGGTTATTGTCTGCATTGAGTCTTCTTCACTGGGCTCCAAGGAGAGCAGCCCAGCTGCGGCAGGCTCTCAGGTACTGAGGGCTCTCTGAGGGCTACATGAAACCTGTTGGAAACCTTGAACCAGGCAACAGTTTACCTAGTGGCCCATTGCCGAGGGTGCCCAAGGAATTCACCTTACCCCTAGTGCCTGACCTATAACTGCAGAGGTTATCTGGGTGCTGGGTTCTTGTGGCTTCTCTAGGTAGTCCAGAGGGCTGCCATGCCTGGCCTCAGCAAGTATCTGGGCTCTTGACATTAGAGGCCATCTTTGACTCCTCAGATGGGACTTTTTTCACTCTCTGATCTTGAATCCGGCATTTTCTTTTCTTTCTTTTTCTTTTTTTCTCTCTCTCTTTTTTTTTTGGGGGGGGGGTTTTCAAGACAAAGTTTCTCTGTGTAGCCCTGGCTGTCCTGGAACTAGCTCTGTAGACCAGGCTGGTCTCAAACTCACAAAGATTGCCTGTCTCTATTTTCCTAGTGCTGGGACTAAAGATGTGCACCACCACTCCCTGGCTGAATACAGCATTTTCAGTAGGGATACTTTTATGTTTTTGTTGTTATTTGAGATAGGGTCACTATGTAGCTGTCTGGTCTGCAGCTCTCTCTGCAGACCAGCAGATACTGGAAATCAGACCCGCCTGCCTCTGTCTCCTGAGTATTGGAATTAAAGACATGCACTACCATTCCTGGCTAGTGGGGATATAGTTTAAGAAATGCTGTCCTAGGGGCTGGAGAGATGGCTCAGAGGTTAAGAGCATTGCCTGCTCTTCCAAAGGTCCTGAGTTCAATTCCCAGCAACCACATGGTGGCTCACAACCATCTGTAATGGAGTCTGGTGCCCTCTTCTGGCCTGTGGGCATACACACAGACAGAATATTGTATACATAATAAATAAATAAATATTAAAAAATGCTGTCGTAGAGCTGAACCCAGTTATCTGTTTTGTTATTTTAGTTAATCCCAGTACTTGGGAGGCAGAGGCAGGTGGATCTCTGAGTTCGAGACCAGCCTGGTCTACAGACTGAGTTCTGGACATCCAGGGCTATAGAGACAAACCCTGTGTAGAAAAACAAAATGCCAAAAAAGGAAATAGCAAAAACCCCCACAGTTGTGTGTGTGAGTGTGTGTGCGTGAATGTGTGTGTGTGTGTGACTGTGTCTGTGTGTGTGAGTGTGTGTGCGTGAATGTGTCTGTGTGTGTGTCTGTGTGTGAGTGTGTGTGCGTGAATGTGTCTGTGTGTGTGTGTCTGTGTGTGAGTGTGTGTGTGTGTGTGTGTGTGGCCTGCTGATAAAGGTTAGAAGACAGCTGTGGGAGTGAGGTGCTTCCTACCTAGTGAATTGCATCCATCAAAATTAGGTTTCAGACTTGGTGGCAAGCACCTTTACCCCCTGACCCATCTCACCATCCTTTGTTTCCTTCCATTTGTGGTTCATGGTCCTGGGATGAGTTCTGTGCCTTGTGCATGCATCACATACTCTACCCTTGAGTTCCACCTCCTCCCAGACAGGCCGTTCTGCCCCAGAGACTGGCTCCTCACCATAGGAGCACTTCAGCGGGGAATGGCCAAGTTGCCTGCCTGTCCAGCTGGCCCTGCCTGTGCATAGAAGCCCACATTCCTGCCCAGGCAGGCAGCCTTGTTTGTGTGGGAAGTGACTGCCCCATTGTTGGTTTCATCTTAGCATGTGGGCTAAGTGAAGCTTGCGGTCAGGTGTCTCTGGGCAGGTAGAGCTGGCCAGAGGGTGTGCGTGGGAAGTCTTCAGGTTGGCCCTGTTCCTTCTGGGAATGACAGCAGAGCCCAAGGGTGAGGACATAGGGAAGAGCTGAGCATCTGGGTGAAACCAGAGCTTTGGAGAGGCTCAGCAATTCACTGGTCCCTGCTCAGCCAGAGGCAGGCCAAACAGCATGCTCCTCCAAGTACACTGTGACCTCATGCCCTAGGCCAGCCTTGCAGCTGCAGAGACTGTAGTCTGAGGTTCTGCTTTACTGCCGGTGTTCCCCTGAAGCCTCGCTGATAAACTTTCATGTGTGTGGTGACTCCCCAGTTACACCCAACTTGCTTTTCCTGTGTCTCACCTCGCCTTTTCCCGGACTGTGTGCTCTTGCTCCCTCCCTCCCTCCCTCCCTCTTGCCTGCCCTGATGTGGGTGGGGGCCCTGCTATCTGTGAGTGCTGAATCAGTGGGGGAACAGGGAGAGCCTCATATCTGTATCCTAGAAGTTGTGTGTGTGTGTGTGTGTGTGTGTGTGTGTGTGTAAGAAACAGGAAGGAAGACGAGAAGGTGGAGCTAAGTGGGGGTAGATGGTGCTTGGAAGTTTGGTTTTGAAATAGGATCTTGCATGGCCTGAGCTACTTTCTGTGTCACTGAGGATGACCTTGAATTTTGGGATTATAACCAGCTTGAAGTAGTTTCTTCTGAGTAGGGTCCTCGCCAGGAACCAGAGGTCAGAGGTTACTCTGCCAAGGTGGAAGGCCAGCACCCTTTACTGCTTAGTGGCTGCTGTCTAAGGTAGGTCACAGCCCTTTTCTGGCACACCTGCGGACAGTTCCAGTGACCTGTATCAGTATGGGGTGATTGGGCAGGTGGTCCACAGGGTGCTTGTGGGTTTTGCTGGTTGGCGCAGTGGACTGTTTCTAGCAGGGCCTGCGCTGGATACAGGATGTGGGCCTGCTTGTTTGTGTCTGCTGTGGGCCCCTGGAAAACTGCTGGGTACCATGTAGTTGCTTCTCTTGTTCTCTTGCCCAAGCTCTTACAGGACAGGCTTGGGCTGGTCTCAACTGTTCCTGCTCTGAAAAGCCTCAGAGGAGAGACAGCCTGAGAAGCCAGGACACTGCGTGCGTTCTAGATCCGTCTGGATCCATGTACCTCAGGAGGTATCACTTTGCAGCATAGCTTTCTCCAGGGACAGGCACAGGATGCTAGGAGGACCCTGTTGAACTTGCTGGTGACCCTGTGAGGTGGCTTAGCGAAGAAGATGGTTTAGTCCCTTTCCTTGGGAAGTCTTCTTGGCAAATGATCATAGCAGTCGCACTGTGGGTCTCCTGGCAGCCATTCAGAAGACTAGGGTTGCTCTGGAGTGTATGCTGGGGAGCTGAGTGCATCAGGGCAAAGGGTAGGGATCAAGGCCAGCCTGGGGTGGAAAGAACCACAGGACTGGATTACTCACTGCTGCTCAGATGCCTGCTGGGAAGTCATGGCACCGGATGGAACTCATGTCCCTCCCAGGCTTTACTGACGTCTTAATGCTATTTCAAAGACCCACGGAGATATCAGTGCCTTGTTGTGTACCTTGGAGACTTCTTTCGCAGTGTGGCTTATCTGCTAAGTTCTTTCTTATGTGGGAAATTTTGGAAGTGTTTCCTAGGAGCTCAGTTCAGATAACTTGGGCTGGAGACAGCAGAGCAGTTCACCAGCAAGTGTGTGTGAGTGACCAGCAGTGCACAGCCAGTGAGGGCTCCCTGGGAGGAGGCTCTGCTCACAGAGTGGATGGCTGGTGCAGTGTAAGTAGTGGGACACCTGGGATCCTCTGATGTCTGTAGTCTCTGCCTTGTCCCCTGCACATGAGCGTCCCAGCTCACAGTGGCCCTGGCTTAGCCGCAGACTGCTGTGGCGGATTGAGGGCTCCTCTTGCCCTTGTAAGAGGGCTGTGACTTGCTGCTGCCACCAGGAGTGAGGTGCCATGTTCACAAGTTTCCAGGTGACAGCTCCGTACTGGAGCAGCTGTCTACATTCAGATACGCAGTGCTGTCCTCCTGACCCAGCCGGAATGTGCTTTCTACTCAGCGTGTCTTGCTTTCCAGCCATCAGGAAGCTAACACTTGTAAACTCCTAGGTTGTCTGTGCAGCTTTGTTGCTGTATCTCTGGCCATGAAGGGCAGCTCTGTCCTTGGCTGGAGAGAGTCCTGGGCAGCCGGCAGTGGGGCACAGCTAAGCCACTGACTGTGCCTCTGGTGGTCTCTCTGACTTGGCCTGTAGGTATAGTGGGAAGGGTTCTAGGGGCTGAGCTAGAGTTTCACTGCATCTCAGATGCTCAACAGATTTGTCCGAGCAGGTACTGTGGGGTCACTGGGTCTCACCTGGTCCTGGTAGAGTGTGGGGAGTGAGAGGCCCAGGCGTTAGTCCGGTGAAGTCTGGGTGAGCTCCAGCATGCTTATCTTGGCGCCTAAGGGCAGTGGTAGCAGCTTGGGCGTGTGGAGCCCGAGAGTGATGATCCGTGTCTCAGCTCTGTCCCATGGTGAAACCTGCCACGTTGTTCAGGCCATCATTTTGACATCTTGCCCTGAGCAAGACACGTGTCAGCCTTGTCCCTTCTCTGTCCTGAGAGCTGAGCCCTGTCAGGCAGGGACCACACCCTTGTTCACTGTACACCAAGCTCCTCTGTTTGCCAGGGCCATAGGCTCAGCTGGGCACATCTGTGGGGATCAGAAAGGACTGCGCATACTAACTGCTTTTGGATGAAGTGTTCTAGATTAACAGAACCAGTTGTGTGGTCAGGGATTTTAGGATTAAGAGACTTTTGGCTGCACAGATGGAATCTGTTAATGACTGACTGGATGCCATTATTTTTATTGTCTTCCCGACAGGCTGGTTGGCACCTTGCCCGAAGGTGAGCTGATGAGGCAGCCTGGCAGCCTCACCCAGTTCACCTGGGCTCCATGTGGTATGGCTGTCACCTAGAATCAGCAGATAAACATCAGGGTGGTGGGGGCTGTGTGGTGCACTTGGCCATCACAGGCAATAGACTCCAGCCCTGGGGTCTCAGGAATTTCTCAATTCCTCTGACACCAAGAATTGAGTGATGCTCCCCTTGAAAGAGTCGGGCTGTGATGTCTTCTGTCTCCTGGTCTACAGGGGTCTGAGACTCTGAAGAACTGGAGGGTGGGGGTGGGAGGAAGTTCATCTTTCTGGAGAAGTTCTCAGAGAAAACTTGGGCCTACATGTGCAGAGCTCCTGAGTTTCTTTATTAATTTGCCTGAATGCGTATGTATGTGTGCCCTGTGCCCCCAGAGCTCGGAAAAGGGCGTTGTATCCCCCAGAACTGGAATTACATTTGTGAGCCATTGTGTAGGTACTGGGATCCAAACCCAGGTCTTCTGAAAGAACAGTCAGTGCTCTTAACCGCTGAGCCATCTCTTCAGACCAAACTCCTGACTTTTTATTTTTTTTGAACATTTGCTACTTAGCTGGGAAGCTGTCACACTTTGATACTAGTCTAGCGTCCCTGTTGCCTGTGCACATTGGTTTGGGGCTCCTGTTCCCCCAGGGCTTCTCTATCACAGGAAGCACACAGCTAACAAGGGGACCTGTGCAGACTAGGGCAGGCAAAAGCTCTAAGCAGAGGAGAGGGGATGCTCTCTGTGCAGAGTCCTGAGTGTAGAGCACATCACGCCTGTCCAGGGCAGGCGGGACAGTGAAGTCTCCAGGTCCCCGCTTGCATGGCTGAATGCAGTAGGCGTGCAGTCTGTGCCAGGGTAGAGGTGGCCAGGACTATTTGAAAGTGCTGGAGCCTTTGCTGTGTAAGGGCAGATATGTGGCCTCATCTTGTTCTTTTTGACACCGAGTCTCATTCTGTAGTCCAGGCCTTGAATTCATAAGAATCCTTCCCTAGCCTCTCATACTAGGATTGCAGGTGTGAGCCACCACTCCCAGGAAGGTGGCTTCTTTCGGAAGAGAACAGAGTCAGGAGGTAGCAGGTGTACTGGGTCTCTGAGTCCAGGCCTCCTCTAGTGTTCCAGGTGTGACAGTGGCTGCAGCGGTCTCCCTGATGCCTGCTCTTTTTCGAGACAGGGTTTCTCTGTGGCTTTGGAGCCTGTGCTGGAACTAGCTCTTGTAGACAAGGCTGGTCTCGAACTCACAGAGATCTGCCTGCCTCTGCCTCTTGAGTGCTGGGATTAAAGGCCTGCGCCCCTTTCCCTTGGCTGCAAACCACCCTATCCCCAGTCCACTCCCCAGAGTATTTCTTCCTTCTCTAAGCTGCTGGTTCCTGGAATTGTGAAGATGTTGGGCACAAAGGTCAGGGTCTGGGGTGAAGAATTGGGGTTTGATGGGCATTTTATAGCACTGTGCTGGAAATGTGCTTTCTCCTCCTGCCCACAGAGCCTTCCCTGCATTTGTGACGGAGGTGCATCTGGAGAGAGCTGGTGGAGATGAGTCTCCAGGGCACCAGCCAATGATTAAAGCTCTTGACTTGGGGTTCAGCGGGGAGACACCTAGCATGCGTGACGTACACCTCACAGGCCTGTGTCACACTCCTGTGGGCTGTCAGCACATCATGATGTAGACACTTACTAGCGACTGTGAAAGCTTGGCCTTAGTTTAGGCTTTTCTCCAACTAGCTCTTATAGCTTAACGCCTTTCTGTTAATCTGTGTTCTATCACATGGCTTGGTTACCTTTCTTTTGTCCCTTATGTCTGATTTGTTCCATTGGTGTCTCCTGTGTGTTTTGATTTATCCCTCTTCCTTTCGTCTGGAAATCCTACCTAGCTGTTTTATTGCAGTAATCACAGCAATGCATCCTCACGTAGTGTACAGATGTTCTGCCACAGGCTTCCCTGTGTGGGGTGGGACTCAGCACCAGTGACCACTGCCCACCCATAACGTAGGCGGCATCTCTCAGCAGTGCTCCATATGTCTCTCTTGGGGGGGGAGAAAAGCATTGTTTGTCATGTGCAGCCCAGGCTGGCATGAATTCCTCATGTAGCAGAGGGAATCTAGCATCATGCCCCCGTTTTCCAAGTGCTGGGATTATTATAGGTCTTGCCCTGCTAGTCTGGAATTTGAGTCTGTAGCTCACAATGGTCTCAGACATGCGATTATATTCCTGAGTGCCGGGGTTAAAGGTATGCACCACCATGCCTTTTGCTTATCAACTTGTTTTTGAGACAGAGTCTGTATCTCATGTTAGCCCTAAACTTGACCTGGAGCTCTGGCGAAGAGACTCAGAAGGCAGAGATGCTTGAGTTCTTTTTTCCCTTCCCAAGACAGGGTTCCTCTGTAACTTTGGAGCCTGTCCTGGAACTTGTTCTGTAGACCAGAGTGGCCTTGAACTTACTTGAGATCCTCCTGCCTCTGCCTTCTGAGTGCTGGGATTAAAGGCGTGCAGTCACTACTTGCTTGAATTCTATCCCCAGACCACATAAAGGTGAAAAGAGAGAACAAACTTCAGAAAGTTTTTCTCTGACCTCCATGCGTGGGCTCTGGCATGGGCAGCACTCCCTGCCGCCAGATTGTATGTCTCAGACATACTCAATAATTTATATAATCTTACCAAAAGTGGTATTGTAGCCAGGATGACTGATGCTCTGCCTCTACCTCCCGATGCTGGACTCCACTGTATGCTGAGATCAAGCCCAGGACTCCTGCTGCACACTGGGCCAGTGCTTCACCAACTGAGCGCACCCCCACCCCCCATTTCCTTTTCATTCTGATAAGGAACAAGACTGTAGGGGGTTCTAGGTAGGGCATTCTCAGGCCACAAGCCACAAGGGTCTCTGGGCTCTGAGCCCAGGTTGCTGTATTTATGCTAGTTACATGTTCTGTGACTAGTGCCAAGCCTTATAGTGACCTCTCCTGTCCCTAAGCTGTCCTTGGTACTCAGTGCTACTTCTCTTGTCTAGGAATAGCCCTGCCCTAGTCCACGCCCCAAACATCTCTTCCTTCCCAGACTATAGTCTTTCTTGCTGGTTCCTGGAATGGTGAAGACATTAGGGCCAAAGGTCAGGCTCTGGGGTAAGGAGCTGAGGCCTGACAACAAGTTAAGGTAGGGCTAGGAGCTGGGGCTTGGGGACAGTAGCCCTGAGGGTCAGCCTAGGTTTTTGAGGAGGCAGTGGAGGGAGCAGAAGTGACATCTCCCCACAAGGTGGTAGTATTTAAGGGTTTGGTGATCTTTATATATGGGAATCAGCCTGGCCCCTGAGGCAGGTGCCCCCTTCTCTCTGTGAGTAGGATCAGGAGGGCGGTTGGCAAGTTGTCCCAAGTAGACCCAGGTGGGAGAAGTGGCGATGGCCTCACAGCAGCAGGTGGGAAGGATGCTCAGTCTTCTGAGACTGCTGGGGCTCCTGTCCTGAGGCTTTTCTTCCCTGGCGGCTCCATGTTCTGGGGAAGCTCGGGGGCAGAGTGTGGAAGAGCAGGTGTGGCCTGGATCCCTGGGTAGGGTGAGCATCTGCAGCAGAGCTGCCAGCGTGGAGATGGGGAGACACCTGCCTCCTCGGCTTCTGACTTTCCTACGAATAGAGTAGGCGGGTGACTTGGGTGTGGCCGTCTAGGACAGGACACCAGTCACCGGAGTAAGAGCAGCCTTTTGTCAGCCTTGCCCAAGATGATCTTGGAGACTGTTCTGTGTGGACATTAGGAAGCCATCTTTTGGTATGGTCGTTTGTGCTCCATGCAGGCCAGGTGTCCGTGATGTTTGTGCATGTCTGTGGGCCTCTGCGAGGGTCCTGTTGATGGAGGTGTCTGTGATGTTTGTGCATGTCTGTGGGCCTCTGCGAGGGTCCTGTTGATGGAGGTGTCCGTGATGTTTGTGCATGTCTGTGGGCCTCTGCGAGGGTCCTGTTGATGGAGGGCTGTGGTAGGGGCTTACAAGTGTTATGTCTTCCTGGAGCTGACAGGGTTTTCCCAGATGGGCTTTCCTGGGCTAGTCAGGGGAAGGGTAGAGGCCAGGCTAGACCTTGGGGGAGGACTCAGGACTAGTTCTGCAGCTGGGCTGTGAAGCCTTGGATCTTGAGAACAAGGAAAAGGATGCAGAATGGGACCTGCCACGGGCATACCTAGTGGTACTTAAGATTCTTCTAGAACCCATGATCTTCATTTCAGACATGTCCCCACGTGTAGTGTGACATGGCAGCCTTTGTGGCACAGTGCCCTGGTGTCCTCTTAATAGCAGTGCTTCTCTGTGCGGCACAGATGGTAACTAGAGATGTGGACAAACTCGGGGTGTCCTGAGGTAGGAAAGGTGGACAGCTTGTATGCAGGCAGACCTGGTCCTACACCCAAGCGACAGCCACCTCTGCCCATCTGCCTGTTAGTTCAGGGCTCCCAGGAGGGCTGGCAGGCTCTTGCCCACAGGGACCTTGAGCTGCACTTGACCAGCAGTAGACAATCGAAAGAGCTAGAACTAGAGGCCTCTCTGGAGAAAGGCCCAGGGAGCAGTTAAGGGACAAGGCTGTCAGAGAAGACCTAGAGTTCCCTCAAAGGAGCCAGCTCCCCCCTAGGGACTTGAGCCATAGCCGCTGTGCCATTGAGCAGTGTGGCCTTGCACACAGCAGTCTGAGCACATTAATGGTAGAGTAGGCAGGAGGGTGAGCCTGGTTCAGCCAGCTCCCTGATGCTCGCCCCTGTTGGCTGCTTTCCTCCTAGGTTGAGACAGTGTGTGGTGAAGACCTGGCAGGTGCTGAGCTCACTTCCTGTCTGCACGTTTCCTTTTCCCGCAGGCCTCTGGCTGTACCTGGCAGGGAGCAGCCTGCCCTGCCTCACGCTGATTGGCTCTCCTAATTTTGGGTACAGGTCAGTTCACCGGGACCTAGAAGCCCAGATTGCCATCGTGACGGAGAGCCGAGCCCTGCAGCAGCAGCTCCATCAGGTTTGTTGGAGGGGCGCATGGGGTGCAGCCTTCTGCCTTAGTCATTTCAGACAGGGAGCAAGATTCAGCAGACAGAGTGGGGTGGTGGTGGAGAGACTGGGTCCCTCAAGTCTAAGAGGAACCTTGGAAAGCCAGGCAGGCCCTGGCCTGTGGCTTGTACCCCACCCCTGGGCCTTCCCCTCTCTCCATGCTAGAAGAGACCACCATTTCCTCACTGGGACATGGGTATTGTAGAATGGGGGGATCCAGTCTTTTCTAAAATTGAGGGTGAATCTCAGGGTTGACCATAGCCTTGTTCCCCACTCCCCATAGAGCAAACAACAGAAAGCTGAGAACTCATGTATGCTCCCCTGTGAGTTCTGCACCAGGCTCTGCCTTCAGAGCCCTGGACTGGGGTCTTGGAAGCAGGAGCCCCTGTGTGGGTTGGACGAGATTTCCACTGGGGTCTTGCTCCCAGCCAGACCTCAGGAACACCATCCATTGGCTTTTATTTTGATTATTTTTTTAGCTGTGTTGTATGTATATGAGATATGTGAGATGTGCATTTGCCATGACACCTGTGTGAGGGTTAGAGGTCAGGTCATAGGTGTGTGGGTCTCAGCTTTGTGTTCAGGAGTCACTGCTACAGCACGCTCAGAGCCCTTGCCTGATGGGTGAGGAAGTGGAATTGCTTTGTTCTTTGGACTCGATACTGTGTCTGGGAATTGTCACTGAGGGCCAGGTGCCAGTAAGGGCTTTGTGACTGGGCAAGAGGAAGTGACAACAGCCGTGCCCTGTGTTCAGTGGGGTGACTGGGTTGCTAGCAGGGTTCCTTCTGAAGAAAGGCAGATGACTGAGAGCACTCTCAGGCTGAGGGCTTCCCATAACAGAGCAGCTGCCGGCCTGGGAGCCAGTGGCTCTGGACTGCGGGCTCTCCTGGCCTGTTCTCACTGCTGCAGAGAGACGCCTCCACAGAGAGAGCTGCTTATGGTTCTGGCCCAGGCAAGGACGAGTTCTGGGTGATTTCGGCAAGCAAATGCCTAGGCCTGTGCCCTGGATCCTAGTGCTGACAAGACCCTACTTCCTGAGATGGGAGCTAAACCCACATCCTGGATCTTGAGAAAGGCCTGGCTGGTTGTGGTCTGAGCTGACTTCTCAAATGACATACTTGGGATATTTTCTTCCCAAACCTATCTCCCAGGGGCTTTTGATGGTGGGAAGGTGGCAGCCCATGTGCATTGATTTAGGGTCTGTGAAGTGCAGAAATGTGTTTCTAGATGGGTCCATTTGCTTCAGTTTACTTTAAGGCCTGCAGCTGGCCTCCTGACCCTTCAGTGTCTGATTGCACCATGTGGTATAAGCTGCGCATGCCCAGCCTCCAGCCTATAGTGCTGCAGTCTGTGGTCCCCGCACTCAGAAGGCCTGCTGCAATTCTCCTGGGACCCAGGGAAGGGCCCTGTCTAGTCTTGAAAATGGAAGGTATTTTTATCAGAGCCTGAGTCCCTCCCTGGTAGAGCAAACAATAAAAACGGAAAGCTTCCTGGCTGTGTTCAGAGAACACAGCTTTCCTCTGTGACCTAAGAGGCTCCTCGCACAGCACTGTGACCTCTACCAGCTGACTTCCTTCTCTGTCCCTGTTGTGGTGTCTGTGAGGACACCGAAGCACTTCTGGTAATTTAATTGAGATCTTGGCTGGGTGTTTACTAAAGAGCTGAACTGGAGCTGGGTCTGTGGAGACTGCTGCAGGCCAGCCCCTCCTTCAGAGCAGAGCCTGGACAACCTTAGGCCAGTGTTCTTGACTTGTGGACTATCGTGATGGGAAAGCCAGCTGTGGGGACACAATTTGAAAGTTTGGTGTGGACAATGGCCTCAGGATGCTGCCTTCGTGACGAAGGTCACAAGTGTGGGAAGGTTCAGGAGGGGTGAAGGCAGGCACTGGGTCCCCACCTCTGTGTGGGCAAAGCCTCTTTCTGCAGGGGCTTGGGTGAGGCATCTTCTCATTGTTGGCTGGAGGAACTGCTGAGGAGTCTGTTCCTTCCTGTGGGTGCTGCCCTGTGAGGCTGTCAGGCTCCTTTGCTGATGGTTACCATGCTGTGACCTTAAGTGTGGGTCTAGATGTGACCGCAGCTGCTCATGGACATGCGGGTGGGAGAGGACAGTGTGGTAGGGTTCCCACAACCTAATACCATTGAAGGCAAGCGTGTCTGTCCTGCTCTTCATCAGCACCTTCCTGTGTGTGCACATGTGTACACGCCACGTGACATGTGGAGGTCAGAGGGCAGCTCGAAGGACTGTACAGGCTGTCAGGCTTGGTGGCAGTGCCGTCCACCTGTCCACGTGTGGGTTTCAGAACTCGGTTTTAAAAGTGAAAGTTTAAACATGGTTTGCAACAGAAGAAATTGTCTCTGTCGGACTCATTTGGGTCATTCTGTCTTTGTTCTGGGAGCCTATGAGGAGGCCTGACTCTTGGCCTTCCACGTCCAAGGAGCCAACCGCTGTGGATGGGAAATACTTGCTTAGGAGAATTGCTCTCCTACCTGGGCGTGCACAGGCTTTGTCTCGTAGTCCCTGAAGAGTGAGATGTAACTCATGCACGGCGCCAGTATATTACATGTATTTACAACTGTGTTAGGTAACGACCCTGAGCTGAAGTCTGTGAGACAGGCCTGGAGAGCAGGGTGTGTATTGCTCTTGTAGAGGACCCAAGTTTGGGTCCCAGCATCCGCATCAGCCTGTGACTTCAGCTCTAGGGGATCAGATGCCCTCTGCAGCATCTGTGGGCACTGCGTGCATGCACTCAGCTATGTACGGACACACATCAAAGTTCACGTGAGAGACAGGCCAGGCGGCTTATGCCTGTCATCCCAGCATCTCTGAAACTGACTCAGGACTGCAAATTCAAGGTCAGCCCAGGTAACTTAGTGAGATCCTGTCTTGGAGTTTAAAAAAACGTGGGGCTGACTGGAAGCTGTAGCTCAGCGGTAGAGCGCTCGCTCACCTAGTAGGCATTAGGCTCTAGGCCCAGTTGCCAGCACTGTTAAAAAAAAAAAAATAAAAAAAATTTAAAAAAGGTAAAAGTAGATCTCCCTGAGGATGTCCATGCTACCATTTGATGGGGGTGGGGTGGGGTTGGGCATCTGCAGGTTCTAGTGTCTAGTGGTCATGGATTCCAAGGGACCAGCTATATATTGTCTGTCTCATGTCTGGCTTCTGTCACTTTCCTCTGTGACGTCAGTCTGACATCGCTTTGTCATCTGGGTTAATTCATAAGTGAGTGTTGGATGTTTTGGTGGTTTCCAGCCTTTCCCCACTGTGATTGCGGCCACCACAGATGTCTGTAGCTCTCAGATGTGGCTGAGTGCAGAGGTGCTTTCTTGGTGAGCGTCACTTTCCGTCAGCAGCGTTGGCCGGCACCGTGGACGGCACAGTGTACGGCAGTGTGATGGGAGGGAAGCTTTGTGTAAGAGTCACTCTTCCTGTGCTGGGGGTGGGGCTCAGGGCCCGTGCACAGGATTAGCTAGCCGGCACCCTCCTCAGAACCCTGTCTATTGCTTTACCTTACACTGATCCATGTTGTGAGGGTGAGCATCTAGAGTGGTTCCCACCAGCTGCAACTTCAGCCAGTTCACAGCATTGAGAGAGGGAGGCCAAAGTCCTCAGGAAGACGTGTGGGTAGCATCTCTGACCCGCCTCATGGGCATCGCTGTTGTGCCAGGTGGTGCTTGAGCAGACACAGGCTGACCCACACCGAGTGCTGACTGTCCTATCTCTCCCTTAGGAGCAGACACAGGCTGACCCACACCGAGTGCTGACTGTCCTCTCCCTCCCTCAGGAGCAGTCACAGGCTGACCCACACCGAGTGCTGACTGTCCTCTCCCTCCCTCAGGAGCAG
>JAQHUG010000183.1:3302446-3313831 GCA_028555095.1 Dicrostonyx torquatus
CACAGGCTGACCCACACCGAGTGCTGACTGTCCTCTCCCTCCCTCAGGAGCAGACACAGGCTGACCCACACCGAGTGCTGACTGTCCTCTCTCTCCCTTAGGAGCAGGAGCAGCTCTACTTGAGATCAGGCGTGGTGTCGTCTGCGACCTTTGAGCAGCCAGGTCGGCAGGTGAAGCTGTGGGTGAAGATAGTGACCCCACTGATCAAGAACTTCTTCTGACAACAGGTAGGTGCTGGGAACTCAGAGGAGGCCAGTTGTTCCTCAAGGCTGGACCTAGAGGGGACCCTGTGGCCTTGTCTGTCCCCTTCCTTCCTTTGCCACAGAACAGTGTTTGTGGTCGTGGACAGTGTCTGTGGTCGTGGACAGTGTCTGTGGTCGTGGACAGTGTCTGTGGTCGTGGACAGTGTCTGTGGTCGTGGACAGTGGTCTTAAAGCAGGTGCTGAACTTCGTTGTTCCTCCCTCCCCTCAGACCAACAACCTCTGCTATCTGTTGTTCCTGCCCACGGGTCCAGAGAGCCCTGGTGCAAGGGCTTCCCTGGTCTCTGCTGAGCACGGCTGTGTGGCAGACAGTGCTCAAGGGTGGAGAGCTGTTCTGGAGTGCACTGGGGTGGAGGGGACACGGTGACACGTGGTAGACTCCCTGTCTGTCTCCCTGACAAGCAGCAGGTTAGTGGGGTATCAGAGGCAGCTGTGAGTTCTCGACTTGGGATATCCTCTGCCTGCCCAGGAGCCTGAGCGAATGTTGGAGAATGTTGTTGGTCTGTCTGGTGGATAACATGGTGGTCTTTTGAGCTGCTAGCTGTGCAGACCTCTGCAGAGCTGACCACCCTGAGCCCTGGGGTCTCTGGATCTTTGCTTCTGCTCCTGCCCCTTTGTCACACTTTGTTTTCCTTCATCTGAGACAAAGTCTCCGTAGCCCTGGCTGCCTCGAGTGCTGGTGTTAAAGGCGTGCACCACCACACCTGGTCAGGTGCGGCAGATTTGGTGGGTGTCCTCACAGCAGGTCATCTCAAGTACACATGTCTTGGGTGTTTCTAGAAGCCTGCTCGCCTACCCACTCCTCCCCAGGGTCTCTGGGATGTGGCTGCTGCCAGTCCAGGCTGGTGTGCGGAGAACAGCCTGCTGTAGAGGAGCCCTCTGCAGCAGTGATGGCTGCCTCTCGACATCTAAATGGCTGTGGTTGAGCCACTGTCACCATTACTGGCTGTAGTAGGTGGGGCTCCAGAGTCAGGAACACCTAGCCTTCCACAGGAAGACAGAGCTGCTTTCAGGACTGACCCAGGGCCGACTGACACAAGCCACAGCAGCTGCCTGGGAGAGGCTGACTTAGGGAGCACTTAGATTCCTGAATGCACTTTATGCCCTGGGCTGAGCCCCTCCTCTGCCTGTTCTTTAGGGACTCCTGGGTTGGTTCTACCTCTGTCGCTCTGCACATCTAATTCTGCTCCCTAATTCTGACTTTGTTCCAGATCCCTGCAGGTAACTTGGCCTTTGGGAAGTTTGGAGAATTACTGTTTTATTTCAGACTCCAAAGGCAAAATTGGAAAAACTCATTTGTGCTTATTTCGAGGGATTGGAACAAAGTTGCCTGGAGCTGTGCTGGCTGTGCAGTCTTCTGGGGCTACAGTGACCCCTCCTGGCCAGCAGAGGCAGATGTTCCGTAGCTAGGCCTGGCCTGAAACTCCTCTGTCCCCATTGGGGGCTCAGGCATCAGGGCCATGTTCACAGGAAGTCAGACAAGCTGGGTGGTGTTCCCTTAGAAACTCCCCAGGGAGCCCTTTGCTGGGGTTACAGTGCTGTTTCCTGGCACTCTCTGGTCTGTCTCTCATTGTCCTACTACCTGCTTGTAGCCTCATCACTTGGCTGCACGTCCAGCGTCAGCTGTCTGCTCACCATCGCCTGGGGCAGGGGTTTACTGTGTGTGAATATGGGCCCGCTAGCCATTGGTTACCAAGGAGTGTGTGTGTTAGGTGGAAAAACCATGGAGTGGCCCAGTTAGCTGGAGCGTTCTCAGGGATGTGTGCACCCTCATCTGCAAGAAGTGTGGACTGAGGGTGTGGGAGACAGAATAGACGAAGCGTGGTGTTTATGGGAGGGGGAGTTGCTACCCTGGAACACTGTTCCTTAGGAGAAACCATACTCAGAGCACAGCGTGGTAACAGCGGCTCCTGCTCACTGTGTTCCATGTGGTGGCTTCACTGGGGAAGGATGGCTGTGTAGCTCGTGTGGCGGCACCTGTGTCATGGATTGCTTGTTGTAGTGCAGGGACACAAACAAGAGTTTGGGGAAGACGCCATTGTTGAGATCATTACTTCAGGCGTTCTCTTTGTGAGCTCACTGTGGGTGCTGCTGTGCGGAAGGCACCTGGGCCCCCGCTATGGGGGTGAGGGCCGCACCCTAACCCCACCTGCTCTGCCGGGAGATAAGCTCACTCCTCCCTAAGTCAGGATCCGGGGTTTGGTTCCCAGGATGTTTGCTCCCAGCTGCTGGGAATCGGCTTCACTGCTGGGCTGGGCCCTGGGTGACATCAGGCACTGAGTGCAATCAGACTGGCACAGTGACCGCAATTGTTTTAATCTGTGCCCCATCCACCTCTGCCCTCTGCACAGTATTCCAGGGGCACTGGATTTGGCTTCAGTTCCTGTCAAGGTACAGTTGCACGGGTAGCAAGGGCAGTTTTCTGATTGGTGCCACACGGGCTCTGGCGCCGTAGCAGCTACACCTGCAGGAGCAGCGCCACAGCTGCGAGGATCCACTTGGCAGCCTTTTCTTTGGTCTTCAGGTTAAAGGTCCAGACGTAGGTTGGGCCTCGGATACGCGTCTTGTACACGGGGCATTCATAGATGTTCTTGGTCTCCATTCGGTCCACAGGAATGGCCTTGATGAAGATGACAGGCATGACTGGCGTGAGGTCCTTCAGCCGTGCTTCAGCAATGACTCCGGTCTGTGTGTCCCAGCGAGCTCCTGTGGGCACAGTGCAGCTGATGACCTGGGTATCATATGGGAGGCTGAGCCACTGTTTGGAGTGCTGACCATGAATAAGGGAGGCACCAGCAGAGATAGAGGCCCGGCCTCCGACCTCTCCGATCTTTTCAGAGATAGGCCAGTGAAGTGGGAGCCCTGAAGAGCTCAGGCCAGGTGCCGGAAGTGCCAAACATGGGTACGCACTGAGGACTTGGAGGTGACCCTGCATGCCGTAATGGCTCTGAGGCTCATCTCAGCCTTCTGAGTGTCAGCGACAGAAACTGGCTGCAGCTGACGATTCCAGCACTGTCCCTTCCTGTGTAATGAATGTCTACCCTCTGTGTACATGGGGAATAAGTTATATATATATATATGCCTATATAAACACTATCTACCCTTAACCAGACTGCTGTCGTCTCTTGTCCTATCCAGTGGTGTTCATGTGTCCGGTGTGGCATTCCACAGCAAACGTGGAGAATGGGGGTGTGA
This sequence comes from Dicrostonyx torquatus, assembly GCA_028555095.1. Lineage (NCBI taxonomy): Eukaryota > Metazoa > Chordata > Mammalia > Rodentia > Cricetidae > Dicrostonyx > Dicrostonyx torquatus. Next base: position 3,305,903 of record JAQHUG010000183.1, read on the forward strand.
GCCTCTGCTGGCCTGGTACTGACACAGCACAGGTGCGATTGGCTGGAGTGGGTCCGAGGACACAGCCTCCTTGCCTGGCTGGCTGGGAAATGAATTCTGATGGGCACCGCTACCTGTCTGCCCTCCTGCTGTCCTGGCTTCATTGGGCAGCCTGGCCGGCCTTCCTCCTTGAAGCCTTTGCTTGGGGGAGCCTCAGGATGCTGGCTGCGGTGGGGTCCTGGCTGAGGACCACCACATGCCCGCATGCCCTGGAGCTCCCAACTCAACAAAGCCCCTGCTTCAGTTTGGAGGCCACATTCCTCTCACGTCTAAACTGTTGACATGATCCACACACAAACGCTCCTGTCTTGAATAGAACCCAAGCTGGCTGGGACGAGGTTCATCTTTTGAGGTGGGATCTTCCTACTGCCCATGGAGTTCCAGCAATCCCCCAGCCTCAGCCTCCCAGGTTCTGGAACTGTACCGTTCACACCATACTCAGCTTGGAATGGGTTTCTAGTCCAGCCCATCAGTCCCCTCTAGCACTCAGGGTGGTTCCAAGCCCAGCCACCCCTACCCCAGGCTTGCCTAGCCTGTCTCATCCCCCTCTGAGTGCGAGTAGCTCTGGACAGAGGTTACCTTCCATGAAGAGCCCGTACACGTAGGAGCCCTCTCGGGGAGGAGCTGTCATGTCCTCTCGGTTCTTCTTCGTCACCTCTACAGACAGACACATCTTGTCCAGGGGCCACTCGTTTTTCCTTGCCATGGACTGCATGATGGCCGTGAGGAATGACTGCGGGTTGAAGAAGCCAGCCAGCCACACAGTGGTGGGCAGGGCGAAGTCTGTCGTCCAGGCTTCGAGCTCCTGCAAGGAAACACAGTTGCCGAGGGTACAGACTAGTCTCGGCTGAGGCTGGCTTCACCGGAGAGCCCGCAGCCTCCCGTGAGGGAATGGCCTGATGCTAGATGCACAGTTGCCGAGGGTACAGACTAGTCTCGGCTGAGGCTGGCTTCACCGTGGAGCCCGCAGCCTCCCGTGAGGGAATGGCCCGATGCTAGACGGTAACCTGGGGCCCAGAAGCAGCTCTTGCCTTTGCTGCATAGAGAGAGGGGCCTCCCGATGGGGCGCTGAGCTTTCTGTGCTCGCTTCTGTCCTGTCCCTCCTTAGGAAGTCAGATGTCTGAGGGACTCTGTGGCCATGGCACATAGGTTCCTGGAGGCTCCCGGGTCCTGTGACTTACCCTGATACGTTGCAGCAGGTCGGTGTACCAAGCCGCCAAGCCCATCATGGAGGGGTAGGCCCGGGCCACCCATGTATCAGGCACAGTGTCGTAGAACAGAGCCGTGGACAGGTCTTCCATGTCTGTCGTGATGGTCAGCTCACCCTAAGGGACGCGGTCAGGTTTTGAAGGATGGATGTGGTCAGGATGGGGGAGAGCCCTCACTGTATGTCCTGGGTTGCCAGCATGGCATGGCTCTCTGGCACCTCCAGAGGTCACGGCCAGGCAATAGCCCCCCTCCATGGCCTGTATTGGAGGGCACAGGATTCCAGACTAGGGGAGGGGGACGGGTTAGATAAGGGCCAGGCTGTCCCTCAGCAGCCCAGCCAGTTTCACAAGCCCCTGCCCGTGCCCTGGTTGACCTTGAGCCCCAGGTTCAGCTCCTTCAGCGAGCGCCTCATCTCGTTGGTGAGGATGTTCATTCTTTCACATTCTTGGAAGGCGACGACCACATACGGGGTCTTCTCAGCCGCTTTTGCCATGATCTCGGCCATGTTGAAGGTCTCCGGAATCTTCTCAAGGATGTCATCCAGCACCGCCTTCACCTGGAAGCCAGTGCCAGGCAGACTCCCGTTACTGCGGCATTCACCAATGGAGAGGGCAACCCTGACCCAGCAGCCCAGCAGTGTCAGGACGTGGGGCCTGCTCAGGCTTGAGTCTCCCAGGAAAGAGGCAAGTAGGGTGGGGAGCAGCCACATTTGCCCGGGGCTGCAAGTGTATCAGGCCTGGTAGCCTAGTGACTCGGCACAAACGCTCCAGCTTCTTACCTCCTGTCAGGTGCCCTAGTGGACACAGAGCTAAGTTAGCTGCCCCTCCCCTCCACACACACAGAGTGGTATGTGATGGTCACCCACCGCCATCCATCAGACTTTGTTTTTTTTCCCTCCTGCTGCACAGCCTCTGGAGCGCTGGGATTATATGTGTATGTGTGCACTACACCTGGCTTAACAGTAGATTCCTGGCTTCTATTGCTAGGTCAGTAAAACCTCTGGACCCTGAATAGCAGCAAGCAGGGACTCTTGCCTACAGTGTTGGGCTGTTTACTGTTTAGCCCCAAGCTTAGAGCTGAGGTGTGACAGATCTTTCCTGTGATGTAAGAGAAAGTGGGGAAGGTGCTAGAGCCTTGGGGTGCCCAGGCAAGAGAGGCAAAGGATCTTACACAGTGCTCTGTCCCGCAGTCTTCTGACTGCCTCTGTCCGGGCTGTCCTCTGAGCTCCTTGTCCTAGGGGAGCCACTTTGCTGCACCCCACAGTCCCTTGCCCAAAGTTCTAGGCCAGTGATGTCTGCGACCAGCTGTACACCACCCAAGGCTGGGGGACAGAGTGTGCCCAACTCAACAAGCTGCCCAGGCTCTGTCCCCAGCCAGGGCTGCCTCCTACCGCTCTAGGCCCTGCCTGTCCCTGTTGCTGGGAGCATGGACAGGTCCTACCTTTTCCTCACGTGACACCCCTGTGCCTGCTCCCGAGTCTGTCTCTTTGGGTTGCATTTCCAGGACTGTGCGGAACAGCTTCTCGGAGGTGACAGTCAGGAAGCCAATCTCTGCGTTGGGGTGCAGGCCGTACAGGTAAGGACTCTCGGGGGGCAGGTTCTCATCGATGTACTCATGGTAGCCCTGAAAAGGGGTGCTTTTTTTTTTTGGTTTTTCGAGACAGGGTTTCTCTGTGGCTTTGGAGCCTGCGCTGGAACTAGCTCTTGTAGACCAGGCTGGTCTCGAACTCACAGAGATCCATCTACCTCTGCCCTCCAGAGTCTGAGATTAAAGGTGTGCGCTACCATGGATTCTAGGCCTTTAACAGCACCTCCCACGTGGTCTATCCTAGAGTAGTCCCGCTAGTCTGCCCCCGTCCCTAGAGGTGACCCCTTCCTCTGGGACCTGCCGCTCCTCATTTTGGGTACTTGGATTCTTGCTCGGTTACTGATAGGCTATTCTTGTTTTTGAGACGGGGTCTTCTGTAGCCCAGGTTGGCCTCAAACTTGCTATCTTGAGCTTCTAGATCAGCCCTCCCAGTGCTGGGATCACAGTTGCCAGCCACCATGACAGGTTTATTCGGTGCCGGGAGATGGAACCCAGGGCTCTGTGCATGCTAAGCGAGCACTCTGTCACTATTTACACCCCTAGCGCCCGATCAGGCTTTTTTTGGGGGCAGGGGGCCCTCAGGGAGTACTCAGGGAATAGTCAGGATGGGTTGGTCTTTGCTGACCTGGTCACATATTGAGCCCCCAAGCAGGGTGTCCCTCCCTACCTTGTAGTCCAGGTTGGGGGGGATCTGAAACCCGGGTGCCAGTAGCACCTCCCCTTCCAGCATCTCCACACGGATGTACTCTGCCAGGTAGGTCCTGCACAGCCGGCGGTCCCAGTCATCTGTGATGTGTCCTCCATACATGATTTCACCAAAAAGGTAGCGGAGATCATCCCAGGGCACCTTAGGAAAGGGGGGGGATGTGAGGAGCGCCCCACCCCTATCCTCTGTCATGTCACTCACATCAATGAGGCTAGAAAGCTCAGCAGGGTCTGCTCCCAGGTTGCTTTCCTTCGGGGTCACCTGTGACCATCCACTTGCCAAGGGACACCTTTCTCCATTCCTGCACCCCAGTACCTGAGTATCAGGCTAGCCCCTCTGAGACTGCTTTGGTTTTGGCTTAAGGCTGGCTTCAGCTGCATTTCCTCCTCCATAGGGACGTCATGGCTCCTCTGCTGGTGCCCCAGAGGTCACGGACCACCCACTGGGCTCTGTCTGCCTCAACATCAGCCTGCATTCCACGCAACATCTGGATTCTGCTCCTGAGAGTCAGTGCCAGCCCCCGCATCTTCCATTGGCTAAAAGTCCAGTCAATTGCGTGTCTAATGTGGACCAGTGGGTCTCCTGACCCATCGGAACCGCTGTGGCCTCTGCTTATTCAGTAACCTTTGACCAGTAGCTGTCTCTTGTGGGAGCCGTGCAGGTCTCTGTGGGAGCTGGGTGCTCAGCAAGTCTCGCCAGAACCTTGGCTCTGTGGGCTTCTGGAGAAGATGATGTGTGCACTCAGTGCCTGGCACCAGCTGTCCCGTTGGCTCAGGCTTTCCACTCTGTCTTGTTTCCCTTCAGCCTACCTTCTGCCTGGCCCCACGTCCCTTGCTCTAGAATCACTGGCCAAGACACGTATGGTCTTTCAAAGCCTGGGTCACGTGCCTCTTTATCCACAAAGCCTGGAGCTTCATTCAGCATGTAGCCCGTTCCTGCTGCCCACAGCAGCCTGAGGGAGGGCAGGGAGCCGCGTCTGCACATTTTCATTTCCTGGCAGCCACTTGACGCAAAGTCAGTGGCTCTCTGACCTGTGACTGGCGAGCCGTGTTCCTGAGGCACTCCTTCTGGTCGGCTGAGCCTGTGGACCGGCACCTCTGCGCCCCGGCTCTCCGAGCTGCGGGAGGACTGTGCCACTCATGTCCGCACAGCTTGTACACAGACGCCCTTTCCCCGGGGACGGTGTCTGGCACTTCTGTAACCACCACTGTGCCCTGCCTGAGAGCTTTTGGTGGAGTTTTGGTGAAATTGGTTGAAATTTGTCTGACTTAGTCTTGTGAACTTTCATTCAAAATACAAGTGTGCTCTGAATTATCATCTTAAAGAATCTTGTGTATAATAAAATAAATAAAAAGATCAGGATTCACATTTTTAAAAAAAAGAATCTTGTGAGAGATGTGTGTGTGTGTGTGTGTGTGTGTGTGTGTGTGTGTAAGCTTGTGTGTTTGTAGGCCAGCATATGCATGTGGAGGTCAGAGGGCCACCACTGCTGCGCACCCCAGGCTGACTCTTGTTTTTCTGGGGCCATCCTGGCTCTCTAGGAGTGCCGAGATTACAGGTGTGGACCATGGTGTCTGATGATGAGCGTGCTGGGGACCCGAACCCAGGTCATCAGGGCATTCTTAGCTTCACGCACTGAGCCACCACCCTGGTCCTGAATTGTTATTTTCTAACTTCAGAGTTTTCTGTTTTATTAAAAAAATGCATTTTTTAAAATAAAGATGTATGGGTGGGTATTGTCTTAACTGAATGTAAGCGTGTGCAGCGCATGTGTGCCCAGTGCCCACGGAGGCCAAAGGAGGGCATCAGATCCTCCGCTACTGGCGTTATAGACAGTTGGCACCACCGTGTGGGTGCTGGGACGAAACTCGAGTCTTTTGCGAGAGCAGCCAGTGCTCTTGGCCTCCAGACCCTCTCTCCAGCCCCTCGTCAGAGTTTTCTTTTCTGGGGCTTCTCATTTTTCTAAGCAGCCATTTCAGAAGCAGCAGGACTCGGGGCCTGGTCCACAGAGAGACGGGTGGATTCTCCCATCTTCTGTGCAAGCCCTGGGACTGTCCTTAAGGCAGGCATGAGGGATGAGATGGTAGCCATTTGAGACAATACTACCAAAGGTTGTTTTGCATCACGCATGACCCATGTGTCGAGAGAGTGAGTTCAGGGCTTCCACTGGGGCCTCCCGAAGCTTGGGCTCTGATGGAGGAAGGTCGGCCAGGGGAGGCTGGGCAGAACACCATGCTTACCAAGACACTCCGGTCACTGTAGGACATGATGCTCTCGGCAGATTGGAGCCCACGTGTTTGTGTGGCTGACTGAAGGTCCTCACACAATCCTGACAAGACCACCCCTCCCAGTCATCTCCCCAGGGGCCCTCTGCTGGCATCTTCTGTTTGCATTTGCTTAGGAGTGTCACGGGTCAAATGGCAGCCAGGGACAGTCTCATCACCTACAGGTAGGGACTGTGCCCCTGCAGGCGGTGGCGTCTCCCCAGTTTGCCTTCCTGTTCCAGCCAGGCCGATGTTGGTTGCTGTGACTGTGGTCCAGGCAGCATCATAATACCTGGTCTCCATCACGGAAGCTTCGTGGTGGTGTCTTTTGCAGGGGAGCGTGGGGCGAGTGCTCCCACCTGCCTGCAGAATCACTGGAGTGGTCCTCAGCGGGACACTAGCAAGGACTTTGCGAGGACAGCTGTGTGAGGTGGTGACCGACGATGCCATCGCTGCTGGAGATTGCTTAGTACCAGGCAAGACCTCTGCAAGGAGGGGGAGTGCGGGGGCCCCGAGCCTCTGGCCAGATGTTCTTAGGCTGCCCACAGGGAGCATCCTTCTTTCCCAGGCTTAGTGTTTCACTTGCCTTGACCATTGCCTCTCCTCTCTCGGGTCTCACGTATCCCAGGCTGACCTTGGACTTGCTAAGGGTGGTGGCCTTGCACTCTGTGCGCTCCAGGCCCTCCTCCTTGGCCCTCCTAAGTGCTGGGATTACAGGCATGCACCACCATGGTGTTTATTGGGCTTTCTTTAAGGAGATGGCAAGTAGGAGGGGTCTCCTGAGACCGGCATCTGATCCAGGATGACTTCCGTTTGTCCTCCGCTGACCCCTGAAGCTCTGATATAGGCTGCCATCCCTATGCTATCAGTGAAGAAGCAGGCTGGCGGGGTGTGTGTGTGTGTGTGTGTGTGAGAGAGAGAGAGAGAGAGAGAGAGAATGGCTTGCCTGAGAGATCCTGGTCTGTACGCAGAAATTCAAGCCCACTCCCCACTGGCTCGACACCATGTGTCACCCCAGAGCAGGGCTGGGATCCGGCCACGTTTTCTGCAGATCGAGTGCACTTGCTGCTCGGTATGGTGCAAGGCTCGGTGCCCTTGGCCATCAGCCTGTGAGGAGGAGCTCAGTGTCTTGTTCCCTTGGGACCCATGGTCTCTTGCTATTGAACTGAACTGGGGTGCCAAGAGCGAAGTAGAGAACCCTGAGGTCTTGGTGCGTTACCCTTCTGGCCTTTTCTGGAGAGAATGCTGCGTCTGAGCCCACTTCCAGGGTGGCAGGTACTGGTAACCATGGGAGTTGGGGACTGCTGCTGGATCTAAGCTTCTGAATGGCCAAGCCTTACAGAGACTTAGCAGATGTGGCTGCCAGACCCAACTGGGGGAACTGACACTTAGGGAGGGAATTAAATAGGACTTTAGTGGACTGTAGAGCTGGTATCCAAACGCCACAGTCTGGTCCCAAACCTGTTCTCAAGCTTCAGGTCACACGTGGCCCCTCCTGTGGGCAGTCAGACCCCTGCACTGCACCCTGCCTGCCAGAGCTTCTACAGGTTGAAATCCAGGGCCTTGGACCATTCAGCAGCATCCCTAGCTAAATCACCCACGCTAGCCTCAAACTAGAGATGCTCCAGCCTCAACCTTTCTGCCACCTGCAGCCCCTTGAGTGTTTGCTGAGCTGGGATTATGGGCGTGCACCTCCACGCTCACCTGAGACCAGCATCCACCTGCGGTCTGCAGCCCCTTGCGTGTTTGCTGAGCTGGGATTATGGGCATGCACCTCCATGCCCACGTGAGACCAGCATCCACCCGCCACCTGCAGCCCCTTGCGTGTTTGCTGAGCTGGGATTATGGGCGTGCACCTCCATGCCCACATGAGACCAGCATCCACCCGCTACCTGCAGCCCCTTGCGTGTTTGCTGAGCTGGGATTATGGGCGTGCACCTCCACGCCCACCTGAGACCAGCATCCACCTGCCGTCTGCAGATATTTGCATGTTTGCTGAGAACACAAAGAAGCACCCGGTCTTTCTCAGGGATCTTTGCCGTCCTCCTTCCCCAAACCTGGATCTGGCTCAAGGAAGCCGACAGCTGTGGGGGTGGCGGCTGGGGTTGGGGGTAACAATGCTGA
>JAQHUG010000183.1:3472960-3493700 GCA_028555095.1 Dicrostonyx torquatus
TCAGATTTAACATGAGACTCACACTATATCTATGCACGTAGGAAGTGCTCTAATCTTAAACTGCGGAGCCCCCACTGGACACGGACAACAGTTGGGGACTCTCCAGGCCTCCACCAAATGGAGAAACGAAGGTGCTGCTGCCGCTAGGGAGTCCGGTCAGCTCTAGGGTGCTTCCCGCCAACGCTCTCCTGACCTGCTTTCAGAAGTTCAGCGGGTAAGGCTGCCCCCGAGTCTCAGCAGTCAGGGCAGAGATACTGACACGACCTAGACATGAATCCCAGGAAAGGCCATAACCAATGAACAGAAGGCGCCAGGGCGGGCCTTAGTGGCAGGAGATTCACCCAGCATCCTCGGCTGCACAGAATGGACAGTTCCAAATCTGTGTGATGAAGTGCAGAGACAAGAGTGTAGGACAAGGATTCAGCGAGGGGAAGGGCAACAGGGGTGGGAGAGACCTGAAGAGTGAGTTAAGAGTTAAAGGAAAATATTATGTGTATGAAACTGTCAAAGAATAACTGTGATCAATAAAAGTTAAATAACTAAACATTCTAAAGAAATCTCTCTTACACACACACACACACACACACACACACACACAGATCCTGAAAATAAAAAGGACATGTAAGTACATATTTTAGTCCCAACATTTGGATGCTTGAGTTCAAGGCCATCTTGGGCTACACAGCAAGACTCTTAACACAAGGGGCTTAAAAAAAAAAAAAAAAAAAAAAGACTACAGCAACCCAGAAAGGACTCAAAAGCAAGAGGTTAAAGAGGGCCACAGCATCCCAGAAGGTCCCGAGCTTTCAAAGCAAGGGACACCTGTCACTAATTTGAGATGCAAGGACGGAAAACAAAAGCTACTGGAAGCGGGAAGCCACATGAGTCATTAGTTTAGAATAATCTGTTGTTAAAGTAAGGGATGTGACCACAAATGATCCCACTTGCGTCTGCATAATTCAGTCAGCAAAACAAACACTGACCTCACTCAGCAGGCGTCTCTCAGCTCAGCACGGAGCTTCAAGGAAAACTTTCCCAGCAGAGTTCAGTTCCTTACACTGGGCCATGCTGCCAGGTGACCTGGCACAGGGACCTTCACCGAGGAGGGCTCAGGCTCCTCATTCCTCGGAGGAGCAGGGAGCACGGAGCTGTCTTAGAGTTTTGTCCAGTTCTAAAATCCCTTGGGTTTCATAAAGACACATTAGGCTTTCTCAGACAATTCTTGTAACACAAGTCATTTCGGCAGATCTGTTCACTCTGCGCTGGTTTGTAGAAACAGGTCTCAAGGTTCATCGTTCAGCGTTTCTCATGCACTGAGCTCTGCTTTGACTGGATCTCAACACCCATTATTCAGTCTCTCATGCAGCGAGTTCTAACTCTGCCCGCAGAAGTGGCTGACAGTAGCATTATCTGACCCCATTTCTTGTTTTCTACTGGCTTCCAGGAAGCCGGTGGGAGCCTGTCTTGTCTGTGGACCATACTCTCTTGCACGTACGTATCTCAGTATTGCTTGAACTTAATGTCCACATTAGGTGGTAGCAGGATTAAATACGTGTGTCTCCCTGGGGTGCTGTGGCTGTCCTCTTCGCAGCAGGCCCTAGGCTCCAGCACCCATGAAGAGGGCTAGTGAGCACCGCGCTTGCTGTCAGAAGGTGGTCCTCAACCTTTCTAAGCCCAGCTTGCAGAACCTTTGCTGACTCCAAGGTCATTATTATACACTTTGTTTTCATTTAGAGGCTTCTTGGATTTATGTCAGAGGATCAAGTCACACCCATCTTGAAATATTTTGGAGTCTGTGGCTTACTCATGCAGTCGGCTCCCATGGTGCTTGTTGAAAAGGCTTTGCTGGCCCCACTGGATTGCGGCGTTGACTTTATTGGGCACTGAGAGAGAACAGATTTCCTCACTAGGTCACCATGGGATCTGCTTTTGTTTGCTGTTTCTCTCGTCTTTCGGCTGTGTGCTCCTAGCTCTGCTCATGCATCATCGTTCTCAATGTGTTGGGCAGTGTGGACAACATGGAGGCGCTCTGGACTAGGCTGTCTTCTGTGAAGAGCTGAGATGGGATCTCACCGGACGTCCTCTGTTTTAGGAAGGTCTACTTGGGGAGCAGTTCTCCTGAGACAGGAGATACCCAGGGTCTCTCCACGGGGTCTTGCCAGACAGCTGGACAGCTGGGCAGCCTGCCTTCTCTGCTGGATCTAGATCTCCAGCAGCACCTCTGCTGCCCTTGCATAGCTCATAGCGTGGTTTCTGCACTTCCCACAGGCAACTCATTTAAATCAGGTCCTCAGCAGGGCAGGCAAGGGTCTCAACTCCTAACCGCCCCAGCCGACATCCCCCCATGTCACTACAGTATGAACAGCTCAGGCTGGGCGTGTGCACTCAAGCGGTAATTTTAGTGCTTAAAGCGCTGCAAGAGGAAGATGATTGTGTACTGGAGGCCAACCTGGGCTACACAGTGAAGCCCAGATTCCTGGGCGGATGAGTGAGAGCCTGACACACACACACACACACACACACACACACACACACACACACACCCACCCAACAGAAAAAGACAAATGAGTGACTTGGGCACCCCTGCAAAGCCCTGGCCCCTGGGTGCTTACCAGGAGCCCAAGAACTGGCCTGAGGAACACTGTATATGTGTCTGTTCCCCCCCGGAAGTCTGACAGAGAGCATGAACGTCCGTGACCCAGTTGTAGTCTGCCCAGTGCGGCAGTGGGGGTGGGGTTTTATATCAAGGACTTGGCATGTCAACAGTCATGCCATGCCCAGCTATGTCATGCTGGTCCTGCCCACTCTGGGCTGCCTGGTCCTTGGTGAAATCAACCCACTCACAGAGGCTGGCCTTCTCCTTGGCCAGGTCCCTCCTCTACCTGGGTGTGTGGTACAATGCCCTAGAGCGCCATACTAGGGAATGATGCGACCAATGGCTGTACCCTCCCAAGACCTTGGAAACGGCCATGCTCTGCATTTCCCTGTGGGTCACCACCTTAGTCCTTCCTGACATCCCTTCCTTCAGATGCCCTCCTACGGGGCATCCACCTGGCACCCCACATCACCCTTTTCCCTCCTGCCCTTTACACCCACGGCTGTCTGCCGACACTGTTGGGATAGCATTCTGTCAACACCATCGCCTCCACCACTGTCACCCATGTTCTCACTCCCCGGGATGTGAAAGCCTAACTCCTCTCCCCCGGCCCCGCACGCCGGTATGAATGACAGTCCCTCGTCAGTAGGGCTCAGGGATGCATCACAGCTCAGGTGCTTTAGCAATGGGCTTCCTTCCGATCTGATAGCTCACCTCAGAGACGGTCCTCTTCTGGATCCTCACAGTAAGATTCTTAATTAGTAAAAGGCCCGTGAGACAGGAGCCGAGGCTGAGTGCAGAGGCACAGGCTCGTCGTCCCAGCACTTGGGAGCTAGAGGCAGTGGACTGCTCTACCCAAGTCTCAGCCAGCCTCGTCTGCACAGGGAATTCCAGGCTGTAAGGACTACACAGTGAGCTCTCAAAGGTACAAAAACCAGGACCAAACACAAAAGTAAGACAAATCAAGTGTTGGTATGAGCAGACACACTCAGACACACACACATCAAGGCTACAGAGACCTACACAATAAACAACTTATCCATGACTGGCCCTGTTAGCCAGGGTCCTGCTAAGTTCCCATGCACACGCCTGAGAGGTCTGTCACATTCTGATGTGATGAAGCAACTTGGGAGGGAGATGGGGGACAGTGCTTCCCTGCCTGTGCCCCCATCACCCCCATCTCTGTTCTTAGCCTGAGTTTGCCCCGGCCAGTAAGCAGTGAATACTGGGATGATCAACTTCATTTCCCAAGGACTGGTACCCCTTCTTCACCAAGACAGCCTCTAACTGGAAGGATCAGAACTGTGGATGGGACAGACAGATGGACCCAAGTCTGGCCCTCCCCTGGGCATTTCCCAACACTGGCTAGTTTCAGAGAAAGCTGGACCCCAGTGAGTAAACTTTCTTTCACCTTCTACTGGGCTCAGAGAACCTCCGATACTGAGTGTAGCTGTCACGCTCACGGTCACATTCATCGTGGAGTGAGCCTCAAATCTGGCAAACAAGTCCCACAGGGCTACACAGGTCACCTCAGTGGCAAGGCTGGAGCCTAGGAAGATCTCCAGAGACAGTGATAAGGTTACCGCCTGTGGCCAGCACAGCACAAGGGCAGCAGCTAGCCATCCATACCACCTACCTTTCCAAAGCGTTGCTTCTGCTTAAGCCACTCTGTGTCACAGTCTATGTAACACACACAGGGAAGGTTTGGTGTTGTCTCACTGCCCACAGCCTACGGCTCTGCCGCTCTCCAGCAGGCACTGGCCGTCAGTCTAGTGCTCAGAAGAGATGAGCCAGGAGTGGCACACACGCCCGACCCGGCTGTCCTGTCTCCAGCACAGCTGCCACTGTTCTGTTGGGGGCGCCTCAATCAGGCCTTTTGGGAGTCAGGTCACGGACACAGTCCTTGGCTTCCAAGTCTAGGAGACCTCAGGCCGCATTTGTTGAAGGAAAGCGAATGAATGAACAGGTGCTGTGAAGAGCGGAGAGACTGGTGCAATCACTCGAGAAGAGCTCGGGATAGAATTCACCCGGAAGCAACTCTCAAGGGCCCGGAGCCGCACAGAACGAGTGGTAGAACCAGCTCATCTAAAGGGACTGAGAGAGTTAAACGTGACAAGTTCACAGAGACAGAGGCTCTGTGCCTAGTAAGGACTTCATGCTTACGAACAAGATACAATGTAAACAGCAAGAGCCATGTGGAACACATCAGCAGGTTCATTTTGATCAAATATGTACAAAAAAAAAATCAAACCAAGAGGAGGATAAGTAAATGTCATCAAATGTCAAGGAATGAGATGCAGAGACCTGGATTAGGGGAGACAAGAATAGTATCCCTGCTGGGGCTGTTCTTCTTGTCTTGGAAGTCAGGGCAGTGGTCTGTTTGCTGGGCATAGAGCTCATCAGGTTGTGAGTCGTCCCCGGATGTGAACCCAGTACCTGGAACCAGAAGGGGTAATGCTCACTTGACTCACGGCTTCAGCCGTTTCAGGGATCTGGTGATACTGGGGTTGATGAAGCAGAGCATCATGACAGCTGGACCGTGGGGCAGAGGCTGCCTACCTCACAGCATACAGGAGTCAGAGAGACAGAGAGAGGACAAGATACAGTCTCCAACTACATGCCCTCCGTGACCCACTCCCGTGGAGCTAGTTTACGAGGCAGGCATAAAAAAGACAGCTGGAGTGATATTTTCAAAAAACCCTGTCTACAACTTTCAGTTATTTCTTTGTATTTTGACAAATCTTTTTTTAAAAAAAATATAAAATAATCTAAAAGGAGGGAAAACTATGTATAGATTATTTACACCTCTGATAAATAGACTGGTACTGATCTGGGCTCTGTTCTGCCCAAGATACACCGTGAGAAGAGGTGCGTGGGAGGGGCTCTGGTCCTGGCCTGCCCCCCAGGCTTGGGATGAAGTTAAGTTGCTTACCTCACACACAGGAAGCTTTGGGGAAATCCCCAGCACTGCACAAACCGGGCACAGTACATACCTGTAATCCCAGCACTAGACAGAGGTGGATGCAGGAAGATCAGAAATTAGGGTCATCCTCAGCTGGACAGCTTGAGCTACATGAAATGCTGAAAAGGAAGAAAGAAAGGAAGGGAGGGAGGGAGGAAGACAGGAAAAAGAAAAGTAGCAAAGAGAGACGGCAACTTCTGATACACTGATCATGTACTTCCAGATTGCTGTTTCCTGACCCTGCTCTACTGCCTGACAAGGAGATGCAATGCCATGCTGCAGGTAGCTAATGTGGACGCTTCTGTTTCACCTTGAAGCCGAGTTTCTTTCCCAAAAAAAAGGGGTCAAAGGTTAAGTTCATTCTCCTGTTGCTATGCCATCCTCTGCAGAAACACGGCCCACCCAACAACCACACTCAGGATGGGCCCATATCCACTCCACAGGCACACACCAGCCCAACCCCAGGCTTGACGAGAGATGAAGCCCACAGCCAGACAGACAATGAGAGTGGTTTGGGAAGATTTGGAGTTTATTTGCTGCAGTTCCTTGGAGCTAGTTTACAAGGCAAAAACAAACAAAAAACAATTGGAATAATAATATTTTTAAAAAACCCTGTCAACAACTTTCAGTCATTTCTCTGTATTTTGACAAATCTTTTTTTTAAAACAAATACAAAATAATCTAAAAGGAGAAAAACTATGTATGGATTATTTACACCTCTGATAAATAGACTGGGACTGAGCCAGATGCTGGTCTGCCCAGAACACACCCATGAGAACTGGTGTGTGGGAGGGGCTCTGGCCCTGGCCCGACTCCCCCCACAACAGGGACCGGCACTGCCTGGTTCTCTTACCAGGAGGCTCAGTCTCCAGCCTGGACCCTCTTCCGTCACCGTCTCCTTTACACACTCCAGCATCAAGCACCTGAAGCCACTCGAGGCCGGATCCACAGGAAGGGGGCCAGAGTGCTGCCCCCAAACTCACCCCTCTTTGCAAAGCTATTTCCAGAGGTGCTGACCCCCTTTTGAGATTGGAAGAACTGAGTTCATGCAGCCCAGTGGGGGCCCATGGTTCTTCCAACCTGCCGGGAGGCAGCATTCTGCCACTGAGGCCTTGGCCACATGGAGGAGTGTGCCAAGACACCACCTGCCACCTGCTCTGCCTGGACTGGCATGTTGGCCCTGGCTGAGGAGCAGGAGCTGCCCTTGAGAGTCCCTGAGAGAACGGCAGGAGATGCTGCATTTCATGGCTCCCTTCACACTGAGTTAGGAGACCAGAGCCAACTCACACACGTGCAGTGGCATGCCATGTCATAGAGGGCAAGGGGACAGAAAGGCCACCTCACCCTTGCTTGACTGCACTGCACCCTGCTGAGCAAAGACCCTGCTCCTAGAGGCTACCACAGAGTGCACCAGAATAATCCAGTTGGGGATACATTTGAGGCAGAAAAGGCTGAAGCCCCAAGGGGATCAGGTAAAACCTACTCCTTCCTCTAGAACGAGGAATGGAGTTCTCAGGGAGGAGAAAGAAAAACCAGCTATGAAACAGTCAGCCACCCGGGACCATGGGGTGACCTCCTCACAGTTTTGGTTAATAGGAAAATGCAGAGTTTCCACTTTAAAGCGCAGTGGGCCTGGGTACTGAGGGCCAGGCAAGGAGCTATCCACTTCACCCCATCCCATAGGCCCTGGGCAGGAGCTGCCTATACTGCCTGCCTGCTGCTCTACTGGGGCCCTGGAAGCCTCCCTGTGTCTGCTGAGTGCTGCCAGCAGCCCTGCTTTTGCCCCTCCTGGGGTGCCAGCAGCCCCAGAGCCCCTTTCTAGGGAAGGCTTCCCAAGCAGGACACAGAAGAGCAGGATACAGTGCTACGTTCACTTTTGCTTAAAAAAACAAAAATAAATCTTTATAGTGCGTGGCTTCCTTTCCTTTCCTCCTTTCTCCTTAGTACATAAGAGTATGTCCTCACAGGCATCTGTGGAGCAGAGGTGAGGGCCCTTGGCCAGGAACACTGCGAGGTAAAGAGAGAGCTCTGGGCGCTGCTGTCAGCCCTGTGAGCAGCGGTTGGTGCTGGGAGCGGCTCCAGCGCCCAGGAGTGGCAGCAGCGGTCTCCAGCCCTCACTGCCACCCTTCTCCACTTAGAGAATTGCAAAAGCTGAAGCTTAGTCTCTGGGAGCCGGCAGGGACCGGCAGGGACCGGCAGGGACCGGCAGGGGCGCCCTCTGCTCTCCTCTGCTGGGCTCCACAGCGCCCCTCAAGGAGAGGCAGGAGAAAGGGCCACAGCTTCCTGGGCTGGCTGTGCCCTGGTGCGCTCTCAGTGTCTCTTTGTGGAGGAGACCTTCTTTTTCCGTGCCGCAAGCATCTCGTAGAAAGGGTCTCTGCTGATGGCAGCTCTGGAGGGCAGAAAAGGAAGATAAGAGGCATGAGGGGCAGAGTGACTTGGGCTACCAGCTGTCACCAGGAATGCCCACCCTCACTCTGTCCAAGCTTAAGGTGACACACAGAGATACGGAACAAAGTAACTGTGGCGGTCTCTGCCTATTTTAAACTGACATCACTTAACATTTGTGAGTAGACTCAGACATTCCGTAGCTGAGCTCCGAGTATGGGGATGTGGTTTTCTCAGCCAAGTGACTGTCCTCTGCAGCCCTGAGCGCCATGCTGTAATAAGTTACTCCACTCGTGGTGTTCGAGAGGCTGGCATGGACGGCAGAGGGACTTCTGGGGGCCTGTGAGCACCGGCTCCATGTAGACGAGTGCTGCTGCTGGGGGCCCAGGGTGAAAGGGAACAGCCCAGGAGGGAGGGCATGCGTCACCTGCACTAGACAGTGGAGGCAGCTAAGGCCACAGAACTGGTGCTTGGCCTCCTAGGGAAGCAGAGTCTGTGTGATGTTTAGTTCCAGTAGTCACCGGAGGCCCGGAGTCCACAGCACACACATCCCAGTGCTTGCTCTCCCTGTCACAATGCTGGCAGCTAGCTGGGTTTCACCAAAGGGACTCAGCACCCAAAGGAACACGGCCCGTCAGAAGTCTTTTATTTTCAGAGTGCAGGTGAATTCTACTTTGGCTTCTGGGGGACACCTAACCTTCTGGCAGGCTGCTTGTCCTTGTACAGCAGTGCTCATGATGTCCAGATGAAAATAGGCTTGGAAACGGTGCCAAGAACTGGGCTGGCATCAGACACTCCTCAGTTATGGGCTGTGTTTAGCTCCTTCTTTATCCCTGGTTCTGAGATCTTGCCCTGTTAGTTCTTGGCGTTGGAAATCTTATCACTCTGCTCCATCAGTTACAGGCTCCCCATGGCTGACAATGGACATCTCTGGTTTGCAGCCTGGACTCTGTTAACTCAGTATTGAGATGGACATGTGCAACAGGAGTCTGCTCAGGCTGCTGGGAACCCCTAAGGAAGGGCAGCTGCCGAGGGAAAGTATCTTGGCTCTTCTACATCTCCGCGAAGCCCATTACCCCAGTGCCCTCTCGTCTCTCCCCTCCACACAGGTTCTGAGCCATGCAGTGTCGCAGTTCCTCATCTATGGAGTGGTGTTTACCATTTTCTGGGCCTTTCCCGTGGGATGGGGATATAGAGACCACAACACAGCATCCCAGCATCTGCATATCCTCCAGGGGCAGAGCCTGATCACCCAGGGAAACATTAAGACTAGTTGGGGGAGTTGTCAAAGGAGCTTGGCAGATCCACGAGGAGGTCTAGCATCCACCAGAGGCCCAGCATTCACAAGAATCCAAGAGCATTTTAAAGAACACTCCATTTTTCTGATTCGAGCAGCAAAAACTTATATGATAGCCAAAATGGATAAAAATAGCCAAAATTCTTTTGAAAGAATGGAGGGAAAGGAGCCTTTACCAAAGCATATTCTACTGTCAGAAGCAACATGTGTCCACACGGGAAGACCATGGTCCACACAGGCCAGTCAGAGGCTATGCAGACCGTGGTATAACCACGTGTCAAACAGACACTTAATGGATTGAGAGAATAGTCCCAACCCTCATGCTAAACCACAGGCAAGAAATGAACTTCCAACAACTTACACAAAAGGGCATAGGAGACTCAGGTCTTTCCATGACACAGAGTCACTGCTCAGAGGACGGGTTGCCTACCTGGCCCCATCTGTAGACCATAACTGTCACAATGACTGCCACTTGAGGACAATGCCTAAATCAGGGCAGCATGCTCTCAACCTCAGCACTCTACCTTAGTCCTCAAGCATACCTCTAATTTGGGAATTCCAGAGAAAGATGGGTAACACGCCCCCAAAACATCAAGGACTGCACTGGTGACCCGAGTCCAAGCCCCAGCCATCTGCCCCTCTCTCTTTCCACCGCCCAGGTTTCATGTGAGTCCCGGGGCAATGCTAGTGGAAGATGTCAATGAGCTTTGCAAAGCCTGTTTCCAGTCACGTGCCACCCTGGGAAGTTCGTGTCACACGGTGGGACTTGGAGAGGCTCCCCCACCAAGGCCGCTGTGTTCTCTCAGCACATGGTGAAGGGCTGGGCTCTGCTTCATGACCGTGGATCTCTGCTCTGCCCCTTTCTACAACTCTCATGACCTCTGGGCCTTAGTTCCCATATCTGTGGCTGGGAGAACGGTCTCCCTGGATAAAAAAGTACAATAAAGTCAAGTGCTAACCACTGAGGAGGCACCAGGGAGAGAGGTGTCCCCCTGCCACGTCTACAATGGAGGTAGGTGGCCTTTGTCCCCACTCTGGGCCTTTGAATTCTCTTAGTGCCTAGGCTGCAGACATGACTTAGTAAGGCTCTAACAGGAAGAAAACCAAAGGCCTGCTGGGAAGCAAGCTGGAACCCAGAGCTGGAAGGACAGAAGCTGCAGAGGAGGGGCCAGTCCTCCAATGTGTGGGCGCCACCTACTTGATGCACTTGATCCACTCCTCCTTCTCTTCGGGAGTAGGGGCTGAGATGCGGTACACAGTGTGGTTCCCTTCCACCACTCGCCCGTCGGCCTCGGTCTTACAGGCCTTAATCACCTGGTCTTTATTGTCAGGGATATAAAGTTCAAAGCAGTTCTGAGAAGAAAATAAGAAAGTGCAGTCAGATTTTAGGAAGCTACTGACCAAGGAGACTCTGTATTCTTACTCTCAAGAACTATATATTAGGGAATACATCCAGAAAGTGAGGGCAGAGGACAAAGTCAGTTGATAAAATGCTGGCCACAGAAGCATGAGGACCTGAGTTTGCTCCTGTATTTAAAAAGCCAAGTGTGTGTTAAACCAGGCGGTGGTGGCACACGCCTTTAATCCCAGCACTCGGGAGACAGAGGCAGGTGGATCTCTGTGAGTTTGAGGCCAGCCTGGTCTACAAGAGCTAGTTCCAGGACAGGTCCCAAAGCTACAGGGAAACCCTGTCTTGAAAAACAAAAGACAAAAAAAAATTTAAAAAGCCAAGTGTGGACCAGCGTGGTGGTACACACCTTTAATCCCAGCTCTTGGGAGGCAGAGGCAGGTGGATTTATGAGTTCAAGGCCAGCCTGGTCTACAAAGCAAGCTCTAGGACAGCTAGGGCTATGCAGTCTCGACAAAACAAAAATAAGTAAGTAATAAAAATATAAATCTGTGTGTGGGTGCACACGTGCACGTGTACGCTGAATGTGCATGAACGCAGAGGACAACCTCGAGCCCCAGCCCTTGTCTCCTACCTTGACTGAGACAGGGTCTCACTGCATACGCAAGGTCAGCAAGCCCATGGGCTTCTCCATCCCCTGCTTCACTGACACACGTCACCACACCCAGCTTTTCTGAGGATCCCAACTCAGGTTCTGGCACTTGCCAAAGCTCGTCTCACTCACACTTTCCCCCCAGGCCTCCTCCAGCCTGAGACTTGTCTCAGAAAACAAGGTGGAAAGTTCCTGAGGAACGATACTTGAGGTTGACCTCACATGCATATGTGTGAACACATTCCACACCCATGAGCACCTGCACACACACACGAACATTTCTCCTATGTAAAAAAGACACTCAGACTAGAACACTGCAGGATGTCAACCGTGCTTCAGACTTATCTGCTGACTGAGATGCTGGCCGGACACCTGCTGGCTCCACTCCCGACAGACAGGAGCACGCACAGAGCTGCAGGGGAAGCTGCTCCCATGCCACACAGTACATCAGTTATAAAGTCAGCACTGAGCTACGGGTGCTCACAGCTGACCTGTAGGGGACGGCTCAGTCAGTAGGCGACAGAGGCAGGCCGACTAAAGACAATAAGGCTATCTGTCTCACCTTCCCCTTGAACACTAAGGATAATCAGAACAGGGGAGGCAAAGGCACGGCTTTGTTTTCCAGGTCCATGAGTCTGTCTTAAAATGCCTTTGAATGTCACTCTTCTTCAGAGCGAGGTTATGACCAGCCCTCCTGGCCCTGGGCATTGTCACAGGAACACTTACTGGCTTTTTGGAGTCTTCTACCTCTCGGATGCTCAGATTCTCTAAGGGGATGATCCCACGGGGCTCTTTATCCTGCAAGAGTGCAGAAGAATGTCACTCGTGGCTGAGGAAACACCTGCTTCCCCTTAGCCCATCCTGACCCCTCCCAGGTTGGCTTCAGCCACCCTTGGGTTCTACAACAGGATCAGGGTCAGCAGTGTGTGGCAAAACTGGGAAAAATCCAAAGCCCTCTGCAGATCACAGGGTCAGGGAGCTCAGCAGGTGCATCAAGCAGGGGACATGTCAGCTACTTTCCCTAAGAAAGTGTCTTCCCCCTCCTCCACGTCGTTATCTGGCTTTCCCATTCCTAGCCGTGGCTCTGAGCCGCTAACCCTGAAAGCCTTTTCAGGCCTAGGTCTAAGCCCTCCTGCTCATGCCTGACATAGGGACTCCAGCTGAGTTTCAAATTGCCTCTTGCTCACTGCATATCAGCTTAATTTGTAACCCTAGGGTAACACTGTCTTTGGGACAGCTGCTCCAAGATCCACAGAGGTGCCTGAGCTCAGGTCCAGACAGACCCTTACCCCCTCCTTCACCTCAACTGGCCCTGAGGTACTGCCCACTGTGTCAGCCAAGGCCCCCACCATGGCCATACTTCTACCCGTACCAGCCAGCTAACCTAGGTCAAGACGTGTTGCTTCTCAAACATATTAGTCAGAGTTACACATGCACAATATGTCAAAAATGAGCTGAAGTCCTGGTATACCTTCTCGTTCATTCTGCTCACTAGTTAAGAGACTCCAGACGATTCCCCTGGGATCCCTGGGATCAAGGGTTTGCATTCTGTACTTTCTATAGTGTGCTAAGAGAACTGGAGGAGGCTCCTGTGGAGCACGTCCAGGGAAGAGCTGGCTCCACCTGTTGGCTCCCGGAAGCCCCAAAGGCAGCTTCCTGGGTGAATGCACCATCCCATTACAGAGACAAGTCCTGCCCGCTCACGTCCCCACCACTCTATCCGCGGTGGACTTTCCTCCCTCACTACTCTGCTCCACTCTCACCAGCCTGCGTCTCCCTGCAGGCCAGAGGGTGGAGTGGGCTGACCTCATGCCCGAGCTGCAGCAGGGCTACTCTGCAACCCCAGCTATTCTTTCCCACTGTCAGAGAGCAGCTGTGCCCTTTCTGGTCTGGCTGTCTCATCCCACGCACAGTTACTCTGTGTCAGTGTCTCGTAGCCCTTGCTGGAAAACTTCTCCTTGCTGCCTAGACCCTATAAAGTCAAAGGAAGGAAGGGTTTGGGAGGGTAGGGGCCCCGGAAGGAAACCTACTTAGCCTTTTATGCACAGTACCCTGGGGAAGGAACAGGGAGACTCTTTCCTACCATTTTTTAATATACTTAACGTATTGTTCTAATGTCTGAAAAGAAGTGAAACACAGCAAAGCCAAGCCAGTTGCAGCACTTGGGCGGCATGCGTGGGGCCCTGGTGAGACATACTTTGAAAACAATCCTGTCAGGCCCACAGCCATCCTTAGCAGGAATGACTGAACTGAACCTGTTAACTCTATGCAGTGAGCCTGGAACACACTGTGTAGCTCAGGCTAGCCTCAAACTTGTGTAATGCTCCTGTTGCTTTTTAAAAAAAAACTTACTTAAAACCATTTTGTGCCACAGTGACCACAAATAAGGCTTCAGCCCTGCTTTCTCAGTGGGGTCAATGACTTTTAATCAGTGAAAATTCAGCCAAGTTAGTTACACTGACCCTAGTTCAAGACTTTAGTCCAATATATATGCAAGAAGAACCACCTCTTGCAGGTGCCCAGGAACACCAGAGTGCCATGTCACCAGTGTGGGAGTAACGGTTTGAGCACCAACACTCTATGGCTTCCTGTGTGGAGGTCTGGAGGAATTTTCCTGCAGCTCCAAAAGGAACACTGCAGGAACACTGTCCTGCAGTGGCGTCTTATCCCACTGAACAGATACCCATGAGTTTCCAGGGTGTGAGGAAACTTCCTCCATCCTGCCCTTTCTCTCTAGTGTCCCACTTCTCACTGGGACTGCTCCTTCTGACTCAGATCCTTTGGCATTTCTGAGACCACAGAAAATCTAAATTCTCCAGGTCACAACTATCCCTTTCACTAGGTTCACAAGTCTTTCCTGGCAGCTGGCCCCAGTTCCTTGTTTCCAGCCCAGCTACAAACAAGCCCCCAACACTGTGTCCCTTGCTCCTTCTCAATTCTGGGACTTGTGCCTCCATTGTGTCTAAAGTCAGGTGCTGGCTCTGAACCACAGTCTCCTTGCCAGTCCCTCCACACCCATTCTGAGATCTACCTTAGCCCTTTCTTGATCCCCCCCAGGGAAGTAGAGGAACAGACCTGACTGTCTTCCCAGGCCCTGCTCTGGCCGTGTTTGGTTAGAGTGGTTTGGAGGTAGAGGACTGGCCCATCCTGCTCCAGGTGGACCAGCAGACACTCACCGTGGTGTACTCAAAGTAGTAAAGGCAGTTGTCTGTCAGAATGAACCAGCGCCTCTTCCAAGTCTTCACCCTGCCACCTGCCAGCAAAAAAGAGGATGTTCTTGACAACAGACACCAAAGCAGGTGCATGCTACACACACACACACACACGCACCCACGCACACACACACAAAGCTCTCTTCCCAGGGAGGGCATGGGTAGGGCAGGGCATCGGGAGAACATTTAGATCATGGCAAAATTTACATCAGTGACAAGACACAGCCAAGACAGAAGCATCTTTCACAGAGTGAAAGTCTATGGTATGAGCAGAGCAAGCATGTCTGGGTGACACCCTGAGATGTCCCGGACAGCAAGATGAGAGCGTGGGCTAGGGAGGAAGACCCAGGGCGATGACGGTGCAATGCAGGTGTACCTGAGGCTGGAGAAGCCAGCCTCATCCTGTGTGGTAGATACAGCAAAGAAAGGAAGAAGGGAGGTGTCAGCACCCTGATGCAGGTGGCATGGGCAGGGAGTTCCATGAAGTGACAGGAGAAAAGATACAGAAAGTGAGGCAATAGGAGCCTTACAGCCAAACCATGGCTTTCCTCTCCCACCTGCCTGTGCAAGTTCTCACTGACTTCAGCCCCCTTGGTTAGTGTCCTAGAGTTATGGGTGTGAACTGAAGCAGGGCTCCTTTACCACAAGAGGACTATCTTATCCAAGAGGTTGGTTCAGGAGCCTTTCCACTGTGGCCTCATGTGACTAAGTACAGGAAGCAGCCCTAACAGCTAGGAGGTGGTGACTAGCAGCTGATCAAGGCCTCTTCAATGCTAGGAAGATTTAAGCAGCAAAGTGTGGGCCTTGTGAAGTTACTCTGCATTGGTACAGGGGAACTGTGTCCACTCTGAAGGAAACTACATCCTCACTTGAGTGCTCAGGACGCCCACTTTCCCCGACTTACCTCTGGTCAAGGGGAGACTGTCTTGACACGAACCATTTAGAATTACCCAAATTACCCATGCTGACACATACACAAAATTGCATAAACACACTCAGTCCCTGATCCTTAGCACTATGGAGAAAATTACTTCTCTACAGTCTCCATGGAGGGCAGGGGAGTGGGACACCTGCCATGCCTACTCCCCTGACCTCTTGCTAACAGCCATGTAGAGCAGGGCAATTTTACAAAGACTGTTTCCAAATGCCAGCATCTGCCTGCAGGCTCATCCCTGAAATCTGAGAGAAGAGGTCCAGCAGAACAGGTAGGACCTAGACCTTTCTGGGCTATTTTACAGCTCTGCCTGGGTGCCTGAGCTGGAGGGGTGGAGAAGGGCATGTAGGCATCATTAACTACGAGATTCTAAACGACTGAGACCTAGGTTTCCAGATGGAGTGTGCCAGCCACCAACCCTCCTGTGTGGTGCACAGAGAGGCACTCTCCCTCATGGCGATCATCTGTTAGTTTCATGGAAGCACCCCAAGGGTAAGTGGCATGAATGAGAAGACATGAGTAATATGACATGCATGTTGGCAACAGGGAGACGGGGCAGAATTAGAACAAATGAGAAGGAAGACAAAGAATGTGCTCAAACTGAAGGCAGTTGGTCTTAAAGTGGATCCTTCCCATTTCTGAGTTTGAATGCTTCTGTCTTCCAGCCTCTTGGGGAGATCACTTCCCATACAGGGCTTGGTACACAAGGATGGCCAACCCATGCTGACCTCCCATGCTGACCTCCCATGCACTCTGTCGCAGGACCTTACCCCAGGTGACAATGGGACTCAGGAAAGGGTGGAAAAAGTGAGTTAGATACCAAAAGAAACAAGATGGCAGGAAATCAAGGAGAAGAAGCAAAGCTGGGAAGTTCTGTCTGGTTATAAAGCTTCATTACGTCCCCCGGACAGTTTGCTGCACCACAGAGCCCTCTACCACAAAGCATCGCTGCAGGACCACGGGGAACACTTCCACGTGGAAAGAAAAACAGACATGGGACAAGCAGACAGATCGATGTGAGCCTAGGACAGTCCCTGTGGAACTTACAGGACACCCCCACCCCCGGCAGGGCTTCATGGGCCTCCCTTAGACAGAAGGGCTGCACTGCCCTAACTGTGCAGTCTGCCTGGTCCGAGCACTGGAAGGAATGCCTGTGTTTGCTCTCCTAAGGGCGGCTCTGTTCTAGTCAAGCTTAGGCACAGATCCGAGGAGTATTCTGGTTCCTCTGAATGTCTCCCCATATCAGCAACCAGAGAACTACAAGGCCAATCTGGGTTTTAAGGATGACTCTTTGAAACAGACGGAGATTTGTACCAGAAGAAATACAGACAGAGGATCCAGGCTATAAGGCCTCCCTGATAAGAAATGGAATCAAGGACTACAGGGGTTTCTGGTTTTGAGGTTTTAAAATTTCCACTTGTGGGTTCGGAAGACACCATTTCTCTTTTTCGTGGAAAGGCAAATGCCTCAAGGATCTTCTAATTGAACCTTTCCTCAGCGTCCTTGTCCACCAAGGGTCAGAGCGCATGCTTCGGAAGTTACACGGCAGCACCTGTTCTCTGATTCCTCACATCAGAAATTACTTTTGATCAGATTGACGTCGGGTGTCAATTTGAATCCAGCAATTCCCAGGAACACGAAGCCAGTGCTCCTCAGCCTTCCTCAGCTCGCTCCAGACTAGGACTGCAAGACTACTTGCAGTTTGGGGCCTCCGACCTGGCCGCTGCTGTACCACTCTCTGCTCCAAGAGGAAATGTGACCACTGTCCCAAACCCCTGATCCTGGCTGGTTCCCTAGGGACTGTACAGTAAGTTAGAAGCAGCATTAACACTACTGCCAGCAATTAAAAAACAAAATAACCAAAAGTAACAAAATAAAAAAAAAAAAACCAAAACGCTGCAGCAATGACAGTGGCCTGGGCAGAGTGAGCGAGCAGGTTGCAGGGTTACATACCTCCTGGAGTTTGGGGCAAGGAAAAGGAGAGCCAAAATCATGGAAACATATAAATGAGGGAGAAAAGAAAATTAAAACAAAGAAATCAAACCCGATTCCTTAATCTTAAAGTGCAGCGCACTGGTCACATTTATGTATGCCTGGAGAGGGAGGTAGACCTGAAAACACTGGTGGGCAGCTGACCACCATGCTGGACAGCAAGGTTGGAGGCCTTACCCACACCTGGCCTAACAGTGCCACAAATCCATTGCTGTAAGGCCAGCATTTGCCAGACTCCTCACAATCCAGAGCAAAGAGGGGATGTACATTTCTGAGAAAGTCGGTATCTTCCTTAAGACACCCATCACTTTTTAAATGTGTGCAAGAATGCACACACATAACCCACAGATATACATGTACATATGTGTGTACACAAGGACACACATGCTTATGGCTCTCTGCATACAGGGACATATACAGACAACTACAGATGGCACAAAGCCCTACCCTGTGCAGTGCACAGACACACAGGACTGAGTCTCAGTGTGCCACAGTAGAAACGTGAAGCAATGGCCCCACGATGAACACGTCCCATATCGTTAGAGTTTTATTCTTTAGGATAGAGCTTTGCTCTACCACCAGGCCGGCTCGATGTCATGGGCTCCAGGGATTCTCCTGCTGTCTCCTGCTTGTCTGGGATCACAGGTGTGTACCAATGCACTCCGTTTAAATTTTTGATTTTTAAAAATACAGGATGCCTCATGAATTTGTATGTCATCCTGGTACAAGAGCCAAGATCATCTCTGTTCTAATTTTAGTGTCTCAGCTGTCAAAGCTAACACTTAGCATTCTCATGGAAACAAATTTCCCTGTAAGGGAAAATAAACCTAAACTTGGAGACACTTTTGAAATTCCCAGCACATTTCCTCTTTGTTCCATGGGTTGTACAAGAAGAATGTGGAGCAGGTCACCCATGGTTTAAAAATTTCGGAGCCTCTACTTCAGACCCTCTGCTTAGAGATTACTGACTGTTGGCCACGTTCAGACTCTGCAAGGCTCTAACCAGTGAAGCAGTACTTGAAAGGAATTTATGAATTGTCATGTGGGAACACAGGCTTTGGGCCTTATAAAGGGAATGTCAACCCTAGCCTAGCTGGATGAATTAGTAGCAGAGGGTATGTTATCTTACTTTTCTGCATGTGTCAGTAATGGCCAAGAGTGGGATGCTGCTTATCAGGATGTAACCGAGACGGAAGAGGAGCATGTCTCTAATGGGATATGTCCTTCTGATATGGGATTAGCTCATCAAAGGCCAAGGCAGAAGGAAACAAATGTGCTCTCTAGTGGTCAAAAAAACTTGAATATTATCATGTCCAGAGAGTTCAGAGACCTCTCTTACATCTGATAATTAATAAAGCAATCACAGGTAGACATGGATGTGCATGAGAACCCACTGAATTTCTTCTGTTTGGTTACTCTGTCACCTTCCTGGCAAGGCATGACCATAAATCTTAACACAGGCTTACTTCTGGCAGAGGGAAGAGAAATGCACCTGCAGTTTTTTGATGACACAATCATTAATGTGGCTGATTGGGACTGGAAAGGGGGTCAATGCCAGAGCATGAGGAAGAGTGCTGTGGTTTGCGCTGCAGCCAAGGGCTCTAGGTTTGCCATGCACACTGCCTGTGGGAGCCAGATGCAGAGGGAAGTGATGATGCACTGGGTGGGGCAGGAGTGCCAGGGATAAATCTTGGATGGGAAGTAGAGAGATGGATATGGCTGGTTACCCTCCCAGGGGTAAGGGGGCAGAAAGGGGGGGATGGATCAGGTCCCTAGAAAGTGCTTCAAAGAACATGGCCATCTATTAAGGGATGAACACACAGGGCCCAGATACACATGCGCAATGTTTATAAGGGAGCCCAGGAGTGTCCATTCTATGGTGAATGGCCGTCAGCAGCTTTCTTTCTGGAGGTGGGACTTTTAATAAGAACTTAACTCAGGGCAGTCTCTGTAGGTGGGATGCCTGTGACCTGCCCCTGCCCCACACCCCAGGCCTGTGTGCACATGCCCTTCTTCCTGAGCTCTACTGCAGGGACCCCACGCTGGGACGCTGGGAGAGGGGACTCACCAAGTTTCAGCAGCCAGCCTTCTCGGTCTGGGTTGAAGAAAGTGTGGGTGAGGTCATTCCCGTCATCTTCCGGGATTTTAAAGGGTTCATTTTTTATGCTCTCATAGAGATTCTGGGACAGAAGATGACATTGCATGTTTCATTCTAGAAGCAGCTTTTCTTCTTCCCCTCTCTCTACTCATCCCACAGGCACTCACTGTGAGCCTGTAGTAAGGACTAGAGAAGAACACAACCATTTTTCTGCTCTACATCAGCTCACAGGGACAAAAATAAGATGCTTGGTGGATAATTAAGGAAGGAAAAAAATAGCAGCTTGGAGTCTACTCAAGCCTTTAGTTTCAGATTTAGAAACCTCTTCCCCTTCCTGTTTCTCGCTGGCCTTTGTGAAATTCACAAATTTAAATGAATTAAGAGAGCAGGCAATTGGCAAGTTATCCTTGTCTCCTCTCCTGTAAGAACAATTCTTGGCCAGGAAGCCGCTCTGGCCCTGCTCACCCGGAGCAACTCCTCGGGCAGGTCTCCTCCGTCATTGATGCCTCGATTCATGGCAATGAACCTCTCCACTGTAGGCTTGTCCTTGACATTGGGGTTGTGCAGGCTGGTGTTCAGCATTATGATGGCAAAGGAGAGGACGTAGCAAGTGTCTAGGGAAGAGAAGAACAGAATGTGAGAGCAAGGGAAACACCCACTCAGGACAGGAGACACCAAACCAAGCAAGATCAGGAATACAAAACCATGGGCAGTAAGAGTGGGTGAGCCAAGTGCACACATGTTCCCAGGCTTATGCTCATAAAAGGAGCAAGGCACATGAGTATACTAAAGATTCAGACAGAAAACAATAAAATGGCCAGCTGGGCATGGTGGAGCATGTCTTTGGTCCCAGCACTCAGGAGACAGATTTCTTGTGAGTTCCAGTACAGCCTGATCTCTAAAGAGAGTTCCAGGCCATACAACAAAACCCCAAACCAATACAATGCATAGAAAAGATAAAAACTACCCACAATTCTATTTAGTAATATTTGGGTTGTTTTATTTCTTCTATATAAATGTAACTATGTAGAAAAATCACTTTATAGACACGGTAACACACTGTCCCCCCAACATATATATATGGATACTTACATAGGGGACAGGTACATAAACATATACAATACACAGGTGACAGATAACACACACACACACTGGTGATAGATACACACACATATACACATGTATACATAAACACATACATAGGTGATAGATACACATACATATACACATATACACAGGTGATAGATATACACACATATACACA
>JAQHUG010000183.1:3495317-3505549 GCA_028555095.1 Dicrostonyx torquatus
ACCCAGGGCCTCACGCACACAAGGCAAGTACTCTACCACTAAGTCACACCCAGGGCTTTACTGCATCTCTGTGGTGCTCTTCTGGATGCTTCCAACCTTTCAGTTATACACACCATATACATACTAGTTTAGGGCAAGAAATTAAAGGACTGTATATTCTGAAGAGTAGAAACAATTTCAGTATTTGAGCACTGGACAGTCCTTCCACCCCCTAAACCAACAAGCAGTCTTAGTACGCTTTCCTACTCATAGGCATGCACACTGGCCCCCTAAAGACTTCAGCACAGTCGCCACAACTCCCCAGCAAAGGGAGGTTACTCAAGCAGTGCACAGGCCCCGCTGACGACACCCACCGCAAGGCCTGGACGAGGTTTAGGTCAGTGAACTCGTGCAGCTCGACAAACGCATGCAGGACCTGGATGCTGAACTCATCTCTGTCAGGAAACATAAGAGATGGGATGGAGCACAAGTCAGTCCCCTGACCCAAACAGATGGTATCCCCAGAGTCCCAGGCCATGAGGCCTCTCACAGGACGACATTGGACTGGCTCTGTTTACTAACTCAACAAGCAAGGAACCTGCATACCCCGGACAGGTAAGTTACTGTTCCTCAGGACACTTCCACTCAATACCATGGCTACTGCTGCCCTAGGACCACAGTCATCCCACGAACTTAGGCACCCAGGGGCTTGTCTCTTCCCATGAGTCTGACCATCCTCTCTAAACACCTCACCTCTCCCCAAGGTAGTCACCAATGGCTGTTTTGTTGAGCCCTTCCCCTTTGTATAAGAACTGGGCGATATCTTCACAAGTGTTCTTCAGCAGGTCATTTTCTATTAAGAACTGGATCCCCTGCAGAAAGACCAGAAAGAGTCAGTGACAATGAGTGTGGGCACGTGTCCCGTAAACATCCACCAGTGCACACAGGGATGGGGCACTGCAGGGCCCCAGACTCAGGACAGTGAGGTAACCACCCAGCATGGACACCAGCAAACAGCAGCTTAGAACAAACGCTGCTGGCTCCCCTCAATCACTAAGGAGGCTGCACCTTAAAACTCAGGGTTTTTGTCACTTTTTTTTGTGTACCTTTTTAGGATCCATGTTAAATTTCTTCCTGCCCATGGCTACCTGTTTGTTCCTCTGCATGTTCTTCCTGGAAGAGAAGAGCAGCCATTAGTGCCCAGCAGCGGGAGCTTTGGGGCCTGCAGCCGTCTTCACAAGCACCGCTGGCAGTTGTGGAAGACTGGGCCAGCTAGGTTTGGTCAGCTAAAGCCCTGGTCAATGCTCAGGCTCACTGGCCTCTTTCCCTCTAGATTCATGGCTTCTCTTAGAATTTTTATTTTCTTAAACTTTGTCGTCTACGTATTATAGAATCTGCCCATTTTAAAGTGTATACCTGGAGGTTAGTGAGAAACCTGGCAGTAGGGAAATTCCCAGGAATCTACAAGGATGATCCCAGCTAAGAATCTAAGCAATAGTAGAGAGGGTGCCTTACCTGCCCTTCCCCTGAAATCAGACTGAGGACTACCTTAACTGTCATCACAGAACCTTCATCCAGTAACTGGTGGAAGCAGATGCAGAGAGCCATAGCTAAGGACTGGGCTGAGCTCCTGGAGTCCAGTCACAGGGAGGAGCAATATTATGAGAAAAGCGGTCAAGACCATGATGGGGAAACCCACAGAAACAGCTGACCTGAGCTAGTGGGAGCTCCCTGACTCTGGACTGACAGTTGGGGAACCTGCATAGGACCAGACTAGGCCCTCTGAATGTGGGTGACAGTTGTGTGACTTGGGACAGTTTGTGAGGTCACTAGCAGTGGAACCATTTATCCCTAGTGCATGAACTGGCTTTTTGGAGCCCATTCCCTTTGGAGGGACACCTTGCTCAACCTAGACACAGGGGGAGGGCCTTGATCCTGCCTCAAGTGATGTGAGAGATGTTGTTGACCCCCCTTAGGGGGTCTCACCCTCTCTGAGGAGTAGATGGGTATTTATCGTTCTGACCTAATTCGCAACTTTCCCCATCAGATGGGGAGTAGGGTAGGGGTAAGGTGGGAGGAGCAGGGGGAAGAGAAGAATGGGGAATTGCAATTGGTATGCAAAATAAAATAAAGATTTTTTTAAGTGTACAACCTGAATGCTTTTAGTAAGTTCAGCTGTGCGACCATTACCATAACCAGTTTTAGAGTATTTTCATCAGTCCAACAAAGTTCCCCGCACACATTTCCAGTCCTCTCACACTCCTACTTCTACTCCAGGAACTCTCAGCCTACCATTTATGCACTGATCTGCCTAACTCTGGACCTTTGGTGCGAGGACAATCACGGAGTATCTGGACTTCTTTCACTTAGCCTGTTGTCTTCCTGCCTATTGCTGAGTGACGTCCCTCGACATGTCTACCTCCCTCTGCTTTCCAGATGGCAGATGTAGAGTCAACTCTGGGGTCATTATGCCCAGGGCTGCTATCAGCATGTGTCGACGCTTGTGGTGGCCATGTTTTCCTTCCTTTCGGGCAGAAGGGTCGAGGCTGTATTGAGAGGGGTCATATAGTGCTTTCAGAGTCAGCTTTTAAGATGCTGTACAAACAAGCTGCCATTTCTTAACTGTGCATTGGACTAAACAAATGCAGGTTCACAGACCATGCTTCCCAGGGTGTGGCCCACAAACAGATGAGGGAGCGAGTCAGACATGCAGAGTGCCAGCTCTCACTCACACACACACCCCTGAGCCCTGCAGAGCAAACTCTCACCTAGTGTGCCTGTCCATTTTATCCAATCCCACAGACGAACTGAGTTACAGGTTCTGGGCCGCTGAGTGGCTCAGAGTTTTAGGGGTAGAGGCTAGGTGACATTCCTAAAACCTCCTGTAAGCCTGGCTACACTTGGGAACCAACAGTAATTTTACAGTTTCTGAGCCAATGAGCTACTCAGAGTAGCTTATGCATTGTTTTAAGGAGCACATCAACACTGGCCAAATCCCCAAATCCCCAAAGGTACAAAGTCCCTCTTTTTTTTTTTTTCTTTCTTCTTTCCTGGTTGAGACGGGATGACTGTAGCTCAGGCTGGGCTGAAACTTACAACAATCCTCCTGCCTCTGTCTCCTAAATGCTGGGATTACACGTGTTAGCCCACCATGTTTGGCCAGACTGACTTGAGGTTTGGAATGAACAGGTGTGAGTCTTAGGTTATCTAATTACATTTTCCTTAAATCCAATACTACTACTTTGATCCATATTAAAAAAAAATACAAGAAAAAAGCTGCTGGGCGATTTCCTGCAAGAGTGTGCAATATCTGGGGGCCTACAATGGCAAGGCACATAACCACCCACAAGGGCCCTCAGCATCCTTTGCCTTGGTTTTGGTTCCTTGCTGAAGGCTTCGTGGGCTCTGACAAGCCCAGAACCCAGAGCCCAGACTTCAATAGTACACTTCCAGATCTCTGCCCGCTACAATCACTGCTTCTGACCACTCTGAGTCCTTACAGCGACGGCTGGCTAACTTCACTAGTTCCCCATGAATCAGCTCCCAGTCCTACCCATTCAGAGTGGCCGCTGATGACTGCCTGACATATCACAGGATGCGGCTGGCTAAAAGTTCCCGTCCTCCATGAGTCAGTTCTTGTCCCTACCTGTCTAGCATTGCTGTTTATGACTGATGGGCCAGTCACTGTCGGTGGCTGGCTAATGTCATCAATGCATATGGGCTAGGTATCCTAACTTCAGCACAGTCTCCCTTGGACACCAGCTGTATCAACTAGGTCAATTGAGAAAAGCTTCTCATAGTTTTATGTTGTCTCTATTTCTTACACAGCATTTGGAGTTACTGCTACAAAATGCTTATCAGGCCTTTGATTACAAGCATGACAATTACCTATGGGAAGCCAGAATTAATAACAAATCCCACCTATACAGATGCTCAGAATCTGCAGAACAGCTCCCCTTTCAGGATCTTCAATTCTGGAAAACCAGCTTAAACTCTATAGAGTTTAAAGCATAAATCACTGAAGTATGATTCTTGAGCTCACAGGCACCAGATGCACTGATGAAAGTTGGTGATTTTTCTTTATATTATCAGATAGAACATTTCCAGACCAGTCCTGGTTCTCTAGCTCAGGACGGGCAGGTCAGGACCCCATGGAAAGAGCTAAGCACTAGTGAATAGAGAGCTGGCTTTCCTAAGTTTGCCAGCTCAGAGTTCTCAGTGCCTAGCTGCGGACACCGCTGGGGTCTTTCGTCCTCTGGAACTGTGATAACCCACAGGACACTAAGCAAACAGTACCCCAGATTCCATGTATATGTGCTGGTACAAAAAGACACAGAAAGAAAGTATACTATGATATTAGTCGTTCTCTCTGAGTTGCTGATTTGGGGAAATCTGTTTTCTTCATACTTTTCCATCTTTTACCAATTTACTGCAATAAACATATATTCCTGGACGGTGAGATGACTCAACAGGTACAGGGACCTGCAGCTAAGCTGACAACCTCAATTCAACCCCCTGGACCCACATGGCAGGATGGAACTAGCTCCAGAAAGGTGTCCTCTGACCTCTACGTGTGTGCTGAGGCACATGTGCCCATTTCTACTAAATAAATAAATACATATAATTTTTTAAAATTAATAATTCCACTTATAATCAGGAAAAGGCCAATAATTTGCTTTTTAAGTCAGGGATAATTTTCATTCAGTGTGAGGCTCGCATCCTAAGGACCCCATTCAGCCTGACGGGTAAGTATGCCCTGGTGACCACCCCACTGGGTTCTGCTCAGGACTCCCCTGACACCTGTCAGCATCCACTGCTAGTTTTGATGGTATATCCATGTCTCAGCTCTATGACAGAAGTATGTATTGTGTCCATGTGATACTATGTACACACATACGAACCGCCTCTCTGCACATGCTATTGCACTGGATCAGCACGCTCCTCTGATACTACCGAGAAATGGCCCATTGTCCCAGCCTACTTATGCAGTCATCTATAGGAGGACGGCTGGGCAATTTCTACCTTGGTCCATTTTTAATAAGCCTACGGTAAATATCCTTGGTAAAAGTGTTTAAGGACATATTTTCATTCTCTTGAGTAAACACCTGTGTTGCTGGGGATCAGCGCTGGACCCGTATTTAATACCTTTTGATTCTAACCATCGCAAGATGTGTTAGGATGCATTTCAGGTAGTTTCACTCGCTCACCCGCACAGCTGAGTGTACTAAGCCTCGTCCATGCGGATGTCTATTATTTACGTCTTGCACAGATCTGCTCGAGCCATTGACATGGTGCTGCACTGGACAAGGTCTCCTCAGACACACGTGCTGCAGCTATTCTCTCCTACTTCCTTGTTGTGGTGAAGAGCTGCTGACAGTAACACTGAATCCAGGCCCTCCCATGCCAGGCAAGTATCCTACCACTGAATCACAGCCCTTGCTTGTTTGGTTGGTTGGTTTGGTTTTGGAGATGGGGTCTCATTATGTAGCCCT
This sequence comes from Dicrostonyx torquatus, assembly GCA_028555095.1. Lineage (NCBI taxonomy): Eukaryota > Metazoa > Chordata > Mammalia > Rodentia > Cricetidae > Dicrostonyx > Dicrostonyx torquatus. The sequence goes on from JAQHUG010000183.1 coordinate 3,500,789, forward strand.
GGCTGTCCTGGAACTCACTATGTAGACCAGGCTGGCCTCAAACTCACAAAGGTCACCTGCTTCTGCCTTCCAAGTGCTGGGATTACAGCTCTGCGGCACCACATCCGGCCTATTATCTTTTCTATATGAATTCTTTTGTTTGTTTTGTTTTTGCTTTCCAAGACAGGGTTTCTCTGTGTAGACCAGGCTGGTCCTGAACTCACAGAGTTCTGCCTGCCTCTGCCTCCTGAGACCTGGCTAGAGACCCAGCTCTCTAGAATAACTCTTAATCTACCAATTTCTATGTTTTTTTTTTAAAAAAAAAACAGAAAATAAGGGGCTGCAGAGATGGCTCAGCAGTTAAGAGCGCCTGTTCTTCTTGCAGAGGACCAGGGATCATTTCCCAACACCCACATGATAGCTCACAACCATTCATAACTTTAGTTCAAGGGGATCTGGTGCTCTTTCTGACTTCCCTGGGCACTAGGCACACATGTAGCGAACAGACATACTTGCAGGCAGCGCGCTCATACACATAAATTTTTTTAAATCTAAAATAAAAACTTTAATAGAAACTAAGAAAGCTGTAACCCTAAAAGACAACCTGAAGGCGGGCAATGTCCTGCTGGCCACTCTCTGTGGAGGATGTAGCCCCTTCATCCCTAATGGCACTGCACACACAAATTTAAAATAACAAATCAAAGTGCCTTATGAAGTCAGACAGAGAAGCTTAGGCTTAGAAAAACACAGACATGGAGGGAGCTGGAAGCAGATCATTTATCGAGTGAGACCGTTAGAAACAGCCTGGGAATTCCGTCCAAAGTCCCTGACATCTTGTCATTTTACACTGTAATCATTCCCACACTCTTCTCCCTTAAGCATAAGGTGCAAGTGCACCTGACATGACAGCAGACACAGTGCTAACACAGCCTTCAGAAAGGATATCAGAAGTGCTAAGCTTTTCCGTTAAACAAAAGTAAAACAGAAATTTTAAAAATTCATACAATGAGTGGACAAAAGAAGGGAAAATAAATAATCTATACAACAATACGTGAGCATTAGAGCAGGGTTTTCGCCTTTCCTAATGCTGTGACCTTTAACACAGTTTCTCATGGTGTAGTGACCCAGCCACAAAGTTATTTTGTTACTACTTCATAGCTGTAATTTTGTTACTGTTATGAATCATAATGTCAGTATCTGATATGTTCCCCAAAGGAGACATGACCCACAGGCTGAGAACTGCTGACTTAAGGTTTTTGGGTGCCTTTGAATTTTCTAGCTCAGTTTTGTACATGTAAAAGGCGTCCTAAGACCAGATGGTGGCACGCACCTTTAGTTCCAGTACTTGGGAGGCAGAGGCAGGCAGATCTCTGTGACCAACTCAGCCTGGTCTACAGAGTGAATTTTAGGACAAAGTTATGTAGAAAGACTGTCTCAAGGGAAGGCTGGAAAGATGGCTCAGTGGTTAAGAGCACTGACTGCTCTTCCAGAGGACCTGGGTTCAATTCCCAGCACCCATATGGCCGTTCACAACTGTCTGATGATCCAGTTGCAGGAGATCTGACATCTTCACACCAATGCATTTAAAATAAAGTTAAATAGACCATAAAAATATTTTTAAAAAAACTTTAAAAAAAAAAAAGACTAACTCAAAAGAAGAAAAAAGTCAGTGAGGACTCAGAGGAAGGCTGTGAAGACTTCTGTGTACCTGCTAGGGCTACACGGCAGAAAACCTACTTTCTCCTCGGATGTGCCAGGACACATGGGGAAGGATGGGTGCACTGGGAGCTAGATCCGGGAGGCCCAGCCAGCAGCAGGGCAAACTCACCTTTCCTCTGTGGATCCCAGGCTTTCAATTTCATTAGCGACTTCTGCTATCTCGTCTTTCAGCCTCTGTAAACAGGAGTCACCAGGATGAGAGCTGCAGACCACAGTGACACTTCCAAAGACTCCCTCCATCCCAACACCACAACACAGCAGAGCAGAGCAACAACAACAGAGACACGTGCAGAAACTCTAAGAATGCATTACTCAGTAAACATCTACTGGGCTCCCAGCAGACAGTGAGCACTGTAGGACTGCCAAGGTGGGAAGGCTGGCCCGTGGTTCCTGGGCTAGAGAAGAAGCTTTCTAGGCACGTGACGCTGTAAAAGGACAGCCACTTCGGCATAGTGTTTCAGAACAATCTGCAGTTCTCAAACACAGGGCACACGGGCACCACACACATGGTTAGCTGGACCAGCAAAAGTGGTGCTGGGCCCACACTACCACCTCACTGCCACAGCCGGACATGAGAATGTCCCACTGGATCTGCTGGCCATTCACCCCAGCAGCACACTCACTACCAGCCAGTGCCTTCCACTTCACCTAGTCTTGGAAGGAAGGGACTGTCTACACGCAGAACTTCATGTTCCTAGCACTTACCAGAGAATCAGAAAAAACCATCCAAATAGTCCCCAATCGCCAATGGCAAGAGGGCCTGTCCTCTCACCGCCCTGTGAGGTTCCAGGCCCTCCTTTACTCACCCCTGAAATCTTACAAAGGGTTTTAGAAGAGCGGCATCCAGCTGCCCAGAGAGAAAATAACCCACCCCATAGCTCTGGACCTTCTTCCCAACACAGTCTTTGGCTATGAAAGGAACTGCTGACTGCAGTCACCAACCACCTCTAGGGATGACCCCTGTAACCCCAGTGCAGCAGGCCCTCGCAGGAAGTTGTGAAGGTGCTGCTCTTCTCAGTCGTGACAGCTGGAGCTGCAGCCTATGCCCTCAGTGAGCAGCAGGAGCCACGAACCTGAGGCCTGTGTTCTGTGGTGTGTCAGCTGAGAAAACTTAGCTCAGAGTTGCTCTACTTCTGACAAATGGCAAGCCTTCTGAGTCTCCGCTTTCTGGTAAATCTGGTAAACCACTAATACTTGTGCTTTGGTCATAGCTGTGGCAAGCACCAGCTCTTAAGGGCACCTTGTGACACCTACAGCCACAAAACAAGTGTTCCTACATCGGCCAGCCTCCCAGCACCTCCAACCTGAATGTCAGCCAGCAGCTCCTGCTTCCTCCGCCGGATGTTCTCCAGTTCCTGACGCTCTTCTGCAGTGAGGTCACTGGGAACTGCAAAGAGAGGAATGTCACCAAGAAAGCATCTTCCCACAAAAAAATGACAAAAATTTGCCAAGCAGTGGTGGCGCACATCTTTAATCCCAGCACTTGGGAGGCAGAGGCAGGTGGATCTCTGTAAGTTCAAGGCCAGCCTGGTCTACAGAGCAAGTTCCAGGACAGGCTCCAAAGCTATACAGAGAAACCCTGACTCGAAAAACAAACAAACAAACAAACAAAAACAAAACAGCACCACCAGCACTACCACCAAAATTTCCAAGACTCATAGGTAAAAATGTGACTAAATAAGCCAGAAGCCAATTTTGGCCATGACAGCTGCTGGGTTCACTCTGGCAGGCTTACGAAGAGAGGCAGGCCCTTCAGCTCTTAGACCAGCTGAGCAAGGACAGCTCCAAAGGAAGGACACGAGGGAGATGCTGCTGCCAGGTGAATTTGCCAGTGGGGAGAGGGAGAGAGACCTTAATCACCTGCCAGCCATTATCCTGCCTTCCAGCTGGGAGAGGACAGGTCTCAGCTCCCTGGTGGTCAAAAGTGGAACTACATCTCCCGGGAGCTGTCCCTGGCACCTCAAGGGGAACCAGGAGGCCAAGCAACATGAACGTTTCATTTTGGAAAGAAGTAGGGTGAGGATTCTTGGCAAACAGAGAGGAAAATCTATGAGACCAAGAGCAGATGTAAAGAGCATTTACTCTGGAATCACGAGGCTCTTTTCAACCTGGTGTGAACGTCCGTAGTGTGCTCCTACCATCAATACACACTCATCGTGAACACTGGCCCCAGTGACCAGCTCCTTGTCTGAACACCCCTCTGTCGGAAGTGGTGGCTATACGGACAGCAAGCACTGGAAACAGCAAAGTGTCCCTGTTCCCACATCTCCAGCCACTATGCCTCCTGTCTGCCATCCCCATGTACCCCACCCCCAGTTCCCGCCACTTCAGACAGACCAAAAAATCCACTCAGTCACACGCTGTCTGACTTCATGGGTGATCTGAGGAGGAAATGGAACACAGAGAACACGTTCCAAGGACCCCAGCAGACTTCTGGACCGACAGATAAACTGGTTTTGTCTCCATGTACATCCGCATTGGATGCTTTTTCTGTCTGACTCAGGGACCACCCTACACTGTGGCCAAACCTTTGGCAGCCTGAGGTATAGCATCAAAATGAGTTAACAGTTTCTCACTATTAAGAGGGTCACACAGGAGAGTGGAAAAGTCATCCTGCTACTCAGAATGCAAATGAAGGCTTAAATTTATTACTTGTTTCTGGGATTTTCTATTTAATACTCTGGGCTGCAGATGACAATGGGCAATGATTTTAACTAAAGTGCCTCAACCTTGCCTGGTGTTTAATGGGCAAAGTGTTGGCTCCTGTTCCTGCACGGTATGGTGGCACACTGGTGTGACGGAGTAAGCGTTTAGCTGAGCCCTCAGATGCTGAATGACGTCTCTGTCTACAGCACAAATGGACACACGCTCATCCTGACATAGCATGCTTTGGAAGAAGTTCACTTTAAAAATATCTATTCTGAGCCGGGCAGTGGTAGTGCATGCCTTTAATCCCAGCACTCGGGAGGCAGAGGCAGGCGGATCTCTGTGAGTTGGAGACCAGCCTGGTCTACAGGAGCTAGTTCCAGGACAGGCTCCAAAGCTACAGAGAAACCCTGTCTC
>JAQHUG010000183.1:3506574-3533416 GCA_028555095.1 Dicrostonyx torquatus
GAGCAAGAGGGCCCTCCTCCTACAAGCAAACATTTGAGCAGAAGCAAGACTAATAAATCTCAGATCCTTACTATAAAGCTGATTTAATAAATAAATAAATAAATAAATAAATAAAACCTTATCCCCAGACTGCTGACCATTATCACCTGAGTCAGGAACTCTGGGGTTGCCTTGAGAATCAGAGAACCCACCGTTCGTTCATCACTTGTGACAGGCAGGTCCCATTATCTGCATTTCATATTCAAGTTGTGCTTTTCACTGCCTTCCTTCCAAGATGCTACTTCAGAAACAAGAAGTCTAACAAGTCAACAAACCTGCACTCCTGTAGGTCATCAGGAGACAGGGTTTCAGCAAGTCTTCCTGACAGAGAACCTGGTACTCAGAAGGCAATCACGTGAGGATGCCATCATCTCTCTGGTACCTAGTCACAGGGCTCTGTGTGTCAAAGTCTGGAATATACATTTATCACCAGCTGCTGGTGAGCAAGCTATCTGGTGGGTAGTTGCCGCAGGTGGGTGGGAGCCTTTGGTTCTGATGCCTGGAGACCCACAGTGCCCTGAGACAAAGGCTCCTGACTGCTCCACCTAAGCAAAGGCCCTAAGTCCTAAGACCCAACCTCCCCACAATCTCCCTTTACGGTTACACCTCTAGTGGGAAAGAAGACCACAAACAAACACTGTAGCAAACAGAAAACTCTGCTCTTTAAAACAAAACAAAACCAAGACACTTGAAAAGGGGACGATTAAAGGGGGAAAAAGAACATACTCTTGCAAATTAAATTAAACCTTTTTCCCTTTTTCAATCCTCCTATCTAAATAAAAAGATGTCAAGAAAGGTGTAAAGGACAAACCTGAGCCTATAAGAAGAGCAACAAGAAAAGACCTGAACATGAGCAGCCAATCAGTCCACTGCACACTAAAAACTAAAGTCCTATAGAGAAATAAATAGATGCAAATAGGTCCCAAGACCTCTACAGGGCAGGGAGTGGGGTTCATCAGACTGCAGTTGAAGAGATCCACACAGTCCAGTGAGGAGTGTGAAGGTCTTCGAAATTCTAAGTGAAAATTCCTGAACCCCCAATCCTCAGCCAAGATGGGGACAAGTCAGAGTCATCAGATGCCCGAGCAGCAGAGAGCCAGGCTCCTGGCTGCATGTTCTAAGGTGACTTCAGGAGGAGCACAATGCAGGACAAGGGGCAGGGCCAACTCAGGAGCCTGAGGATGGCAAACAACTGGGAGCAGAACAGGTTGGCATGCAAGCTGTGGACTGCAGGAAGGGTATTGCAATGAACAAAATCGACTGCAAATAAAGAACAGGGTGTATTAAAAAGACATTAAAAATAGAGCAAAAAGTCATGGCATTTTCTGTTATTTGTTTTGATCCAGTCTCCCGACACTAACCATGAGATTTCTAAGTTACTTCTGTGACCCCAACACTCCTGACGCTGAGATAGGGGCAGCCTGAAGCCAGCAAGGGCTGTACAGCAATACTGTCTTGGGGATACTGGGAAATGTTTGTAAAATGGGCATGTTTCACTTTCTCCTAACACAATAGAAAAAGAATACTGGGAGGAAGTCAGTGAGAAGTCTGGGCAGCCAGGGATGCTAGAGCAGCTCGCTCAGTATCTCCACTCTCAGTATGTTTGCGAAGCATGAAATGCTCATCAGGGAAGAGTGGTTCTTATCATGGCTACAATGGTACACGAAGGACGAGACAGTGTGATGGGATGGGGCCACCTGAGAGAGAGTCAGGGTCCCCAGTGCAGAGAAGAGGGACAAAGGAAGTAAAACCAGCGTGAGAAGAACACAGCGCAGACGCACTTACGGGACTTGAGAAGGTAAAATAGAAGAAATAAAAGGTACAGCAACTACTCAAAAGAAGAAGAGACGCGTTGGAGCCTATGTCCACCACGGAGGAAGTGGGAGTTCATTCCTGGCTCTGACACAGTAATAAGCCACTGAAGACCCATGCAGACTAACACCAAGGAGCCCACGACTTGCTTGGGGAGGCCTCGGAATGGACTGATGGGGCTACCATGAATATTCACATGTCACATGTCTGACACACTAACCCAGGGTTTCCAGGGAAAAGGCCTCTGTGTCCTTGCGGCCACACAAATGGCTTCTAGCCAGTTTGCAGTTATAATAAACACATTAAAAATAAAACAAAAAAATTCATGGCATTTGTTGTCATTTTGATCCAGTCTCCTGACACTAACCATGTCATCTCTAAGTTACTTCTTCTGTAATATGTAATAACCTGAAACCAATGCTTCCTTCCATTTTGGTTCAAAGAATTAAGAAATTAGGAGAAGAAATAAATAAAAAAAATCTAGATCTCATCTTATCCTCCTGGAATTTTGTTCTAAGATGAGACAAATTTAACACTTTAACAAGTACTTCCCTCTGCAGAAACTCACCAACATAACACCAAATCTTACCAACACAACACCAAACCTCACCAATACAACTCCAAACCTTACCAACGCAGCACCAAACCTTACCAATGCAGCACTAAACCATACCAACACAGCACCAAACAACACCAATGCAACACCAAACCTTACCAACACAACACCAACCTTACCAATGCAAATCTTTAGTTGAAGCCTCTATGCCAGAGGAAAAAATAAATCCCCGTGACTGCTTCATTTTATACAAAGGATCTAAATGATTGCTGGGGTGCTGGGGGTATGAAGGTTCTGGGGACTTGGGCTGATAACACAGACACTATCAACAGTGGAACCATGCTGGGAAGGAGAAGGGAGAGAAGGACAAGGGACACTGAGTCACCCAGTCTACAGAACCAGGGGAAACCAGCAGGAAAAGGCTATCTAACCCCATGGCCTGCCAGAGTTAAACTGCACAAGAGCTCTCCGACAAGCCAGATGGCAGAACAACAAACAACTTCCCCTCCCCCACTGCCACGTGCTATAGCCACGCTTCTGTGCCAGGAGGCGGCTAAACCCTTTTCTCTAAAAGAATGGCCACTGGGCAGGGCAGCAGGTTGTCCTTGCCACAGTCAGAGCACAATGGAGACAGATCAGAGGAGCCCTCCTGCCACACCAGGACTCACCCTTGCCTGAGCCTGAGGGCCAGGAACCCATGCTCTGAGGTTAATTTGTAAGGTGTCCAGCCGGCAGGCCGAGGGAACAGTCCGGCACTGGTCTCCACACCAATCCTTTCCCAGGTTTCAATTTAATGAAGGGGATTAAAGGGGCCAAACAACAAGGAGCCATTGTGTCCAGTTGTAAAGGCAAAAGCCATACAAGGGAAGCTTTCATTTATTTATTTAAATGTTGCTTTGCAGATTTTAACTGTAGGCAGAAACCCAGAGCTAAAATATGGTCCAGCCAGTACATACAAAGGAGAACTGTTTTAAAGAGACGGTGCCTCCTTTCCAAACCAAGGAAGAGAAAATGCACAGGATGGCAGGCACAGGTCTAAAGCCCTGCAGTCCCTGTTCTGTTCCATGGCAGCTGCCCAGTGGTGTGACATGAGGTCCCACTGAGGATGTAGCTCCTGTGACACGTCAGGTTCTATTCAGCAGCCACCAGGTGCAGGCGTGCTTTGAAACTCAGATTTCCTTCTTCCTGCTTTTTGAGGTCACCTTGCTCTCCTCAGACCCCTCTGCCTGGCTTGAAAATGTACTACCTGCCTTGTTTTTAATTATTATTAGAATTATTATTACCATAGTTATTAACCAGCATCCACAGAGCCCCGAAAAAAGGGTCTACATTTAATGCAGTACTACAGGGAGACATTTAAGAGTAACCAAGAAATGGGTCTTCTCGGAGGGCTCACCTTTTCCTCACTGTGAAAAAGATAAACATACAAAGCATGGCTGCCATGGTAATAGCCCCAAACCCAGGCCGCAGGGCTCCCCCATATTTCCATGCAACTTTCCTGTTAAGCTACCTTTCCTATCCGGACCTGGAATGAGGCATGTATATGGGTTCTTCCTTTCTCTCCTTCTCCCCGCCCCTTCCCTGTCTGTCACTCACCTCCGGCAAACCTAAACATAGCTCAGAACTACAGAGGTAGTAAAACCAAGCCCAAGTTTTTCCCACGCCCCACAAAGTGGGCACCCACTCTCAGAGGACAGTAGGTCTCCGAGTTCCAAGAGCACAAACACAGGAAGCTGCTGTTGAAATGTCCTGTGAGGCCCACAGGGCCCACAGTGTGGGGAGCCCTGAAGGCCAGCAGCACCAGCCACAGCAAGGCACCAACCCATCAACTGTCTGCCCCAGAGTGAACCTGGCCAGTGTAACCTCAGCAACGAGGCCAGGGTCTGTCCCCTCCAGGGGCCTCTATCACTTTTTCACCCAGGAAACCCCAGGGACTTACACTTTCAAAAATTTGCAAGAAAGAACTGTTTCTGGGGCCACACCAATGCTAAGCAGCTGCTTGCCTCTCTGTAAGATGGAACTACTGCTGTTAACGGTCGGCTCAGGAAAAGAGATGGAACAGCTGGTTCAGGGGGCACCCTTACCTGAGCCAGGTCCCTTCACCTACAGATCCAGCTCACTCTCCTCCTCTGATGCTCATCCAACCACTAACTACTGCTGCCTCACGCTGGACGGCAGACTCTCCTGTCCAGAGAAGATCTAGAAGCCATGGACAATTTAGGAATGGATGTTAATGTGGGCCAAATCTGTTGGGCACTGCACCCACCTGTGGAACTGAATAAAGTCACTTGGTCATATCACCCACAGTCCATACTCACCAGCTATGTGGCCTAAAACAAGCTATCTCATCAGTGTGTGTCCCTCAGCAAACAGTAAACTGGCAGGCTGCTTCTTGAAGTGGAGCACAGAGAAAAGTGACATCCCTAAGCCTATATAGCGGTGAGTCAGAAACCACAGGGAATGGGGGGCAAGGCGGGGGGGGGGCAAGGCAGGAGGGGCTGGCATAGAAGCCAGCAGCTGCAGATTCAAAGACAGGACAAAGTTTCTTATTGATCACTGCTACACTGTTTTGAGAGTCTGTTTTCCCTCACTCCACTTCACAAGTGATGGGGCTGAGTCACTCAGAAAGACTGAGAATGCAACCTACTTTCCAAGAATCTTTTAGGTAACAGCAAAAGATGAAAACCCACAGTTTTGATGCTCCAGGCCACATAGCAAAGCCAGAATTGTTTCCAGTTCTTGGGATAGTGATCAGGATCAAAGGATGAAGGACCAGGAAAGGCGTGTGATCGTAGTCAGAGACCTAGCGACACACGTGTTGCCAGAAGAGTGCTAAATTCCCATCACAGCTTTGTGGAGTCCGTCAGCTTTAGGGAACCAATCCCATTCCTTCCTACTGAGTCAAAACCTTTGCAATCCTCCTAAAATTGAATACACCATTAGGGGTTTAAAAGTAAGGAAGTTCTGACATCACTATAACCCAGATGAACCTGAAGACACTCAGTAAAATGCCCAATCACAAAATGGACATTGTAAGATTTCCCTTACTCAAGGGTTCTTGGTTCGCACCTCCAGAGACAGAGAGTAGTGATGGTTTGGGGAGGCGAGGGTGGGCTGAGAAGATTAAAAGGGACAGAGTGGTAACCTTTTCTGGGGATGGATACACCACTATTGCTCAGCACCATTAACTGTATGCTTCAAATGGTTAAGATGGTAAGTTCTATGTTATATGAATTTTGTCATAATTAAAAATAAAAATTTTAATGATCATATTCTAACTTCTTGATTCCAATTTAGATCCTTTTTACTATGATCTGGTTCTTGAAAGAGCACCCTTTATTCACTACCTTCCTGCACTATACGAGTTTTAAAGAAATTCATGCACTCACAGGACCAAAGCCTGTTCAATCCACATGCAGCAAGCACGAACAGCCTCCGAGACAGATGTGGTGGGCAAACTGCCAGTGTGAACATTTATACACTCTAGTTTATATTCTTTCCAGGCAAATGCACCCAGGCCTCTGCTTAGAAGTAAGAGTATTAAAGAATTTATTGCCACATTTTGCATATTGAGGGAAGACTTTTGTTCTGTTTTTAAGACTCAGGGACAGCTCCTTTGATGAATACCTTAACAACAGCCTCTGCCTCAACCTTGCCTGTTGAATTCAGAGGGGACACTGTCCAGGGACAGGAGGGAGGGAAGAGGCCCAGCACCAGCAAGGACTTCACTGACCTCTTTGTGACCTTGGGCAAAACATGACCTCTCTTCCCCAGTTTCCTCATGTGTGACATGGAATAGGAATGTGTATTTTAAAGGCTCCAAGATATTTTTACTATCATTTAGAGAAGAGAATCAATGCAATTTATCCAATAAATCCTAGAACTCAAAACTGATTTTGAGTACTATAATTTAGGCAACTCACTAAAGGGAAATGAGGTCAAATTTCAAAGCAGTAACAAGAACTAAGCCATCAAATTTTATTATAAAAATGTGATTTTATTAAAACAAGTAGCTATCCTCATAGCTGAGAGACCCCAGATAGGAGCAGTGACACAGCCAGAGTTCGCAGCGGCTTCTCTTCAGCACCAGGCTCCTAGCTTTCTCTACACAGGACAAAGCTGGGATCCCTGGGTGAGGAACCGCCTTCTGGACCCTTCCCGGACAGCACTGGGTTCTTGGCTCTTGGACAGCCGGAGAGTTCCCTACTCCTCCAGGAACCCAGATCAGTCAGCTCTCCCTCCTCTGGGGGTCAGAGGACACTATGTCTTTTGGGTTAGCACTGTCATTCTAGTGCCTGCCAGCTGCCACACTGCACAGCTGTGCCACCACACCCCCTGTGCATCCCAAACAGAAGCAGACTGGGGGCTTTCAGAAGTTACTTCTCTGTTACTTTTCCTCCTCCCTAAAGACTGTTTGCATACCAGTCCTTTATACAACCTTGGATTTTCCTGCAAACTCCAGCCTTCTCCTTGTCGAGCAGCTGAAAAGGGCCTAGGGTCAAATCTTGCTCTTCTCAGTGTGTTCTGATAGAACCTCAGCTGCCCCGACCAGGAAGATCCAAAGGCCCCCAAGTCAGCAGAAACCCCAAGTGGTGGGCAGATCTAGACAGTCTGGCCGTGAATTTGCCCCTTGGTTTTCTGCTATCCTATTTTTAACCTCATCAAAGCCAGAACTGGGAACTGGTTATTGGGTTGCTCTTAAGTCTCAGCCCAAGAAGAAACAACAACAAATCATTGGATACCTATCCAGAAGTATCCTGGAAAATCCCTGACAGGAGAGAGCAGGGGATAGGAATCCAAGGACAGACATGCAGAGTCAGCGGCACACGTCAGCTCCTGCTGCCTGCTGCAGGGTATGGGGTGCAGGGTGGGAGAGGCTGCATCTAGGCAAAACGGGGGAGCTGCAGACCAGTTTCATGCACATCCACTAGAATCTTACCAGCAGCGTGTCCCCTCTTCTGAGGCTCCAGTGTCCTGTTAAGCCCTGGGCAGCAACATCAAAACCTCAGCTGGTCTGCAGTTCTTCTTGTCAGAGGCCATGGTGGATCTGTACAGCAACTCCACAGGCCCAGGCTCCCCGTAGCTCTCCCAGCTCTGGGTGCAGGGAGAGCTGGAGCAAGGACAGCATTTGAGTGCCAGCACACAAGGGCAGGGGAGGAGGCGTCCAGAGGAGACAAAAGCCGAATGGCCAAACAGCGGGCGGGAGTGAGCGGAGCCTGGTGGGGAAGGCTGGCGCAGCCCCGGGGATGCAGCAGCAGCAGCTGACACTCGTGCACGGCTCCTCTCTAGCAGGCTCATTTCCATGAATGTAATCACACCGCCCCTCCTGCTACCCTCTTCCTGGCCTCCTGGGGGAGGGGAGGCACGGCTCGCATTTGCTCATAGGCTGCACTTGCCTTCTTTCCTCTTAGAAGCAAAGCTTGATGGCTGCTCTCTCCAGGAGGAGGATAACCCTTCCGCCTTCTCACACAAGACACGGGTCTAGGTGTCAAACATCTGTCACCCATGTGGCATAACCTCAGCCTGTATGCCAGTCCTATGGCAGACCAGTCTGCCCTCCCTACATACCGTCTGGGAGGGTCTTCAGAGGCAGCATTCTACAAGATCCACCCCTGGAGGATCTCCTCCCTCCACCTCCACGTGGGATGCTGCAGCCTTCTTTCTTCTGCTGTTCGTGTATGCTGGCACCCATGCATTCTTCACCAGAGGTAAGCCAGATGTGCTAAGTGCCCTGGGTAGCAGGGCTAGGCAGACTGATTCTGGGATGATTCTATAAGATGGCTAGTGACAAGAAACACAGCTACATCCAGCCTAGGCACAAGCAGTATAGCTGAGTATTCAAGGAGTGCAAGGGTCACAAGAATACCTATTAGGCAAGGTAAGTGGGACCCAGAGCCCAGGACAAAAACCCCACAGGTCCAGGCCTAATGCTGAAGGGGCAACAAGGCGTGTCATGACTGCAGACACACTAGGAGGCATCACTAGAGACTAGGAAGGGAGGAGGTGGCCATTTAAACAACTAGCCAAGTAAGCAATGAGAAAAACCTGAAAATGCCTCACTCCCCTTGGTTAGTTCTTCAGTCTGGGCCCCGAGGCCATCCAGAGCACATCACTCAGTGCTGGGAACTCGCCCTGTGTGCTTCTGGGACCAATTGAGGCTACCAAAGGAAACAAAAGCTGAGAAGCCAGAAGGGGCTAGAGTACCAGGCCTCTTTCCATTGCCACAGCAACCCTCTCTCAGCCAGGTGTGAATACCAAAATGTCTCCAGATATTGCTGAGAGTCTCTGGACAACTCTAGTTAAGAACCATGACTCTAGACATATAACAAAAGGGGACCCCCACCCCAGGCCTCTCTTCCTTATAGCCTTCTACACTAGGGAACCACTGTCTAAGGTTGCCCCTCTTCCCACAGGCTCACCCCTGCTGGACAGAAACTGTGGACTGACATCCTCATCATCACGGCAGTGTCTCCAGACTGGACTCAAACACTGCGTGCTCCATTCCAACCCATGTCTTCTAAAATCAGCCACAAATCCCAAATCACTTATGATGTGCATGCCTTAAGCTGCAAAAGCCTACAAGTCTTCAATGAAATGTGGATAGGGAATCCTGCTGGACAGTCATAGGCTCCTGTCTCTCGGCCTCTTGTGTGTGGAGAGTCCACTCTCCCTGCTCTGCCAGGTCTGAGGAGTCAGTCGTCCCATCTGCAGGCTCATCCCCACACTCCAGGTCTGAGGAGTCAGTCGTCCCATCTGCAGGCTCATCCCCACACTCCAGGTCTGAGGAGTCAGTCGTCCCGTCTGCAGGCTCATCCCCACACTCCGCAGACGCACTCTTCAAGGGAGATCCCCTGATCACCTGTGTATTTCCTTATGGCATCACCTGACAACCTTCAGCTCACAAGACCAGCCATGGCCCGCTCACACACTCTCCCTCAGGTGGTCCCTTACACTGAATACGTCCGCACTTTTTCTCACAGTCCCAAGGGTCACAACTGCCTTGCTGAAGTGGCAGTGCTGCACTTATACAGGTGTGAGCACGCTCTGGGGACTCAAAGACCCCAGCAGGTGAATCCTGACCTACCCCTCCCCATGTGCTCACCCATAATGTGCAAGGCTCTCCATGACGCTCCCTTATGTGGCCACTTCCAACATGCACACTAAGCGGATCTTCTGCTGGCTTTACTCACAGCACATGAACTGGCCATCTCAGCTGGAACCCATGCTAAATGAATGTGATAGCAAAAGCCTGTATGAGCACAACTCCAGGCACAAACTAGAAGGTATAGGGAGCCAGCAGACCAGAAGGAGGGGGAAAGGCTGCAAACTGAGCTCCTCCCATACCCAAAGAAAAAAGATGCTAAAATGAATCCATGTACAACCAAATTCATGAAAGCATAGTGACCAGGAAAAAAAACAAACGGGGGAAAAACCTGCTTGCAGCACAGGAATCCTGACACAGAAAACAGAAGTTTTTAAGAAATTTTCTTAGACTAATAATTCAACACACCAATCAGGGACTTATTAGTGACTGTGGAAGATACAAAGTTGAAAAGACAGGCTTCACTATGTTTCTTACAAAAAGAAGAATCAGACAGCAGGTAGTAGCCATGGAAGTGCTACAGGCTAGATGTCAGACAACAGTGGCACACATTACTCTAAACTGACTCTACACAAGAGCCAAGACTGACGTTGAGCCAGAGTTCACCAGGAAGGAAAGAGTGCCCAGACTCAGGGGTGAGGTGGGGGGTGGAACAGAGGCGGAAGGGTGGCCCAAGCAGGAAAAGTCTGGAAGGCAAGCTGGAATAGGCTAGTGGCTTTGACTCCAGCTCAGACAGTGGGTTCCACTGTTGCTGAGCTGAGCTGAAAAGCAAAAGCAGCAAGGAGGCGCCAGGGAGAAAAGGACCTGGAGGTCTTCCAGCTCCCAAGAGGAGAACAGGGACGGATGGCTCAAACTCCAAAAAAAGAGGAAGTTTTCCCTTTCCATAAACTTTTATGGAAAGTTTTTCCATGAAGAGAATGTGCTTCCTCGTCTACTGGTGCTGGTGGCTTCGAGCGCCACTCTCACCTGATACTAACACTCCAAGTACACCCACTAGCCCCCTACTCCTGTCTCAGGCACAGGGTCTGCTGGAGCAAAGATGGCTTCTGACAAAGAGTCAATGTGCACCACCGTCGCTGGTTTCTTCGGCACAGACCAAAGTATCCCGGTGGCCCCTCGGCTCACTGAGGATGCTCAGTGCTGCCTGCAGCCTCTCTACACATGAGACACTAAGAACACAATGAACACAAAGTCCCTCCGCAGGCAGAACTCCAACCTCCTGATCCTGGAGGATGTGAAATTCTTTATACTTAAAAATGCTTTGAGACTCTTTAGTAAGAACAGAAACAATGAAAAGCTTCTCCAACGAGGCCATCCACTGCCTTCGACTTTCACTCAACCAGGGCCTGAAAGCTGAGAGGGGTGTTTCTACCCTAACCTCACATGCATTAGTTGGGTTTCTATTGCTGAGATAATCACCATGACCAAAAGCAGCTTGGGAAGAAAAGGGTTCCTTTAGCTTACAGCTCTAGCCCATAACAGAGTGAAGCCAGGGAGACAGACCCAAGGCAAGAAGTCACACAGAGGCCTAGAGGGAACACTGCTCACTGGCTTGCTCCCACAGGTGACTGAGTTTGCTTTCTTATATACCAGAGGACCATGTGTGTAGGGATGGCACCACCCACAATGGATCCTCCCACATCCTTAATCAAGAAAATGTCCACAGATTGCCTATTAATCAATATGATAGAGGCAATTTCTCAGATGATCTAACTGTGTTGAGGTGCCAAAACCCTAGCTAGAATATCACAGTCGAGTGCCAGACATCCACTCTTTGGAATTGTCCTTATTCCTGGTAGCAGCACTGAAGTCTGAAAGGAGTTCGGGAATAAATGGTGACACTGGGTGGAGCCCCAACTCCCTGAGCCTAGAGCAAGTCCAACTGCTGGCCCATTAGAGTCACTGTAGCTTAGCAGGAGGCCAAGGCCAGGGAGTAGCCACAGAGGACCAGGCCTCTGGCCTCTGCTGCAGGTACCAGAGCAATGGGGGGGGGAGCAGATTTCATCTCGGCCCTATCCACAAGAGTTCTCAGGGGCTGCGCTTAGATGGGCAGGAGAAACTGCAGCAAAGGAGGTTCAAGAAAGCTGTGGGAAGGAGGGACAGGAAGAAGCAAGACCTGTGTCTCTGAGACCCAAAGTAGGATGTAAAAGACAGACCGAGGAGGTAGCCCAAGAACTAGGACATGAAAGGATGATGAAGCTCGCCTACCCTAGGAAGTGCAAACAAAAGCACAGACCGACTGCCAGAGCCCACGCTACCAGCAGTGCAGACGGCTGGCGCGGTGCAGCTTTCTGTACCACCTTAAACACACAGGTCTTTCCATCCGAAAATGTGAGTCTGCTTCTTAAGCTTGATTTGGTTTCTCTTGTTTTTTTTTTTTTTTTAAAAAAAAAAAAAAAAGAATCCAAAATAGTGTTCTGGCTGCATGTATCCCTGCAGGCCAGAAGAGAGCACCAGATCTTATTGTAGATGACTGTGAGCCACTATGTGGTTGCTGGGAACTGAATTCAGGACCTCTGTAAAAAGCAGTCAGTGCTCTTAACCTCTGAGCCATCTCTCCAGTCCCTAAATTTAGATTCTTAGTTAGTGTATAAGAATTTTCCCAATGACAACAACACCAAAATGGTAAAAGTTGAACAGTTTCAGTACTGTGCACCATCAGCGGGCACCAGTAAACGAGGTCCACAGAGAAGCAGCATGCTTTAGCTCTTCCTTTGCTATGGTTCTATGAGCTGGGTCCACAGGAACTGCAATCTTTGCTGTTGAGGCTTCTCCTCAGGGAAAATGCAGAAGAGCCACTGGCTCCTTTGCCAGACAGAGCCTGAGCCCTTCTCTGTGTTAGGAACATTCTTGGCTCTGGCCCACTGTCAGCGAAACGCCTGCTCGGCACCCTGACGCTGCTGTGGTAGCACCGTGCCTTTCATATAGGCTTGCTGCTCAGAAGCCTAAATCAAAGTAAGACAGGGAAAGGATGTTGAGCACTAAGAATGGGGTCAGAGCAGACACTGACCCTCAAAAGGGACTCACGTCTCTGAGGTCGGAAGTTGAGTTCTATGAGTCAGTCCTCTGTAAAGTGTGAAACACTGGGTTAAGGCAAAATTATGACTTCCTTATTTTCTCAAGAAAGGAAGGGACATGCTGGGTGGGTCCTTCCACAGCAGTTCATCTGCAGGGAGCAGGACTTGACTTCCTGTCCCCATAGCTCTCTGCCATACGAAGGTAGGAGAAACAAACTGGAAGCTGATAACCTCCATGGACAAGAGGGGTCACATTGGCAGGGGCAGTACACTTCTTGGCTGTCTGTGTTCAGAGGCCTGCTCTCCTGGGAGCCAAGGCAATGGCTGTTATTTTAGAGCTGAGCAGGGATTGGCTGGATAACTGCAAAGGTACTTCTTGCTCTGGAAGTCTGACTGCACAGCTGCTAGTGACTCCTGGCACTGTGCTGAGCCACACAGAATGCGTAAGCGAGGCTGAAGACCCTGGGAGAGTGTGCAGGAGAAACACGTTCCCTGAAGTTCTTCCTAAGAAGAAAGTACAGCTGAGCGGGAGACAGACGGACAGGCAGACACTAGCACACTATGTTCAGTGAAGCTGCTGTGGGAGACAGACGGACAGGCAGACACTAGCACACTATGTTCAGTGAAGCTGCTTTTGGAAGGGTGTCAAGGTCCAAAGGGAAAATGAGAGGTGGGAACTCCCAGATATTTCCAGGTCTAGCTCTCCATCCGCGATGCAGCCAACAGCAAATTATGCAACCTCCACCCATTTCAGCAGTTTCTGCGGCCCTGGGATGACGGCTGAGAAAGGAGCACGCTGCCTCAAGCCGCTCTGTTCCCTCTTCTGCGGCGCCCAGCTTCGTCCTCACTGACCACTCTGCAAGTCAACAGGACTCCTGAAACCCCAGACCTAAGCCTGCTTTTCTTCATACTGATACTGGACTCAAACTCTGACTCTACCTTCTGCCTCCCCAGACCTCCTTCCTAACTGGTTCTGGGTGCCTGCGGCTAGCCTAGCTTTCATACTCCACACAAGTAAACGTGGCAGGTGGCAGAAGGCCTCAGGCGGTCTTCGGAGGCATCTAGGCCCCTGCTTCTGCCCACCTCCTCATTAAGGAGAAAAGGTGCAATTGTGGCTGCTGTACTCCACAGGGAGGCCTGTAAAGCTCAAACCAGAGGGAAGCCCTCAACACTGTCACTGCAGATGGTGGCACAGTCTTCCTGCCTTGGTGTGTGCTTTGTACAAAGTCAGAAATGCTCCTGCTTAAGAATAGGATGGAAGCAAGTGTCACCTGGAGAAGCACCTGAGGTGTTCATCCTTCTGACACCTACCAAACAACGTGTCCCAAACCAGGACAGAGGTCACCAGGGATGCTTCTGTGGGCCAAGTTAACATCAAGGTGAACTGTTTATCTGTCACTGAAAACCTAGTGTTCTAGCCAAGAGCTGCTATATGCAACTCTATTTGGTGTGTTTTCCTATAAATAATACTATTTAATACCCTTGTAGTACCTCAAAGCTTGAGACGTTTTTGAGTCTTTTTAGCTCAGGTCTGAACTGCTCCCTGAGATGAACTGCTCCTGACAGTTCCTCAATGAGGCACAGATCCAACACCAACAGCCGCTTCACATTCTGCCCCCTGACTGGTCCTCAGCAGTTTATTCTCCTACTGAAACCTACAGAGTCATCTAGCTAGCATTTGCTGAGCATCTGCCACAGGCGCAGCCTGTGCTTAGAGCTGGGACTTAAATAGCTCTAGACTCAGCCTTGCCAGTGGGGAGAGGCAGGCAAGCCTGTGACAGCAGCAACCTGACACAGCATCTGTGCATGCTAAGGACATGCCAAGATGCTGCAGAGGGGCCAGCTGGATCCAGGACTTAAAGGAATGGTGACTCCTAAGTGACAGAAGAAGCCTTTAGGATGGTGGGCACATCACCTATCAGGGCCTGGGGAACACTGGGCCCAGAGAGCCCAGGAAAAGGGCTTAGCAACTGCTGTGGAGGGCCATGGGTACACATTAAGGAGTCTGGATTCAATCCTAAAGAGAGGGTTCAATGGCAAATCAAGAGGGACTACATATAAGCAGATAAGCTCAACTAGCTAATCTACTAGAAACAAACCTATGGCAATTAAAGAAACAGTGCCCAGTCAATCGTATTGGTAACTCTCACTTAGGCAAATCAACACATGATGCTGGGGAGCAGCCAAGCATTTAAGTACAGACAAGAAAGGAGGGTACTGGGCTGGAGAGATGGCTCAGCAGCAGAGCACTTGCTGCTCTCTCAGAGCACCCAGGTTTGACCTCAGCACCCACATGGTGGCTCACAACCATGTATAACTCCCATTCCAGGGGATCCAATACGCTCTTCTGACATCCCAGGACATCAGGGGCACATGTGTTGCATGTACATACATGCAGGCAAAACATTCATGCTCATGAATTAAGTAAATAAATAATGAATAAATAAATGTAAGAAATAATTTTTAAAAGAAGGATGTGAAAGCAACACAGCTGATGTGCACAGTGGAAGGACCTGCCTTCTGAACGTCTGTCCAAAGCCCTCGCCTTCCTCCTCAGGGACCTTAGGGACTTGCCACAGGAAATTCCACTGGTTCTCTTCCATTTTACACCCACATAAATACTACCCTG
This sequence comes from Dicrostonyx torquatus, assembly GCA_028555095.1. Lineage (NCBI taxonomy): Eukaryota > Metazoa > Chordata > Mammalia > Rodentia > Cricetidae > Dicrostonyx > Dicrostonyx torquatus. Next base: position 3,521,730 of record JAQHUG010000183.1, read on the forward strand.
CGTCTGTGGCTACACCTCGGTAATCTACCTTAGCAATGGTTAAAAGGGCAATTAGGAGGGGGTTGGGAAATGGGGGCACTGGCTTTTCAGAGTTGTTCATTAAAAGCAGAGCTGATCTGACCCCTCAGGCCCTGCTCCTAAAGCTCTGCCCTAAGGCCTGCTGCAGGTCCACCACCCCAGCCCTGGATTTAGGCCTGCACCCATACTCAGGGCACCTGATGATACACTTCACAGCCTGTAAGGCAATGGGGGAGCCAATCACATAGGACCCTCTCTGGCTCAAAGTGACTATACCACACTTCCTAGCTGGGTGTGAAGCCGGGTGAAGAACTAGCAGCCAGTAGCCATGGAGATGTGACATGAAAGCCATGATCACTGCTGGCCTGGTTAGGCAGCCTCACTCTGATATTTCTAGCATCTTATTCCGTGTCTTCTTCTCTCAAAATTATTTCCCTTGGAGAAATAATACCAAGGCTAATGTGGATTCACCTCTTTAAAAAAAAAAAAAAAGTTTGCAGTGGGCAGCTTACCCTGGCCCAGCATCGGCTCTCATTACCAAGCCCTCTTTGAAATCAAAAGGACTGCAATAAAAACAGCACATCCTTCTCACTCAGAAGATTACCCACTTGAGTTTCCCAAAAAGCCTCGTGGAAACTGCCCAGGGTGAGCTCTCTTTAAAGGCGAGACTTCAAGTGTGTGCTCAGTAAGCAAGGAGAGGGAAGTGAAAGAGACAGCCAGATTTCCTGGAATCAGCCCCATGTTAGGTTTACTCTAGTGCCCACACTAGCTGCAGCTGCTCACACTTGCCCCCTTTTGCCTCAGGGCTGAAGCACTGCAGCTGAGTCAAAGCAGGCACAGCAGGGAGGCTCCCAGTGTTGCAGCTCCTGCAGCTGCACAGCTCCTCGGTTTACAGCATGGGTTGGGGAAGATGAGGGAAGTGCAACAGACACCACAAGACTTCAAACAGTCTTCACCTGGCCAACAAAGAGGAAGCCTCTCCTCTGGCTACACTTCACTTAGGAAAAACAAGAACCATTGATGCCGAATTTTCATGTCTTCACTTCCCAGCCCAGCTCCACTGTGTCGGGAGTTCCCAGAGCTATAGTCCCACTGCTCCTCAGATACAGGAAATGGTCAGCAAGCAGGAGGCAGCAGCTGGTAGAAGCCTGGATGACTCTTGCCACCTCATTTAGATTCTCATATTTATTCACTCTTTCTGCCTCTCTCCCTCTGACTGACACACACACACACACACACACACACACACACACACACACACACACACCCCTTAGTCTTACTCAGCATATTGCACATCTTCTGAAAGGAACAGGATAAAAACCAGACTCTAACCGCACCCTGCCACAAAGGCCCAGTAAAGTTGTCCCCACAGAAGCTCGCAGATGAGTCCGCGCAGACCCTCAGAAGCCCACCCCACCCGCCTCGGGCCACCGGAATCTAGTCTGGGCTGGGACTCACCATCCTCCCCTTCTCCTTCTTTAAGAACCATTGTTTGGCTTCTGGGGCAGCACAGGCTGGGCTCTGCCACGGAGGACGTGCTGCTGCTAACTCACTCAGCACAGTACTCTGAGCAAAGTTTCCTGGGCAGTGGTTGGGTGGGACTAGGAACACCTACAGGGAGCTGTCCAGTCACTAGGACAGCTGGGGTTGCTTCTAGACAACCACAGGAACAGCCAGTGACAAGGGGACCAATTAGCCTGCAGGCTGTGCAGGCGTCACTGCAGTCTCTGTCACCGCCCAGTTCCTCAAGTCAAGCTCAAGCATCTTCTAACACGTTAAAGAGCACTGAGTCATCACAACAGCTCAGTAGAGGACCCACCCTGTCCCCACTCACCCAAACAAGGACACAGCAGCTGCTGCTTTTGGCTTAAGCTCCTAAGTCTTCACAGTGACAGGATCCCCTAAACCCTGTCACCTTCCGGTGAGGAAGCAGCACACTAACATCCACAAGACGGGACAAAGATGGCAATCACCACAGCTTGTCATCATGTCCCAGCTAAAAGCAGAAGGCAGGGCCCAGAGATGAGACAATCAAGGGCCACACTCCCAATCAATGTGAAGTCAATTTCAACTCCATTCTCATTTCTGCAATTTTAACCTACATGGAACAATTGCACGTTTACGGTATTCAAATCGAAAAGTCCATATATACAAGGTTTAGCTCCTAAATTAAGGTGAGTAATGAATCTCCTTGTCCTTAAATGTCATTTCTTGTACTGGGGACTTCCAACTCTTCTCATTGTAAATGTGGGGCTGGCAAGATGGCCCAATGGGTAAAGAGCTTGACACATAGTCTGATGATCGAGTTGAACACCAGAATGCATAAAGGTGGGAGGAGACAGCCAACTTCCACAAGTTGTCTCTGACCTCCACATTCTCAAAATGGCATGCACAACCCTCCCACTCCAGCACAACAAATAAATGTAAATAATAGTAATAATAATAGTAAATCAGGAAGCCAGGTGTGGTGATATGCACCTTTAGTTCCAGCACTCGGGAGGCAGAGGCAGGCAGATCTCTGTGAGTTCGAGACCAGCCTGGTCTACAAGAGCTAGTTCCAGGACAGGCTCCAAAGCTACAGAGAAACCCTGTCTCGAAAAACCAAAATAATACTAATAATAACATCATCAACAACAACAACAACTCAGGCCAGCCAAATGGTTCCACACAGCACTTGCTGCAAGGCTCGTACTCATCACCTCTACAGCCTAGTCAACAGTTGCTACTTTTTGCTGACATCATCCCTGACAATTGGGTGATACTGAGCATTTTAAATATTTTGGTCGTTTTTGTTGCTGGGTTTCGGGGGTTTTGTTTGCTTGAGACACAGCTTCATCAAATAGCCCAGACTGACCTTGAACTCACCCACCTACCCACATACACACCTAAACCTGGGGAGTGCTAGAATTACACATAGGCCTACTTCACCATGCCTGGCCCATGTATGGCCATTTGTATTGCTTCTTTCAAAATAGGTCTCACCAGGCGGCGGTGGCGCACGTCTTTAATCCCAGCTCTCAGAAGGCAGAGGCAAGCAGATCTCTGTGAGTTCAAGGCCAGCCTGGTCTACAGAGTGAGTTCCAGGACAGCTAGGTGGTTACACCGAGAAACCCTGTCTTGAGAAACTTAAAAAGTCTACTTTGATCTCCTGCTTTGTTTTTCTGCTGTCTTTCTATCTGCTTTAGATAGCCTTAAGTAGTCTGGGTTGGCCTGAAACTTCTTAGTAGCTGACAATGACCTCAACTCTGACCTTCCTGCTCCACCTCCCAAGTGCTAAGGTGCAGGCATGTACCACCCATGCCCACTGGCTGGCTTCCTTTTAATTATGTTTCTTCTTCTATTTGGTTCCTTGTATATTTCTGATAGTATATTCTACATAGTTCACAAATATTTTTTCTCAAAAGCTATTTAGTTTGGTAAAATCTCAAGATCTGTTTTGGCCTTTGTCTGGGGATCTCACCATAGCTCCATTGCCTATAACATCTTACAGCACCGCCCTGCTTTTCTATTGGTTTTCTAGTTCCTAGTCTAATTCAAGTCTTTGATCGTCTGGAGTTGATTTTTTACGATGGTGAGGCAAGGGCAGGTTTCATTCTTCTATATGTGAATAACCACTTTTGCTGGCACCAGTGTTAGTGCCTCTGTTGAGAGTCAATTGCCTGCAGACATGTGACTTCTGGGTTCCCACATCATTTTCACGTCTGTGTGACAATATCATGCTATTTGGGCTGATCTGTTTGATCAGCCTCCAGCTGAGTCCATTTTCCTCAGATTGCAATAGTCATTAGGGACTTTTTGTGAATTTTACTACTGTTTTTTCTTACCTGTGAAGAAAGGCACCTTTGTTTAATGTATTTGGACAAGTAACACTAATCTAGAATTAGAAAGTTACCTCCTAAGGAAGATGAACTCAAAGTGGTCTCTTGCCTGAGTTTACAGACTGTCCTCTGCCGCCCTGCAGACTGGGCCAGGTTGCTTGACCTTGCTAAAGGACTCTGGGGCACATCAGCCCTTGCTGTTCTGATGGAGGCCATAGTGGAGCTGTACACTGCACTGGGTGTAATGGCCTCTCCGTCCCTTTAAGAGACAAGCCCTGCCCATTCCTTCCTGCCTGCAGCAAGTCTTTCCTTTTCTGTCTCTCTCCCAGAGAGGTAGCTGCTGCCATGGCTCCTCTTCTCCTCTCCCCTTTCTCTTTCTCTCTCTCTCTCACTCTCTCTGCTTCTCTGCTCTTCTCCCTTCTCCCCTTCCATAACCCACTAAATAAATATCCAACCTCACTCTGCATGGTGTGCCTATCTGTCTGTCTCTCACCCGCAGTAGCTGCAGCTCCTCATGAGACTGGCTGCTCCATCTGTGTCTCCCACCCACCATGTGGCTCCCAGCCTGGGATCTGCGGCCCCTCGTGGCCCAGGGGCCACTTGGGGAACAGCGCCATTTTACTTAAACCACAACACTGGGTAGTACTCCTTTCCTGGGTGTCCCTTCCTGGGTGTCCCTTCCTGGGTGTCCTTTCCTGGGTGCTTTTCACCATGTTCGTGAAACACAGTCAGAAAGCAGTAGCAGGCAGTCTGATCTTTCCCCTATGTGTGAACCACAGATGACACTGTAGGGTTTGGCCTGATTCTTTTGCGTGCAATATATATACTCTCATGTCACACACATCTATGCATACACACACCTGAAAGTTAGCATGCTGTTTATAAACACCTCATTTTTACTTTTTGTGTGTGCACATGTGGGTTCATGGGGTGTGCACCAAATACAACAAGCATTTCCTCAGTTGCTTTTGAGACAGGATTTCTCTAGATAGCTCTAGCCGGAACACACTGTGTAGACCAGGCTGGCCTCAAACTCACAGAGATAGGCCTGCTTGCCTCCGCCTCCCTCATGCTGGGATTAAAGATGTGGGCCAACATACCCAGCTCTTTACTTTAGTTTTGGGACTGGGTCTCTCACTGGCCCTCATTGATTCAGTCAGACTGCCTGGCCAGAAAACCCCTAGGATAATTACACAGTATGTTGCTACCCCTGACTTTTACAGGGAGTTGGGATGAAATTTAGACTCCCATGTTACCAATTATGCCATCTCCCTAGCCCTATTTCCTTCCAGGATTATAAAGAGATATCATGTTTCCACTATTCACAGACTGGAAGACTCTGAAGTGGGCCAAGCTCAGGGTCCTAGGCACAAAGCTCTAGTTCTCTCCAGAAGTCTTAGAAGTACAGTTCCTTAATCCAAAGCTCCCCTGTGTTCCCAGGGTGGACTGTGAAGTTCCTTAGCCAGCTATTTGTAATAGCATCAACTTAAAAGGGAACAGCCACAAAGCACCGCCATGACATCACTGGGTGGTGTCCTAGTTTCATTTCTATTAATGTGATAAATATCCTGATTAAAAGCAACTCTGGGGAAACAAAGTTTGTTTGGCTTACAATTCCAGGACACAGTCCATCAATTCAGGGAAGCCAAGACAGGAACTCAAACAGTTATTCACATTACACCCACCACCAAGAGCAGAGAGAAATGAATATACCCAAGCTGTCTGCTTGTTTTTTTCTCAGCTTACAGCCATAAAATGGTGCCACCCAGTGGACTGGGAACTGTCATATCAATGAACAAAGAAGGCATCCCCAACAGACATGCCCGAGGCCAGCCTGATCTAAGCAAGCCCTCTAATCTCAATTCCTTTCCTTCTTGGGAGAGTCCGGGTAGGGTCGAGTGGACAGTTAAAACTCGGCAGTACTGGTGGCTTTCACCAAGTCTCCTCTCTAGGCTTCACTGATATAGCCTGCCTTGTCTAACCCAGAAAGCCCTGAAGGTTAAGTGTTCTCTCCAACCTCTGCCCTTGATGAATCCTGTTTTCACTGCACTCTGCACCATTTAAAACCTGTTTGACGATTCCTAACCCATATTTCTACCTTCTGGCATTAGACCTGATTCCCAGGCAACCCTGACTTGGGTGGGACAGGTCACCTCTGCTTCCTATGCTCTGGTAGTAGGACATCACATGTACACTGAACAGCACTGACAGGTGGGGACATTCCCAGTGCTGACCTCTGAACTGACCTCACTGCCATCAAGGCTGTCTTTCCCTAAGTGTGAGAACACTTCTGTTCTGTGCAATGATGTCACGCCTTATGTTCTTTTTTCTAACTGTCATCCCTCCTACTGGTTTGAAGGACTGAATAGAATATTTACAACATATAATGCAATCTGTCACTTGTTTTTAACTCCAGTTCTATCTTCAGTTTCACACATTTAAATCAAATAAAATCTATAATCTTTCCTTTTTACTGTTCCACCCAATAAGGGTCCCTGAGCACAGCGGGTTTGGACTGTAGAGACATCAAGGACTAAATGGACACAGCATTTCCACTGTGTGGGATGACGACAACAGGGAAATATACAAAAGCAGAGTGGCACCACTCTTGGACATGTGCTCTGGGGCTCAGGACAGTGTCAAGTTCCACAGGAGCAGGAATGAATGCAAGGTGAGGTCAGGGGGCCGAGGCCTCTGGAGCGCTGTGGGGAGCCTGGGCTGTTTCGCGGACTGCAGTTTCTGTTCTAGGCAGAGCAGACATCTGATTTCCTTTGCGACCAGAGCACCCTGTGTGCCGGTAAGACCAGACAGCCAGGGCAGAAGCAGGGTGGCCTGAGAAGCTGCTATGAGAGGTGGCAGCTGAGCAATGAAAGGGTCAAATTCCTGTTCTATTTACGTCTAGGTCATGTCAGGGCCTACAGATGGACTCCATCCGAGGCACGGAGGCATAAAGAAGAGTCAGGTTTGAGTAGCGGGCTATAGGCTGGGTCTTTGCAGCTCCTGCCCAGTCCTCTCCCTCAGCCCAGGAACCTAGACCACATCCTCTACAAGTCAGGACTTCAAAGCCCTGCTCACCGCCCTGCCCCACAGCTCCTCACAGCCCAGTCCCTTAGCCCCTTGTTTTCGGCCTTCACAACTTTCACCTCTATTAGCCAATGATCCATTCTTAGTATAATTTCCAAAAAGTGACTCAGGGTAGCTCGGACAACAGCTACCATCCCTACTTGGGCTCACATGACTTCCTGGCAGTCCTGAGTTCCAGCCTCCAGGAGCCTGACAAAAGCTGCCCTACACACTGGAGTGCAACAGAAACCCTGGCCAGCCCACAGTGCCCGCCATGATGCCCTCTGCTGACTTCTGTTCTGCTAAAGCCAGTGCATCATCAACTCTGCTAACTAAAAATGGAAATAAAGAAACCCTTCTCAAATCCTTAAAACAGACATTAGCTCCCAAAGGCCATGTCTGGCTCAAAGGAAAGTGACTACATGATTTATCATCCCTACTAGACAAGGCATGTGGTGTACCCCCGTAATCCCAGCACTCAGGAGCCTGAGGCAGGGGGATCATAAGCTAGAGGCCTGCATGAGCCACACAGCAAGACCATCTGTCTCAAAGTCTAAACGAGTAACAAGAAGACCCACAGTCCTGCAGTACAGGCTGTAATGACAGCTACTGAAAAGGCTGAGGCAAGAGGACCACAACAAGTCTAAAGCCCGTGCTACAAAGTACATCCAAGGCTGGACTACAGAACTTATCGACACTCTACTCAGATGAGAAGGCAGATCCGTGAAAGAACATTCATCTAGCCTATGCCAGGCTTTAACCCTAGCAATGGCCAAAACAAACATCATGAGAATTTATCTTCCAAAGTGCAATATAGAACTTGAAAGCTGGCAATATTAAGAGTTACAGCATCTACTCACAGGGTTGGAGATATGGCTCAGAGGTTAAAAGAAATTTGCATAGGCTGCTCTTCTCCTGGGTTCAATTTCCTGTTCCAAGGGCCCTGGCACCCTCATATAGACATATATGAACATATAATAAAAATTAACCCTACCTGGGCATGGTGGCACACACCTTCAATCCCAGTATTGGAAAGGCAGAGTCAAGTGGATCTCTCTGAACTCAAGGCGAGCCTGGTCTATCTAGTGAGTTCTAGCGGCCAAGGCTGCACACAGAGACACTGTCTCAAATCATAACAAAACCAGTTACAATACAAGCAGGATCAGGCTGGAGAGATGGTTCAGCAGCTGAAAGCACTGGCTGCTCTTCCAGAAGTCCTGAGTTCAATTCCTGGCAACCACATGGTAGCTCACAACCATCTACAGTGAAATCACTCTGACATAAAAGCATACATACAGATAGAACACTCATATACATAAAATAAACAAAAAATGCGAGCAGGAGTTATCCATAACACTGGAATATATAAGCATATATCACATATACTAGACACATGTCCACCAGTGCCAAATGGAGCCGTGTAGAGAAGTCACTGTGATGTGCCTGGATGGGAACTGTTAGAAAACGCCCATGTACATTCTGAAATAACTAGGCACATTACAAAAGCAGACCACATCACGAGGCCTCAGAACAGTGATTCAGATGATGTAGACACGCAGGATCGGGGCGGCCCTACAGTGAGTAGGAAACTGGCCAAGGGGAAGAAGACATTGAAAACAACGCATACTCATATCATGTGTCAGAGCGTTCCTACACAAGTTTGCTTTTAAAATAAATTTTACTATGCATATTTAAGGTATGCAATATGATGTTCTGGAAGACATGTAGATAATGAAAAGGCTGCATGGTGGGGCAAGTTAACACACCTGTCACCTTCGTACTTACTCTTCTGTTTCCATGGGAGGGAGCAGCAAGGCTGACTTTACTCATCCTCCATGCATGCCAGCCCAGCACACTGCTGAGCTGTGTTTTCACACAGAGCTATAGTTCTTATATCCCAAACACTAATGCAGCGTCTAGACTCAAGATGTTTCATGTTTCCATTAACAATTAAGACTGTAAACATATTTAAACCTTTACCCCCACCCACCCGCAATGGACAGGTGAGAATATACAAACATGGACCAACTTGCCATGACACTAGATGTCATGAATATTTCTATGATATTCTGTGCTTCCACTACCTTTAGAAATAAAATACAAGGCTTCTTTGTCAAGCCCTGGATATCTTGAAACTCGACCTGTAGACCAGGTTAGACTCAAACCCAGAGATCCACCTGCCTCTGCCTCCCAAGTACTGGGATGAAGGGTGTGCACCACCACCGCCCGGCTCCACTACCACTCTTAATTCTCTGCCTGGCTCAGAGGCTGTGGCTCAGCTTCTCTACATGCCTACTCACTGAGTGTAATTACAGATACATTTTGGTGAAACCACTACTTAGCATCTAAAAATAAATAAATATTGCTTACAAAATACACTGTGGATGGAATGAAGGATCACTTTTTCGTGCCCTATGTCTGTCACTAATCAAATGTCAGACTCTACCGCAGCATAAACAGTATTGGCAGGGTCAAGCGCACCCAGCACTGTGTCATCCAAAGAAGACTCTGGGATAAAGGGGTCCATATTGCTGAGACCCACCCACAAAGCCTGCTCCCATTCCCTCTCTGGTCCCTGGCACCCATAGGGTTCTCATGGCTGATGAGAAGGAGCCTTTATGAGGCAGAATTGTAGCCCTCTTATCATCAAAACCTAGAGTCAAAGTTAACAAGGCGTCAAAACAAACACAAACCTTATGCAGGCTTTATCTATGTTTTATGTTGCCTGCCCCTCCCCCTTCTCCAGGTTCTCACTGATCTAGGCTGGGCTTGAACTTGCAACCCAGGAAACGAAGATCACAAGAGTGTGCCACCATGAACATATCTTTTTAATTTTTTTAAGAAGGACAACTAGTATTTGTAAGAAAAAAATAAGACACAGGTGTGACGTTGTAAAATAAAGACTGATCTTATCTATTCCTTTTGTGAAGGAAATCCACTACTGGTACCATAAAGTGTCCCAGAATGAGCGCTGTATAGCTTGGGTTCCCTTTCTGTAAAGAGAACAGACAGCCCTGCCATGACCTCAGAGAGTCTCATCATGATGGCTGAAGTGACTCTCTGGAGGCAAGGAAATAAGGCCCTTCTTGGCCACATGGCAGACAACTCACCAACTGACCACAGTCCATAGTTGCTGGAAGATGCATCCTGAAGACTTGATTGATATGTTCCTGATTTGAGGGAGACACTTTCCTCCATGACAAAGAACACAGTTTGGTCCACAGGGGGAATGGTAAAGCTAAGGCTGAAATAATATCCACACTACACTTCGACATTGTTGCTACAATACATTTAAATATCTTTTAAGTTAAACAAATTAATTAAAAATAAAAATGTTTAAAAAATAAATTAAAAAAGAAAAACCATTGTATCTAGCGACTTGGTCTATGCTGCCCTCTGCTGGCTAAATGAATAGACTATTACTAGTCATGACTCTAATGTTACCTTGGAATGTGTTCAGTGCAACCATAATGCAGGGAATGCACTTTGTGACTGTGTAGCAACTTCCAGCTTCACTCCTCCTTGGGGCTTTTCTTTCCCCTGATGTTTTGAGACAGGATCTCACTATGGAGACCAGGCCAGCCTTGAAGTCACTGCTCCCTCTGCCTTCCAGCACTGGCACAGGCTTACACCACCATCCAAGCCTTCCCTGCATCTTTAGGGTTCCCTACCTCCCACTGTTCCCCAGGTGTCCTCTTCCCTGGGGGAACGTGTGCACCGACCAAATGCTCTGCTCTGGTTCAGCCAACACTGCTGAGCCATCAAGTGCCATTCTGTCCGGCACTTCGTTCCCAAGTGCTTAAGTATGGGGTTTACTGAAGGACACAGGTGGCAGACTCAAACCAATGACCAGAGCTAAGGCTGAGTTCTGAGGCTCGAGGAGCTCCAAACTCAGAAGAAAAATACAAAGAAAATTCTCCCGTGGGAATGGAGGAGAAGGAAAACAAAAAGAAACACTTTTCAAGAAGACCAGGAACTTGGAGGCATCATCTTGCATCTCCTCTGGAGGTGATCTAAGAGGTTACCAAATGATTCAGAGGTCACTATCTCAGGGGGTCTATATAACCTGTGGGGCGAGGAGGCCTCAATCAGCATGCTGGCTCCTCCCATCAGCATGCTGGCCCCTCCCATCAGCATGCTGGCTCCTCCCATCAGCATGCCTGGTTTCTAACCCTCCACTCTAGCTTTCCTAGCTGCTCTACTCTTTGAAAACAACTGTATGACCAATCAGAAACAACCTCAGCCTCTTCTCAGGCAAGGAGCCTAGTCCAGAAAGCAGGCTACAAGAAAGAGAAACAGGGATGTAGGAAAGGCTAACTCAGAGACTGAGGAGTTGTCAGGAAACCAGGTCATCACACTGCCAGGTGGGCTGGCAAGACCTGCTACACCAGTAAAAGACCAGAGGCTGCACTCTGAGAATCTACTGGATAAGTTTGTTTATTGTTGTTGTTGTTTTGTTTTGAGACAGGGTTTTCCTGTGTAGCCCTGGCTGTCCTGGAACTCGCTTTGTAAACCAGGCTGGCCTTGAACTCACAGAGATCCACCTAGCTCTGCCTCCTGAGTGCTGGGATTAAAGGCCACCACCACCTGGCCATTGGTTAAATTTTAAATGCACGTATCAGTTTGCAAAGAAATACAGAAATACTTTTGCAGGTCTACATGATCACTCTGAGAGATGTGACTGAAACAGAACAGGCACTCTCCAGTCACCTCATCCTTGCCATCACCAACATCTCCATCTCAAGACTCTCTGCTTCGCTTCAGAGTGGAGGGAGCTGAGAGGCGCCT
>JAQHUG010000183.1:3567131-3589102 GCA_028555095.1 Dicrostonyx torquatus
CCCACCCCACAATCACCCCTTTACTGTACTGGTTCCTGCAGTTACTCCAGGTTATACACTCACACCTGAAGATTTGAAGCTCACAGCTGACTTCCTACCATCTACCCCAGCCTTCCATTATAATTTCAAAATTTAGAGTTGAGAAATAAATTTTCTAGCAACAATAACCCCAAATATCCTTGTGGGAAAGCATCCTCAGAGACCGTCAACAGGGGACAAGCTGAATTTGTTTTGATTGTTTTGTACACAGAGTGCTGGGAGCCTTCGAAAATACTGAAGCAGAGTCAGGGAGACGGCTCAGGGGGTCAAGGTGCCTGCTGCCATTCTGCCAGCCTGAGTTCTGTCCCAGGGGCCCCAGAGGATGGAAGGAAAGAATCAGCTCCCGTGAGTAATCCTCTGACTTCCACAGGAACACTGTGGCAAACACCTTGAAATAAATAAAAGTTTTAGTGTGGGCCCATACTTCATACAAGATATTTACAGGCAGGCATCCTGGCCATGCTTAATTTCCAAGGCAGCTGCAATCCTGCCAGACAAGCCAGCCACCTGACAAAGGCCAGGGTGTATGGCTCCTTCCCCTTTGTTATTATGTAGACCGCCTGGGAAGAAGTGTTGATTCTAAAGCTGGTAAATTAAGTTATGTCCCCCAGAAAAAGAATATTAATAAGTATCCACCTTGGTTTACCTGGGGGATAAAAGGTGTTTTGTGTAGTAAGCGCAGGTAGATCTTCAGGAATCGATGAAGCCTGAGATGCCCTTTCTGAGATAACTGTGTGAACTGTGTCTCATCATTTTTCTTGCGCCTCTGTACCAATCAGGTGAGGAAAAATTAGTTTCTATGTTGGGGCCATGGACCCTGACATAATGGCGCCCAACACGGGGCCGACCACTGAACCTCAAGGAAAGCTGGACAAAGGACAAGAAGTACGAGAGAAAATGTGAGAACTGACCGCTGAACCTCGAGAAAAGCTGAACAAAGGAACAGAAGGACGGAGGAGAACGTGAGGCTGATCTGCGAACCTCAAAAAAACAAGGACGAAGTGACCAGACGTGAGGAACCCACGAGAAAAAAATCAGTGGCTACATGAGTAATGTGCGCTTAGATAACAAAGCGGGACAGTGATATCAGGAGTAAAATTTGCAAATATAGAAATACGGGACAAGGAGAAAGCGATCGAATGGCTATGCAGTTGGCATGCTTTTTGTTATTTTTGTTTGGCAGAGAAGAGAGTTGGAGACATGGCTTAGCTGCAAACAGCACTTGCTGCTCTTACAGACGACCCGATTCAGTTCCCAGCACCCACATCACACAGATCACACTCGAGATTCAAGGGATCTGATCCCCTCCTTTGCCCTCCTCTGACACCTGTATGCACACGGTGCACAGACATACACTCAGAGACACACACATGCACATTGAATACATACATATATTTAAAGACTAAAAGCATTAAATGGTTTTACTGTGCTGATATTTTTTGAAAAAAAAGAATTGAGACAGATTTCTTTGTTTATGGATACAAGATGATTTCTAAGCTGTAGGAAGTGGGGAAAATAAAAACAGAATAGCATGCAAACACTTATCATTAGAATACACATACAAAAATAAATAAAAGTTAAAAAAAAAAACCACACATGCAAGTAACATACATTTGCCCTCGTACATCCAGTCAGTGCACATAGTTTCTGGGAAGCCCTGCATTCTGAGTCCCCTCATAGAGCCTTTCTACATGGCCATGGCTTGAGTTGTGTCCCCCAAAAGATAGATGTTGAAGCTTCAACCCCCACGGCCTGCGAACACAACTATCACTGGGGATTACATCCTTGCGGTGTGATCAAGAGGATGTTAGAGTAGGCGGTGGGACGTCTAAGATGGCGATCTGGACGCAGAAGCAGCCAAGAGAAGCCATGTGAAGAGGCACGGGCTGGCGTGATGCCAGCCCGAGATCACCTGGAACAATAATTGAAAGGCAGGAAGGATCCTGGCTCAGCACCTCTGGAGGGAGCACAGCCCCACAGGCCCACACCTGCCCTCCAGAACCTGAAACACATTCCTATTGTTTTTAACCAACCAGTTTTGGACACGCTCCCCATACGTTTCCGTGGTTTTATGATTTCTTTGGGGGCTGGAAGGATGGATCCGTGGTTAAGAGCATTTGCTGTTCTTCCAAGTTCAGTTCCCAGGACTCACGTCGGGCTGCTCAGAACTGCCTGTAACTCTAAATCCAGGAACTCTGACACAGGCTCCTGCACACTCGTGGTACACAAAAACTCATGCACATATGAATACACAAAGATTTTAAATGTTTATTTTTTCATTCTTAATTATGTGTATGCAGAGGTAGGTGCACATCAATGCAGGTGCCAGTGGAGGCCAGACAAGGAAGCCAGATGGCTATGTTCACACAAGTGTGACCAACACGGGCTACTGGGCAGCGGCCCAAGGAGGACTGACACAGTTTTGAGAGAAGGATGACAAAGCCTGAGAAATCAAGACACCTGCTTCATGATCCAATGAGCAAATTCTATACCTGACCCTGTCCGGAGTCCTCCATGCTCCCCAAGAAAGGAAGCAAACAAACCGAGGCAAAGCCAGCTCTCCCAGGGGCAAGCCTTGGGTCTCTCCCACCCAGGTGGAATGTATAGGCATGCCTTTGATTCCTAACTGGTGGCCTTGGCGCTCAGGCAGGAGCCATCGTGGCCTGCACTTGCCAGCTCCGGGCTTTGGAGAGCCTGGAGGCCACAGGAGAAGAGGGGCTTACACAGGAAGAGGCCGCACAGGCTCAGATGGGGCACTGTCTTGCTCTGAAAAAAATCCCCAGATTTTGTTTTGCTAAAGCGTGCAGTTTCTTCCGTGTGTGAATGGCACTTACAACGTGTTTGTAATGGAACTTGATTGTATCCAGCTGTCACCAACTGTTCCTGTGCCACCCAGAAGGCAGCTGGCCACGGGCCACAGTGGGGCGTTCACTTCCAGTAGAGGAATTACTGCTCTGGGTTCCAGCTCGACTTCACCAAAATGTTTCCAAGCATGAAAAAGGCAAAGGGGGTGGGGTGGGGTCCTCGGAAGGCACAGGAAAGCTGAGTGGGTAAAGGGGGCTTTGGAGACCTAGCTTTGTGTGTGTGTGTTGGTGCTGGGGGGGAGGGGCTGCCTGTTTCCCGAGCAGTCTAAATCATGGTCACAGTCATGCTTCTTGCACAAGATTTTCCAGTTTGTGCATTCAACAAATCCGACCAGGTAGCTAGGCTCTGGCTGAAGACAATGGCAATGATTTAACTGTAACAGCATACGAGAAGAAGAGTATGTCAAGGTGTTGGGGAAATACACTTCACGGGGTCACTTCTAGCATCACAAGATCAGAAGGATCACATGCGGGGTGAGACAGCTCTGAGCTCCACCCCTGGAACCCATACGGTAGAAGAGAACGGACTCCCACACCCGGTCCTCTAACCGTAGTACATGCTCACACCCCACAAAATAAATATAACCCAAAATAAAAACCAAAACATCTAAGATATATTTTTTTCATTTATTATGTATACTATAGTCTGTCTGTATGTTTACAGGCCAGAAGAGGGCACCAGACCTCATTACAGATGGTTGTGAGCCACCATGTGGTTGCTGGGAATTGAACTCAGGACCTCTGGAAGAGCAGGCAATGCTCTTAACCACTGAGCCATCTCTCCAGCCCCCTGAGATATATCTTAAGAATGTCCACTCTTAGTATGAGGTGATGACAGTTTAGATTCATTTGACAATTCAGCCATGAGAGGCTGGAGAGATGGCTCAGTAGCTAAGAGCCTTGGCTACACTTGCAGAGGACCTGGGTTAAATCCCCAGCACCTATACAGAAGCTCAAAAACTGCCTGTAATTTCAGTTCCAGGGATCTGATAACCCTCTTCTGGCCTCTTGAGTTCCAAGCTAGCCAGGGTTACATAGGAAGACCCTGTCTCAAATAAATAAACAAACCAAAAAATTATAGTTAAGAAAATCTTGCTGAGAGTAAAATCCCACACATTTCGCAAGCATTTGTTATGTACACTAGATGCTGTTAGAGGATACCCAACCATAGGAAGAAGCTACTCCGATTCCGATGCGTCTATCGGCAGCAGGGACCACCCTAAATGAAGGAGAAAAAGCATTGAAAACAAGTAGACCAGACCCAGGGTGACAGACACCCCAGTCATAATGGTGTGGCTACACCCCTGCACTATAGAGAACACAGGTGACATCATTGGCAATGCTGCCTCAAGTAAGACCCCATCACACCCTGATCTAGATTCCTGTCCTTCTGATAGCAAGTCATGATTGGCAACCTCAGCCCAGCCGGGTAATGGTGGCCCACACCTTTAATCCCAGCTCGTGGGAAGCAGAGGCAGGCAGAGGATCTCTGAGTCTGAGGCTAGCCTGGTCAAAGAGGGAGTTACAGGGCTATATAGACAAACTGTCTCGAAAAACCAAAAGGAAGAGAAGGAAAAAAAATCTCGACCTCAACCTTGGCAGAGCTGGAACCAGGCGAAAGGAGGTGTCCCTGAGGAAGCGCTGGGCCTAAGCAACCGCCTCTGGTTTGTCAATGGGGAGGAGCAGTCCCTGACCTAAGGCACCTGGTAGAGGCGGACCTTCCAGACAGGGGCTCTAAGGTCATTGGGACCTCACAGATGCCCTGGCTGACAGCAAGGGGACATCATCTGACCGTGTCATCTCACAGGCAGCTTGTTCACCCCACCGTTCAGGCAGGGTTTCCTGCTTTAGGAGACAGATTGGAGAACCAGAGGGGAGACCGAATCCCGGAGAAGGGACGGTGACCCAGGCTTCGTCCGGCATTTCCAGACATCAGGTGTTCAAGACAGATGTGTGCATGTATACAGGTGCATATAGAGGAGAAGCTCCAGTCTGAAGTCAGGGCCTCCCACCAACTAACTCCAGGAGAGTAAGCCCGGATCAAAGAGGCAGCCCACAACCTGCCAGCAGGGTTATCCCAAAGAGCCGCTGAGCTGCGCGGAAATCCGCACTTGAGTGATCGCTGGCTCACCCTGAATGGGGGACGAGAGGAATTGGGGAGGGCAACGGCAGGGGATCCTGAGAGGCCTGGAGCAAATACACATCACCTATGGGAACCCAAGTGGGCCACGAATGGAGGGATGCGGGCAGTGGAAAGGGAGAGCAGAGAACAAGATGCTGGAAGGTCGAGGGAGCGGGGTGAAGGCAAAGAATGACAGCGCTCAAGACGGGACTTGTGACAGGAGGCAGACAGGGTATGAAGGCAGTAAGGTCCACCCCTGGATGAAAAACAAAGCAGCGGGCTCAGCTCAGCCAAAGATACCTCTTCCTGAAGCTGCAGGTCATAGAGGATGGAGGGCAACGGTGTCCATAGGCTCATTTCATGCACACGATGGTTAATATTGCCAGCTTGACAGGGTCTAAAAATCACCTAGGAGACACATCTCTGGGCAGGCCAGTGATGAAGTTTCTAGTCTGGGTTTACTGAGATGGGAGGATTCACTCACTCTAACTGGGGGTGGTGGCACCATTCTATAGGCTGAGGACGAGTTGAGCACCAGCATCCATCTGCTTCCTGAGATCGGACACAGAGTGACAGCTGCCTCATGCTCCTGACACCCTGACCACCCCATCAGGAAGGGTTGTGGTCCAGAAAACAAACCTTCCTTTTCTAAGTTACTTCTTGTTGGAGGAGCATGCTTGTTGGTTCCCGGCGCTCAGCCCCGAAATAATCACACAGAAACCGTATTATTTGCAATACTGTTTGGCCGATAGCTTAAGCGTATTTCTGGATAACTCACATCCTAAACTAACCCATCTCTATGAATCTGTGATCACCACGTGGATGTGGCTTACCGGGTGAAGTTCAGTCCAGCAACTGTCTATGGCGGGGGAGGGGGAAGGGGACTCTACATAGCTTCTTCCTGAATGTCTCCTTTCTCCCAGCATTCAGTTTAGTTTCCCCCGCCTATATAAGTTCTGCCCTATCAACAGGCCAAGGAAGCTTCTTTATTCACCAATGGTATTCACAGCATACAGAGGGGAATCCCACGTCAACTTCTGTTAGTACTTTGCCACAAGAAAAGTAAGAGCTTAGCTCTGGGCTCCCAGTCTTCTTGGCCTCCCATAGGCCTGGTCATCCTTACTGTGTCCTCTGTACTCCACCCCTCTCCAGGTGCAATTGTCAGCTCAGGTGTCTAAGAGGCCAGTCAGACCAGGTTAGCCAGTATCACCTGCCTAGGTCACCTTTATCACGGCCTGAAGTTATCCCAGGAACCCAGCTGACCCCATGTCAACACCCTCACACTGCGCCTCCTTCAGGCACTTCCTGTAGACGTGACCACACCTTCCTCCATCCTTGTGGTCTCTTTTTGCAAAAGTACTCATCCTGCATTGGAAACCACCAGTTCTGCTGCCAGCAAGTCATCGACTTGGCTTCACGCTCATGCCAGAGCCAGCCAGGCTTTGGCAAAGTGGCAGTAAGAGGGTGATCTTAGTACCCTTGTCAGCACTGTGCCCCAGAAGTGTCAGTGTGGCTACTGAGAAGTCACTGCACGCTTCTCTGGTTTGTGAATGGCAGTGACCTCACTCATTTCACCAATGCTTGCTTTTCTGTTCTCATATTGTCTGGATAAGCAGCTGAGAATACTATGCCAAAGACCAAATCCCTGTGTCTATTAGACCAGAAACTTCCAGGTCTGAGCCACTGGTTCAGAAGGTTGGCTTTCCTAATTGGAACCCTCCTGCTCACAGGCAAGTTTGGAGGGAACTGCCTGATCCCAACTTTCAGGACAGATGCTCTGCTGAGCAAAACCAGTGGGGGTTGGGATGGCCATTGAGGGACCAGCAATTTCCATAGACACCTAACAAAGTCCGGTGTCAATGGGAGAAACCCAGTCCACACAAAACAGAAGTGTCTTCTCATCACGCCTCCAACCTGTGGCTGGGGAAGCTGCTGGGACATCATGCCACCAGATCAGAAGAAGGGACTATGCCGATATGAGCGTTATGGTATTGTACAACACTATCCTTGGAATGTAACAGCCACTGTCAGAGCTGGAGCAACTTTCAAAAGACCCTCAACATTGGGCAGCTGAGAGCTGATATTCCTGCTAGATGGGCTGAGGAGCATCACCGGACGCTCATCTATCTCAGCCATGACACTGGCAAGTCATTTGTATTTTTAATAAAGCCTGCCTGAAGTGCAGAGAGTAAAACAGCCACACTGACCAGTTTTACAAATACAATTATGGGATAAACTTAAATACATTTCTTTAAATCTTTTATTTAAAACCATTTTTTTTTTTCCTGAGAAGGGAATCCCAGTACATCGTCCAAGATGGCCCGTAACTCCTAGGCTCAAACGATGATCCTTTCTGATCCCAGCTGTGGACGGCCTGAGAGTGCAGCATGGGAACACAGCCACCTGACCTGGAGACGCAGCCCAGCCATTGCTGGGGTGAGCATTTTTTAAAAATAAAAGGAAAAGGCAGACACAGAGAGAACTCACAAAAATGCATTACTTTATTGCACCAAGATCTTGGCAATATTTGGGGGTTCTTGAGACGGAGAGTGGAGAGTGTGGGGATCCCTGCACACATACAGATGCAGCCACACAAGGATGTAGGATAAGGCGGTGAGCGAGAAGAGAAACACCAGGGAGGCAGCCCTCTGCACGTGGGCCACACCACATCCTCTGCCCAACACAAACTTCAAACTGATAGGATTTGAGCCAACAAAACGGCTACTTTTAGAAAAGCCTCAGTTACTTATGTCAGGACATGTCACCTAGAACTCTGATGATTTTTCCAGGACCACTGTGTCCCTAGTCTGTTTCTAATCGCTTCTCAGGAAGGAAAGGACTTGCCTTCACTGACCGTAACATATCTGCCAGCGGTCAGGATGTCAGTTGGGGGCTCAGGACTACCCAAGAGGCAGTGGGTTACACTCCCCTGGAAGAGATTTTACAACGGATAATCTAGCAGACAAAGGAAGGAACCGATGTAGAGGAAACACAGGAGACAGATCAATTCTGTGTTGGCAGCTTCTACGACTCTCAACTACAGAATGCCACAGGAAAAAACAAATGTGGCCTAGAAGCAACTGATACAGGAACAATGACAACACCGCGAGTGAAATGACAGTCCCTGCCCATGAACACGGTGTCCAGAATCCGGCCCACACCAGACTCATTACATTCGGCTGGAAGACTCAGCCAGCAGACCCACCATGGAACTGCTGCTCCCTCCCTTTATTTCCAAAGGGAGGGACACAAACAGGAAGGAAACACCCACGTGGAAACAAGACCTTACCTTCTCACACGGAGAACACAGCTTTTTCCACATGGCAGCACTAAGGCCCTGTCTGGGCAGCTGGATAAAATACTACATGTGGAATTGACAAGGCAGCCCCCACCCCTCCCAAGAGGCTCAGACTGAAGAGGCCAGTCCAAAGCAGCCTAGGACTTCGGGAAAGAGACGTGTCCTGTGAGCAAGAACCTTCTGGAAACTCCCATCTCCTGAGTGCTGTCTTCCCTTGGAAATACGGCCCTCACTAGGGAGTCTTGTTAAACCAAAGTCTGCAGGGACAGCTTGAGCAAGACAGAAAAGGACTCTTTTGAGTCATACAATCTTCTCAATTTCAAAGCACTCACAAAATTGAGCAAATGAAGCCAGTATTTGCATATCAGGGAACATACTGCTACAGGAGCCACAGGCCTGGTCAAAAATAAATGCTTTATCGGGAGTAGTAAAATAACGGAGAATTCATCTTTAAAGACCACCACCTTGACAGAGACCCGTAGGTTAGTGCAGATGCAGGGAAGCTCGTCAAGGTCACCTCGGCAGGGATAGCAGCCTTAGAAGCAGAGGCGCTGGCACGTATTTCAAGGCTCTCCTGTGCCTAGAAGCTGCTGAGGCCTTTCGAGGAGATGCTCTTGGGGGTGGGGGGCAGTGCAGTCACCAGGGGTTCTG
Source organism: Dicrostonyx torquatus (assembly GCA_028555095.1). NCBI lineage: Eukaryota > Metazoa > Chordata > Mammalia > Rodentia > Cricetidae > Dicrostonyx > Dicrostonyx torquatus. The sequence goes on from JAQHUG010000183.1 coordinate 3,576,106, forward strand.
CAGCTGACAGTCAGTCATACAGAGGCCCCTTTGAGGATAGGGCCACAATACAGCTCCAGCAGGAGAGCAAAGGAGGGCTCACCAGAAGAGGCACTAACATGCCACCATCCTGAGTGAAGGACATGCTGGGAGATGCTGGCCCCAATCTTGTCTCTGACAACCCCAGACCAGGAACAGAGGGGTTTTCTACCTAGACCCCAGGGTCTATAAGGATACTCAGCCTTTGCAGATGTCTCCTGGGTTACTGTCAACATGACACCACAGGCCAGTCTTTCTCTTGCAAGGTTCGTTATGAATGCCACCAGAGGCCCTGAGCTGAAGCCCCAGGGCTTCTACGTTAGATCATCTGTGAACAGTGGCACCAGGAGCCTCCGCCATGGCAGGCTCACAGTGCAGTGGAGTTTGCACAAGGCCTCTCCTCAGAACCCAGGATGTGGTGTGACAGCTCTGCAGTGGCCCAGGTGCACTGGTCTTCCTGGTGAGAAGAGAGAGCATGAGAATGCTATGACATCCCTGGGTCTGTCAAAAGACAATCAGCCACACCTACAAATAGACACAGACACACACACCACAGACTCATGCATCAGACACACTACACACATCTATCACATGCACCAGGCAGACACACTACACACATATACCAAATGGTCACAGACACCATACACATCCCAGGTCACACATGCCATGTACACACCAGACACACATACCATACACACACACATATATTTAATACCACACACACACACCGCAGACACATAGTACGCACACCACAGATAAACACACACACAACAGACCATACACCAGACTACACATGCTACACACACACCAGACACACAATCAGCTACCAGAGACACATATACAAAACAGAAGTACATGCTAACATGCACACCAAATAACCAGACGTACAGAGCACAGACAGAGCCCCACGCACAGCAGACAGGCACACACCCAAGCTGACCTCTAGCAAGCACAGGAGCTCAGCGGCGATAGCTGAGACTGGCGACCTTAGCAGGGTGAGTCACAGACCAAAAGTTCCGTCTGCTCTGGAGCTTCTGGAAGGCATTGAAGTTTCTCTTCTTCTCTCTCTTGAACTTTTTAATCTTCTTTTCCTAAATGAAGAGTCACAGTGTCACACAGTTCCCAGAGAGGGCTCCTCCAAGCCGCAGAGGCTTCTTGCTGCACACATGGCATATGCCCCCGAGACACACGTGCAGTTACCGCACATGGACGGCCTCTGAGGAGGCTCCTGCCACCCTCATCTTCCTGAGGATGAGACAGAAGGAAGAGACCCACACCTGCCCAGGGTACTGGATGCACAGAGAAACAGTTCAGCGGGAGGGAACCAGGAGGCTGACTGCGGCCTGGCCCAGCTGCTCTGTGCACACACAACTGCACCAGACACTGCAGCCCCAAGCCTATGGTCACAGCCGCACACCATACCTTTCCTCGATCAAACTCCTCATCCCAGTCATCAAGCACGGTCTGGGTCCGGGCCAACCTGCTGTCTTGGATGGCATCCTGACTGACTGCAGAAGGCTCACCATCCCAGGTCAGAACTGTACAAGATACATTCTGTCAGCACCCATGGGTCCCAGTCACCCTGCAGATTCTCCTCAGGACTCATTTACCACCAAGGCCCATCTGTTCTAACCACTGTAGGGTTAGACTGCCTCTCAACAGAAGAAACATGGAAGGGAAGGTGGGTGTGATCAATGTGAGCTCCAATTCCAACTGCAAACTTCTCTCTAACCTGGGCTCTCACTTTAGAAAAAGGGTTCATGCTCCAAGTCTGCTTTGTAAAACAGGGCCAAAGTCAGTACTGCCAACACTAGAGTCGGAGGGCTTGATCCTTTCGCTCTTCTGAACTGGGGACCGAGATATTCTGCTCAGGTGGGCCAGGGTTTATGCTCCCCACTTTGCCCTGCTCTTGGGTCTCAGATCTTTCGGATCCAGGGACAGAATCTGCTTTTCTGCCACAGCAGGGGTGGTGTTAGAGCCCAGCCTACAACTGCTGAAGTTTTATAAACCCGACCATTGTGGTTGCCACAGCTCCTCGCACACCAAGACCCACCCCACCCCCTCCCACAACCCTAGGAAGCCCTGCCTCAGACCCGTACCTTTTTTCCCATAAGCCTTATCAGATGAGTCCTGGAGCAACACCTGGACCACATCGGGTTCTTGATCTCTGTTCCAGCCAACGAGAGGCGCTTGTCCCAGTCCTGTAATCAGAGGACATACTAAAACCAAATCACTGAAGAAACAATCATACATCCTTGTAATGGCACCAACAGACAACGTCCTAGTGATAATCCCACCTCACTGTCCAAGTCCATTCGTGAGAAAACAACAAAAAGCCAGCACTGAGATCTCTGTCCTCAATCTGACAGAACCACCTCCAAGTGCAATCTAACTACCCAGTCACAAAGGGTCTGCTACAGCTAGGACCTTCAAGTGTCCCACAAGACCATGCCCTGGAGGCCTGGGCCCTAGAAGGAGTCACAGGAAGTGTTCCGGTTACTGGGCGCTTGCCCTCCCCAGGAGGAGTAGGTCCACAGTCACCCTTCTGCTCTCTGGCTTCCTGACCGTCAGTGAGCAGCCACAGTGATGCGCTGCACCACAGGCCAGAACTACAAGGTGCGTGGAACCTAAGACTAGAGCTCTGCTGCCTCCCTCCAGAGCTATGTGCCATGCTAGCCATGCCTTGTCTCTGAAATGGCGTCTGAGGGATTAGCTGGTGACAGAAGGATGGCATGTGGTGAGAGCTCCCAGTTGCCCACGATGAGGAATAGTGAGAGGCCACCTTTGTGGCTATCAGCAGCAGTCCTCACCCAGGCGGTCACTACAAAGATGGCCATTCATGCTCAACTCAGGGACTGGGGTGACACTGGGCCTCGGGCTCCTCTGGCCTTCTGGGTGCTGGCTTTCTTCCTCTTTCTGCTGTGAGGCATGTGTCCTTTTTCTCCTCTTCTTCTTCCTCTGCAACTCTGTCCTGGCCTCAGGCTCACAGTGGTCTGCAGGGCAGCAGCTGTGGGGAGCCGGAGGAGGAGGACAGTCAGCCCTGCAGGCACACCACAGGCAAGAGTGAAGCTCCTTGATGGCACCACAGCTCCACCCCATGAGCCTGTGAGACAGCTCAGCTATTAATGGCACTTGGTATCAAGCCTGCCGACCTGAGTTTGATTCCTATTCCCTCAAGTTCCGCTACACATGGGCCATAGTGTGCAAGCATGCTCACATGCACACACACGTGTAAACAAATAAATATAATGCTTAAAAAAAGCCGTTGAGATGGCTCCGTGGGTAAATGTACTTGCCATCAAGGCTGACAACTTGAGTTTGATCCCCAGAACCTACATGGTAGCTGCAAGCTGTCCTCTGACTTCCATGTACATGCACGTACACAAATTAAAATTAAATTAAATTTATTTAATTAAAAAGGGGAAGGGGAACTTAGAAAGAAACCAAAGCAGGGCTGGAGAGATAGTTTAGAATTTAAGAGCACTGTCTGTTCTTCCACAGGACCAAGGTTCAACTCTCAGCTCCCACATGGCACATCATAACCACCTGTAACTCTAGTTCTAGGGGATCTGAAACCCCCGCATCAATGCACACAAAACAAACAAGTAAATAAAAAAAGCCAGAGCTCCACCCCAACATTCCTGAGATCGCTGGCGGTGCCATGAGGATGGGGTTTACTCCACCCTGAGGAGCTGTCCACAGTGACAGACAGCATGATGCTAAAGATAACACACAGGCCTTGCTTTATCCGGGGCACGTACACTGCGTCCACAGGATGCTGCTGCAACCTCATCTAAACACACAGCCTGGCCTGGGGCCTTTCTTATGCACAGTGATACCCATGGCCTGGATGTGGCTATCTTCTTTCAGCCTATGGCATAAACGGACACAGGACACTTTGCAGCCCACATCAAGGCCAGCACTATATTGTTAGCCCACACCACCCGGGAAGGCTATGGGCACATCCTAGCCATGCTCTTACCCATGCTGTAGAAGACTCTGGGAGAGGATGGCTTCCTGGCTAAGTCTCTCTGATCTCTTCCTCTTCCTCCTTTTCCTGCTGCTCACATGGTGACTGTCCAGGATGTGACTCACTTGATGGTCATTTACCTGGGGATGTGTACCCTCTTCCTTCTGGTCGTGAGACTGGCCTTCCTGCTGGGGAGCCGAGGCAGCCATATCCTCCAAGCCCTTCTTCTTCTTCTTCCTCTTCTTGCGTACTGCTGCAGGTGCTCCCCCGAGGCACTGTGGGAGATGTGTATCTATACCCAGTCTCTGGGGATCTCCATTAGGGGTCTTTTTCCTCTTTCTGGAGGGGCTGTGCGGGGCCTCGCTGGCCTCTGGCAGCTGGTGTAAGTGGGACATTAAGTGCCCGTTGACCTGAGGCAGGGGCATCCAGGCAGAGGAGCGGCAGCTCTGTGGCTCTGATGTCCCTAAGGGCTTGGCGCTACTACTGGACAGTGATGCAGAGTGGGGGTGGATGGAATGCTTCGGGAGGGTAGATGGTCGGGGAGCAGGTGCAACAGCCCTGTAGACAGTGGGTACAGGGAAAGTCACTGTAGAAGATCTGCCAACCCTCACCCCAGCTCCCTTCACATGTTAGGGTTTGAGACGAGATCTCTCTATGTAGCTCGGGCGGGCCCAGAACTGGCTACGCAGACCAGGCTGTCCTCGAACTCAGAGATCTGCTCGCCTCTGCCTCCTGAGTGCCTGGGTTAAAGGTGAACGCTACCCTGTCCAGCTCACCCTGGAATTTTAAAAGGTTATTCTGTCTCTGTGATTCTTAGATACACATGCAAATTCCATAGCTTTTAAAGGCAGGCTAACAAAATTCGGTTTATGTAAAATCAAAGTTAGTCCATGTCACAGTTTCTTGTTACAAAGTTTTTTTTTTTTTTTTTTGGTAGGTTGAAAATTGAACAAGAACCTTGGGCATGCCAAGCAAGCACCGTACCACTGGGCTACACTCAAGAGCACAGATCTGAGCATTAGGCATTCTATTCTTTTTAAATCCAGGCATGGTAGCACATACCTGCCATCATAGCACTTAGGCGGTCGAGGCAAGAAGACCAGACAGTCAAGGGCAGTCTTTACCACTTAGTGAGTTGAAGAGCAGCCTGTGCCATTTGACAGCCTGTCTTCAAATAGACTGATAAATGATACAAATGAGTGTGGCGACACTGGCTGTGACCCATAACTTAGGGAATGGAGGCTGGAGGGTCGTAAGTTCAAGGTCATCCTCCAACACACATCAAATCCACTTATGCAAAGGCTACAGCAAACAAGATCAGCTGGGCTGCCCAACATAAGCCTCAGTCACAGATCATGGGAGACAGAGACAGGTGAGCTCCTGGCCAGCCAGGGCTATATAAGTGAGACCCTGTCTCAAAACCAAACCCCCAAACCCTCCCTTCAAACAACAAAAACTAAAAGCAAAACACAGGAACCAAATCCTTATGTTTCAAGTTTTCAACTCAAATGTGTTAAGAGCTAAAATAAACAAAACATCCTGTCCAGGTTGATCTTCCAATCTCCAGAAGCCACCATGGTTCCCTTGGGGACTAAACATTCCAAGAACAGCAAAAGAAGCCATGCACCATCCACAGTTATGTTCCTTTGGATCTGGGCTGGGGACCCGATTTCATAGAGGCAACTACTGTAAGAGGAGTAAAGTAGGGACTGAGTATGGGAGGCATGCCTGTGGACACCTCAAAGGTCTGGTGGGTTCATGGAGACTATACTTGTCGTCACCCACTCTCAGTGTCTGCTAGAGCTTTAAGAAAACATTTACACTGGGGCTGGAGAGATGGCTCAGCACTTAAGAGCACTCGTTGCTCTTGCAGGTTCAGTTTCCAGCACCCAAATGGTAGCTCACATTCACCTGTAACTCCAGTTCCCCGCTTCCGACCTGTGGGCACCAGGCACACATGGTGCAGATATACATGCAAGCAAAACATTCATACACTGAAGTCTAAAAAAACAATTAAAACAAAACAGCTTGTTAGCTTGTGCCAAGTGTGGTGGCGCAGCTTTAATCCTAGCACGCAGGAGGCAGAGGCAGGAGGATCTCTGAGTCTGAGGCCAGCTTGGTCTATATAGGAAGACCCCCATCTCACACAAAAACATGACAAGGAAGGAACAATTCCCCACAGTGCCTCAACATTTGGGAACCTTAATATTTAAGAACACACCAGAAATGTCATGCTAGAGACAGGATGTATGCACACTCAGGGTGGGGGTGGAGGCAGCAACAGATGTCACCCTCACGGCATCCTGGGATTGGAGGAGCACAGCAATGACCCAGGACCTCATTCCTGCCCTCTCTTTGTTCCTATCTCCTAGCTGCCAAGGCATTTGGGTCCCTGTGAACCCAGACAACCATGTATCTTCGTATCATGCCACGCAGTACTCCTAAGGGACACAAGCATGTGTTCCAGCACCGCACTGGATCACAAAGATCATCTACAGATGAGATGAAAGGGCCTGAAGAATCCTAGAGCACTTAAGGTCTCCCTGTCCAGGCCTGGCATGCAGCTGGCAGCCTGGATGCTTTACAGAGCTAAGGAATGGAAGCACTGTTGGAGACCAAGTCATGACCCTGGCAGGAGAGATGTCCTCTGGACTCACACAGGGTCTAACTTCTTGAGGAGATACAGGTCAAGACAGTGCACAGCACTCCAGGTTACAACGTGCTGGGGCAGGCAGGTCAAAACTCAAGACTTGGGACTAAGAAGACGATCAACTCTCATCAACTGAGGATCTTTTACCAGACAGGGATGGTAAGAGGGGCCTTTGTCCTCGATGACCCATGGCTCTTCACTAGCCAAGTACATGTAACCACAGGAAGGAAGGAGTCGGCACTCCGGGGCCTGTGCCCAAGCTCACCTGGTTTTACTGACAGGCCCAGAGGAGGCAACGACGGGGTGGGTGGCTTTCATGGGGTAGGTGAGGTCGGAGAATGCTGAGGGGGGAGGTGAACGGATGTCATTGCCGGTCGCCCTCCACAGGGTGCTGGCCTGCAGTTATTGACATAAATAAAAACTTGGTGGTCTAAAAAAGGTTTGCGTGAGTGAAGAGGGAAAATAAAATTGAAAAATAAACAAAAATAAAAGAGCCCAAAAAGATGAATAAAGGGACAGAAGAAAAAAAAAGGAGGGGGTAGGTGGAGAAAGGGGATGGCAGAAGAAGAACCAGAGAGTGTTGTTGGTTAGAAATAAAAAGGAAAAAGGGAGGAATTTAAACAAGCATCCCAGCACAATTCCCACCTTTCACTCCCTGCCCACACAGGCTCTGAACGGGAAACTCCTCCCAGTCCCCTGCGTCCCTCCTCCCACCATGGCTCAGCTGTCCTTCCCACCCTGAGCAGCCCGAGAGCCCACAGTCCTTCCTCTGTGGCTCAACTAGCAGACTCCATTTACAGAGAACTGATTAGTACTCTGAGCATAGACTCCACCAGTAACCTGAGGTGCTAAATAACTGGTGTCCCCTGAAACCCACCACCTCCACCCTGTTGACAACTTGCTTTCAGCCGGCAAATGGCTGGGAATGCCAACAGACATTCTGTTCCTCTGGATTAAAGGAGTGAAGGAGGCCATAGTCCTTTGTGATGCCCTATCTTCCTATGCTCATATCAAGTCCCAAGTGACATTTTACGAGTCACTTCCAGAGAGGAGACCCCCACAGACCCACCTTCTTGGCCGACAGGGCCAGTTTTTTGGCTGGTGGAGGAGACATGAGGCTTGTGGGCTCAGAGGCGGTGCTGCTCAGGGCAGGGGACTTCAGCTTCACTATCTTGGGATCTGCTCCATTCAGCAGTGCTTTGGGATGGCCAGTGGTGGGACAGTCTGTTCCCTGAGAATCACAGAAATGCGCAGCTCTGCCCTCTGCGGTCTGAGAGGCCTTGGCAGGGTCACTGCTGGTAGAGTGTTCAGGGCTTGAGCCGCTCGAAGCCCCCTTCTCCAGGTCCACACCATTGCCTTCCCCCTTCAGCCTGTGCCCATTAGCAAAGGCTTTGACCAGGAACTTTGGGGAGGTAGAGAAGATGGTGTCCTTGCTTGCCCAGGACCCAGGTCGCTGACTCCTGGATTCGCTGGTCCCAGGAGAGCCCTGAGAAGTAGTGGGGGATGCGGTGAGAGACTGTGGGGGAGCTGACTTCTTCACCTTCTTTCCAGGCTCATCCAGAATGGTGGGCATGTGTGTGGGTGTTGGGGTGAGTCTTGGGGAAGGAGACCCGGCAGATGTCTTTGCAGGAACACATCCATTCTGTAACTTCAGGCCTGGGAGGGTGCCATTCCTGGATACAGGCACACCAACCTCCTCAGGGGCCTGTGGCTTTTTCATCATCACAGAGTCTTGTCGCTAAAGAAGAGCAAGAAAGGAAGCCATCAGAGTCCAAGGGAGCACTGCCCGGGGATTACAGCCAAACCAAAGCAGGCATCCCAATCTGGGGTTGCTTCTGGGAGCCAACTGGGTTCTGGCTAATGGTAAATACTTCAGGACATGTATACAAAACAGGCCACACTTTAGGACTGCCCTTCCTATGAAAGCAACAGGGTTTCACCAAGATCTGAGAGAATGCACAGGGAAAGAATGTAGCAAGGCCCCATCATGTAGATACTGTTCTCCACTGGGTGTACTCTGTATCCCTTTCATCATAGTGCCACAAGCCAAAGCCTCTTCACCGAGTAGGCCCTCAAAGTCTTCAGTTCCTCACTGGCAGCTATGCATCTCTTCATGACTTATACTATTCCCTACACTGTGACTAAAACAAACAAACAAAACATCTGATAGTTTAGAAGTCATTTTAGAAGTCCAATAGGTCAATCTAAAATTCCTGGAAGTCAATAAGTTTTGGGGGCTGGTGGTTAAGAGCACACTGGCTGTACTTCTAGAAGACCTGGGTTCAATTCCTAACATACACAGGTGGCTAAACATCTGTAACTATTTCTAAGGAATGCATCATCTTCAGGATGCTGTGAGCACTGCACATACATGGTGCACAGATACACATACAAGCAGAGCAAGCACCCATACACAGAAAATAAAAATACATCTTTAAAAAGGGAGCCATTTTCTTCTGCTACCTCTTCGTCTCAAAACACTGAGGCCCCCATTGCACCACGGCAGCCCTCCACAGGAGGTTTCCTTCACCACCCTTGGCTGAAGATCCAAACAGAGGGGCCCCACCTCCCTACAGTCAAGCACATCACTGGATGCAGTCCTGCCCTATGCGGCAGTCTCCAAGTCAAAACCTGCTTTTTGATATGCATTTACTCAATGAAATAAAAAAAAAAATCCCAGCTGCTCTGACGTCCTAACCAAGGCCATATGAAAACAATCCACTATTCATAAACCTTTCATAATGGCCACCTCCTGCTTGAGCACACTCCTATCTGCATCTCTTTCTTCGGTCACCACAGTCCTTGTGGCTCATGCACGGCCTCACATATAGTCAGCCTTTTCTGTACTTAGTAGTCATGTAATAATTTACCAGAAATGGGATTCCTGGGCTGTGGATTACCTCATGAACTTCGACACAGGCGGTCAACTGAATTTCCTCCTTTCTGGCAATGTATGCAGATTTCCACACACTGCCGTGGCATCTGGGCTCTCTTCACGCTGCCACCCCTACCCTTCACAGCAATCAACGTGAGCTACAGCTGCCTTTGTGTGTGTGGGGAGTGGAGGGGGACGAGAGCAAACACTGGTGCTGGAACTCAGCTAAGTACACACTGACCACTGAGCGATACCGCTCCCAGCCCCCTATTGCAAACATTTTTAAAACTTTACTGTGTTTTAAAGATTTATTGTTTATTATGTATACAATGTTCTGTCTGCATGTACGCCTGCAGGCCAGAAGGGGGCACCAGATCTCACTGCAGATGGTTGTGAGCCACTATGTGGGTGTTGGAAATTGAATTTAGGGCCTCTGGAAGAGCAGCCAGTTCTCTTAACCATTGAGCCATCTCTCCAGCCCGTTTTTTGCTTTTGTTTCAGTTTTTCAAGACAGGGTTTCTCTGTGTAACTGAGCTGGCTGTCCTGGAACTCACTATCTCGAGGCTGGCCTCAAATTCAGATCTACCTGTCTCTGCCTCCTAAGTGCTGAGATTAAAGGCGTGAGCCAACACCACCTGGCAATTTTTATTTTATATTTATTTATTTTGCATACAAAACTTTACATTTTACTTTAGCCAATAGCTATGTTTCTTATGAATTAAAAAATCACAAAGCCTTTTTTCAGAGGTTTTACTACTTCTGTCTTCTGAGATTTTGGCCTATATTTTATGATAATTTATTTATACAAAGACTATTTCCTGACATCTCTCTCTCTGCAAGATCAAGTCATTTGTTGTACATTACATCTGCCTGGGACTCACTTCAAGTGCAATGATACCAGGTGTGAGAGCCCACGTCTGTAATCTCTACAATCCCAGCACCCAGCAGGCACAGGTGGAAGGAGCACTCCAAATTCAAGGTCAGCCTGGGTCACAGAGGAAGACCTGGATCATGCACGTAACGCAGCCTTGTCCTCGTGGCTGTACCTGCCACTGCTTCTGCGTGCCCAGGTTTGCCTCCTTCAACCAGGGGCACCTCTGCAAGTGAGGCTGCCAGCTTCCCAAATGGCTGCAATGACTTCCAACTCTGCAGTTAAATCATGTGGGTTAAAGTTCAGAAGTCCACAGGTGACTAAGTTTTATTACTGTGTACATGTGGGTATATGTTTGTGTGTATATAGACACATCTATGCTTCTACGCTGAACTATTTGAATAAATGCAGACATCACATCCCTTTACCCACAGGTGCCTGTATCTAGCACCAAAGAATTATGAAGAAACACAAGGCCATGACTACAACCAGGACACCAGCTTTAACAGAAAACACGGTGGGTGTTTCCCTTGGGAGTCTAGCACTCCTGGGCAGCAGCTAACCACCTTAAGAAATAACATTGTTGGTACAGTGCCACACACAGCCTACAGGTTCCTCTCACCATGCCAAGGTCCCTGAGAGAAGACCCCTAGACTTTCGCGATGAGAGCAGCCAGGCAAGTTCTTCCACTCACACAGTACCTTTGCCATCAGCGGGGAGGACACGGCCCCATTGCCAGGGCTCTTCTTGGGGTGATCTGGAATGACACTGGGACGACTGGGAAGAGTGGAACCCACCCTGGAGACAGGGCCCTCAGGACTTTTCTTAGAGCCTGGAATTCTGCAGGGGAAGAAAGGGATTGGGATTTCCTTACTTGTGCCAAGAAAGCAACTCAAAGAGCACCAGAGGCCCTGGTGTCCGGGCAGTCCTCTAGAACCCCCGCCGCGCCCTCTACAAGGGAGTGCGCAGAGCCCTTCCACAGCGGATTCTCAAGGAGTCAGAAAACCAAAGAGCCCCAAATCTGCCAGACTCGGCAGGGTTGCACCAAGTGACAGGAACACCTCAGGGATAGCCAGTCTCTGCTGGTGGCTTCCTAAGACCTGCTGCATGCCCATCCCCAGTGTGAAATGGGTCACTTCACTGGAGGAAGTTGCCCAGGCTACTGCCACACCAAGGCAAAGGCCTCATTAAGGCATCAGCATAAGTAACAATTACCTACCCACTGCTGCAGGCAGTCAGACCCCTCCCCCACTGCCACCCTACATGTGTCTAGAGATGGTCTGTTCAAGCATTTCCCCTCCAGCCAATCCCCAGGAGCTTACAGGAAAGCGTTGCTGAGAACCCTGGCTCAGGCAGAACACGCTCTAGCGCAGGACAATCCAGGGAGGGTGGAGGTTACTCACCGCAGGTAGAAGAGCACGTAGGCCTGCTGGTTCAGAACCACCTTGACGTTGCTGGAATGGACCAAGGAGTCATTCATCTGGTACCACTGTCCATTGCTAGCCTGAGCAGCAGTGGGAGGGGATGGTTATAGAAAACAGCAGTCAACAGATGGGCCACAAGCACACTTCTCCTCAAGTTTAGGGCAGAGGCTCACTGTGTTTCCAGATGAGCTCAAACTCTCAATCTTCCAGAACACTGGAATTACAAAGGCATGCTTTACCATACCCACTAATGAACCTTTAAAAACTCCTAAAATTCACATTTATTTACTTATTTATTTATTTTGGGGAGGGCATGTACACATGCCATGCAAGTGTGGAGGTCAGAGGACAACTTGAAGATCCCTGGCGTGGAACTCAGGCGGTGAGCAACTTTCCTGCTGAGCCATTCTGCTGACCCCAGGACCATGGTGTAAAACTCATGTTTTCTATACATTCATGAAAAGGGGGAACAAACCACAGATGCAAAGCACTGCTGTTTCCCAGAAACAAAACAAAAAGTACAATGGCCTCGTTTAGTTTTTATGGGCACTGGTCACTTGCCCACAGCTGAGCTCAGCGTCAACACTCACCTTCACATAGCAGTAGTAGTGCCCAGCGTGGCAGCTGTAGCCTGAGTGCACCAGGACAGCATAGAGCCCATACATGATAGGGTCACCACTGCTCTGCGACATGTATGGGCGGATGTTCAGGAACTCGGGATAGCCAACATCCTAATTAAAAAAAAAGGAACGCTAAGTAACACTTACACAGGAGAATACGGGTTATTTATATCCATAACCTCAGAAATGTCTGCTCTGACCAATCTTCACTATGTGCCCAAGGAGAGACTCCAACTCATGATGTCTGGCTGCCCGTGAACTCGCAGCCCTTCCATCTCCACATCCCGGGTGCTGGGATGACAGGCAAGGGTTGCCAGACCCAGTTTTTTATGTCTTTCTATGACAAAATTTCATAAGCCAATATGTAAACAATGGGCTCGTAGCCCTGGTCTTCAGACAAACTGCAGTCCTCCGAACCACTGCCAAGGAGGGCTCACAGGAAACCTAAGTTCCTCAGGACACCGCCATGGCACTTTCCACACCAACCATGTCTGCACTGCCCAGCTCAGGAGGATATGCTTACTTCTTTCCATTACATTTTACCTATGTGTGTGTGTGTGTGTGTGTGT